>CM057257.1:1337935-1402267 GCA_029931835.1 Etheostoma nigrum
TTTGCTGTATGTGACAAAAATGTTGCAGCCTAAAAATATGCATGACATCGCTTAGAGCACCTTTAAGAAAGTCCTTCATATACACCACTAGAAGCCATTTACATCCATCTATCATCATTTTGACCTTTAAATAAGTCCTTCTTTCCCCTGTACCATTCATCTTCTCTGCGCTTTCATCCCCTTGATCTCTCTTCTTCATTTCTTTGACTGCTCCATCGTCTCTCTGACCCTTTCCATCATGTCCGTGACCTCTTGATGAGGGATTTTTATCTCTTTATCTTTCTCCTGACATCTCTCCCTCCGTCCTCTCTTCTATTGGAGGTATGACAGCTACGAATTATATCAGTGTAATAACAATTGACAGGAATTATCCATAGAAGTGGTTCACAGTATTGTATTTTTACATTTCTAAATGTATAATTTGTGCCCTGGCAACTTTTATTATCTATGGAAGAAGAACTTTTATTGCTTTTAACGAACTTGTTGTCCCTTTTTTCCAAACATTTCTGTTTTTTTCAACCTTTCAACAATTTTTCTTCAAATTATTACAAATTGTACCCTGGAAATCCAGAGTTCTCGCGAAAGCACAATTTTCCTCCGCAAGTCACTCTGGCGTCGAGCAAAAAGTGAATAGTAAAGCTTAATACCAGGCACGACAGCAGCACTCACACATCAAACAACATAGCCTCGTTCTCGCTGTACGTGTAAATCATTCAGCGTTTGGATTATTTCACGTGTTTACGAAACAGAAAACAAGTCAATGACTCAATTAATAATGTCTGATATAAAGTAATAATCAACTAACCCTAACAACTGCCACTCTGCTCGTTTGAAAGCTATGATGTCTCTGTATCATGGGGGGGCAAATTCTCTGGGTGGGCAAAGCAAAGAAAGGGGAGGTAACCTTTCCCCCTTGTGACATCATAAGGAGCAAGATTCCAGATCGGCCCATCTGATCTTTCATTTTCTCAAAGGCAGAGCAGGATACCCAGGGCTCGGTTTACACCTATCACCATTTCTAGACACTGGGGGGGCCATAGGCGGGGGTGGGGGGGGCGCACATATAATGTTAACCTTCATGTTGTCCCCATGGTGTCCTCGTCTTGTCTTCATGTTATCCTCATGTTGTCTTCATGTTGTCCTCATGTTGTCCTCATGTTGTCCTCATGTTGTCCTCATGTTGTCCCCATGTTGTCCTCATGTTGTCCTCATGTTGTCCTCATGTTGTCCTCATGTTGTCCTCATGTTGTCCCCATGTTGTCCTCATGTTGTCCTCATGTTGTCCTATATCAATGTTCTTTTTAATTCCCCAAAATAACATGATTGATTCCACCCAACGCTCTTTGCCAAGTACAAATCTCTACTTTCATTAATTTTGGGGCGTCTTATTCAATTTTATAGCATTGTAAAACAAATGGAAGTGTTTTTGAAATAGTATTGAGTAAAAGTTGACATATTCCAGTCTGTGATTATCATCAACATCCATTCCTTTAATTGTTGTCTCAATAATTCCTAATTTCTGCTTTTCTAACTCAAACATTATGTATAATTTCCTATAAATGCGGTTTATTGACCATAAATTCCAAAAATAACTGTGAAACTAAAGTTAATAAGTTAGTGTTACGTAGTGTTGAAAACGGAAAAAAAAGTGACAAATATTGAAAAAAAGAGTCAAAAGTGTTGAAAAAAGGGACAAAAACGTAAGAAAAAGTTAAAAATATCGATAAAAGCATCCACAAAAGGGTTGATTTTTTTTTGATTTTAGGGTTAAAAAAAGTCATAAAGTGACATTTTCATGCCATTTGAGTCTAATATTCTAATATCATCCACCTGGATGTGTACTTCTCTGGCTCTTAAACATTTTTTTGTTATTTTTATTTTGACTTCCTGTCACAATGGCTGATGTGTGTTTTCTATTTGCCTCCCGGGCCTGTTGGAACCACATGAGGTTTTCTGAGAAATTGCTGCTTCTACCTCCTAAAGCGTCTCTCGGATGGAATAAGTTCCTTCGGCGGAGGAAGCGAACTGTAATTATGTCTTGATCTGTTTGTTAATTTTAATGTGCTTTGTAATATCCTTTCCCATTAGAACAGCGTGCTAATGTCAGCTGCCGGTGGTCTCAGTTTGAGGCGACTCCTGCTAATGTGAATGTTGCAGATTTCTTTTCTCAGCATCAATAAAACATCTGCGCATTAACGTGGAGACGGTGGGATAATTACTGTGGAATAACGAGAGCGTCGCTGAGCCCCGGAGCAGCTTCTGAACTTTAGATCAGGACCGTGTGCTGCAGATTCAGATTCAGATTCAGAGAAAAAACCTCAGCTCACATTAGAGTTTCTGGACTAGGAGTGAGCCAGAGAGGGCTGCAGTACTTGGACTTGAGTCCGGAATCAAGACCGTTTTTCTATGGTCTCGGACTTGTCTTGGACTCGCTAGTATTTGGACTCGGACTTGTCTCGGTCTCGGCCACTGGTCTTGCCAGATATGGCTTCTGGTCTGGACCGAGTCCAGGTGTCTTTATTATGTTGATAATAATATTGGAGGGGAAGTGAAACCCAAAATGATTGTCTTGATACTGTCATGCATAAGACCTTTATTCTGTCCTGGACTCGGTCTTGACCTCTCTGGACTCGGTCTTTTCTTGGACTCGAACCTCTTTGGACTCGTTCTTGTCTTGGACTCGACAAAGGTGGTCTTGACTACAGCCCTGGCTGCAGATTCAGATTTAAGTGGAAATCATGGCTCATCTTTGACCTGTT
The DNA here is from genome assembly GCA_029931835.1 of Etheostoma nigrum. NCBI lineage: Eukaryota > Metazoa > Chordata > Actinopteri > Perciformes > Percidae > Etheostoma > Etheostoma nigrum. The sequence goes on from CM057257.1 coordinate 1,340,695, forward strand.
TAAAAGTGGTTAGCACTTCTGCCTCACAGCAAGAAGGTTGTGTGTTCGATTCCAGGTCGTTCTGGGCCATGTTCTCCCCGTGTTTGCGTGGGTTTTTCTCCGGGTGCTGCGGTTTCTTCTCACCATAAAGAAATGCATGCTGGGTAATAGGACTACAGTTGAAAATAAGCCCACTGGCTAACATTGGCGCATTTACCGAAATGTTGATTATTATGTTAATGTCAATTTTATTTCTATAGCACATTTAAAAACAACAACAGTTGACCAAAGTGCTGAACAGGGTCGACAAGTGTAAAGATTACTAGAACCAAAGTACATCAACAACACTTTAAAACATCAGAATCCAGGTTAACGAGGGCTAACGAGGGTTAACGAGGGCTAACGAGGGCTAACGAGGGTTAACGAGGGTTAACGAGGGTTGAAAGCTACAGCAAACAGGTGTGTCTAAAGCAGCGATTTAAACATTTGTAAGGTCTGTGCAGCTTTAATATCCATGGGGAGGTTGTTCCATAGGGTGGGGGCGCCCACTGCATGGGGAGGTTGTTCCATAGGGCGGGGGCACCCACTGCATGGGGAGGTTGTTCCATAGGGCGGGGGCACCCACTGCATGGGGAGGTTGTTCCATAGGGTGGGGGCGCCCACTGCATGGGGAGGTTGTTCCATAGGGTGGGGGCGCCCACTGCATGGGGAGGTTGTTCCATAGGGTGGGGGCGCCCACTGCATGGGGAGGTTGTTCCATAGGGTGGGGGCGCCCACTGCATGGGGAGGTTGTTCCATAGGGTGGGGGCGCCCACTGCATGGGGAGGTTGTTCCATAGGGTGGGGGTTTCCCACTGCATGGGGAGGTTGTTCCATAGGGTGGGGGCACCCACTGCATGGGGAGGTTGTTCCATAGGGTGGGGGCACCCACTGCATGGGGAGGTGGTTCCATAGGGTGGGGGAGCCCACAGCATGGGGAGGTGGTTCCATAGGGTGGGGGAGCCCACTGCATGGGGAGGTTGTTCCATAGGGTGGGGGCACCCACTGCATGGGGAGGTTGTTCCATAGGGTGGGGGCACCCACTGCATGGGGAGGTTGTTCCATGGGGTGGGGGCACTCACTGCATGTGGAGGTTGTTCCATAGGGTGGGGGCACCCACTGCATGGGGAGGTGGTTCCATAGGGTGGGGGCGCCCACTGCATGGGGAGGTTGTTCCATAGGGTGGGGGTTTCCCACTGCATGGGGAGGTTGTTCCATAGGGTGGGGGCACCCACTGCATGGGGAGGTTGTTCCATAGGGTGGGGGCGCCCACTGCATGGGGAGGTGGTTCCATAGGGTGGGGGAGCCCACAGCATGGGGAGGTGGTTCCATAGGGTGGGGGAGCCCACTGCATGGGGAGGTGGTTCCATAGGGTGGGGGCACCCACTGCATGGGGAGGTTGTTCCATAGGGTGGGGGCGCCCACTGCATGGGGAGGTGGTTCCATAGGGTGGGGGAGCCCACAGCATGGGGAGGTGGTTCCATAGGGTGGGGGCGCCCACTGCATGGGGAGGTGGTTCCATAGGGTGGGGGAGCCCACAGCATGGGGAGGTGGTTCCATAGGGTGGGGGCACCCACTGCATGGGGAGGTTGTTCCATAGGGTGGGGGCACCCACTGCATGGGGAGGTTGTTCCATAGGGTGGGGGCACCCACTGCATGGGGAGGTTGTTCCATGGGGTGGGGGCACTCACTGCATGTGGAGGTTGTTCCATAGGGTGGGGGCACCCACTGCATGGGGAGGTGGTTCCATAGGGTGGGGGCGCCCACTGCATGGGGAGGTTGTTCCATAGGGGGTGGGGGCACCCACTGTATGGGGAGGTTGTTCCATAGGGTGGGGGCGTCCACTGCATGGGGAGGTTGTTCCATAGGGTGGGGGCGCCCACTGCATGGGGAGGTGGTTCCATAGGGTGGGGGCGCCCACTGCATGGGGAGGTGGTTCCATAGGGTGGAGCACCCACTGCATGGGGAGGTGGTTCCATAGGGTGGGGTCACCCACTGCATGGGGAGGTGGTTCCATAGGGTGGGGTCACCCACTGCATGGGGAGGTTGTTCCATAGGGTGGGGGCGCCCACTGCATGGGGAGGTTGTTCCATAGGGTGGGGGCGCCCACTGCATGGGGAGGTTGTTCCATAGGGTGGGGGCACCCACTGCATGGGGAGGTTGTTCCATAGGGTGGGGGCGCCCACTGCAAAGGCTCTATCTCCCTTATTTTTTAACTTTGATGTCGGGACATCCAAGAGCAGCTGATTGGTCGACCTCAGCGTTCTGACTGGAGAATGATGGTATAAGAGATCAGCCAAGATGGCACCAAACCATTTAAGGCCTTAAAAACAAGCAATAAAATCTTAAATATGCCATTTTCCTAATCAAATAAATAAATCCACCGAATACATAAATCTGCCAATCAGAGTCGGCCTTGAATCTGCCGTGATGGGATTTGAAGGGAAGCTTTAAATCTGTGCTCCTTCCTGTCAAACATCTCTGTGTTATTGAATGAAAATACAAACGTGTCATAATGTTGAAAAGGCCGGGTTTTGAGGGCTGTTTTCTGTCTGCACACCTTCTTTTCAGCATTACATTTCAGGGTATTTCTATTATATCGTCCCACCTGTCTTGTCTTCATGCTGCCAGTTGTTATTGGCGATGGAGACGCTGCTGGGAAGACGCTGTTTATTTGTAATGTCACCGCGGCTTTTCTAATATTTGTGTTGAAATAACGTTGCGCGTCATTTAGCTGCAGCGAGCGTAGCACATCCATATCGTCTGCCGAGAGCAATGAACAGGAAATATATACTGGAGTATCTTCCTCTTTATTATCCCCCTCTTCACACAATGCACACATCCTTTCTCACTACATTCACCCTCGTTTATCTCCTACCACTCATTGGCTTTTTTCTGCTTCATCTATACCCCTCCCTCCTCCTCCTCCCTTCTGCTTCATCTATACCCCTCCCTCCTCCTCCTCCCTTCTGCTTCATCTATACCCCTCCCTCCTCCTCTTCCCTACTGCTTCATCTATACCCCTCCCTCCTCTTATTCCCTTCTGCTTCATCTATATCCCTCCCTCCTCCTCCTCCCTTCTGCTTCATCTATACCCCTCCCTCCTCCTCCTCCCTTCTGCTTCATCTATACCCCTCCCTCCTCCTCCTCCTCCCTTCTGCTTCATCTATACCCCTCCCTCCTCTTATTCCCTTCTGCTTCATCTATATCCCTCCCTCCTCCTCCTCCCTTCTGCTTCATCTATACCCCTCCCTCCTCCTCTTCCCTACTGCTTCATCTATACCCCTCCCTCCTCTTATTCCCTTCTGCTTCATCTATATCCCTCCCTCCTCTTCCTCCCTTCTGCTTCATCTATACCCCTCCCTCCTCCTCCTCCCTTCTGCTTCATCTATACCCTTCCCTCCTCCTCCTCCCTTCTGCTTCATCTTATACCCCTCCCTCCTCCTCCTCCCTTCTGCTTCATCTATACCCCTCCCTCCTCCTCCTCCCTTCTGCTTCATCTATACCCCTCCCTCCTCCTCCTCCCTTCTGCTTCATCTATACCCCTCCCTCCTCTTCCTCCCTTCTGCTTCATCTATACCCCTCCCTCCTCCTCCTCCCTTCTGCTTCATCTATACCCCTCCCTCCTCCTCCTCCCTTCTGCTTCATCTATACCCCTCCCTCCTCCTCCTCCCTTCTGCTTCATCTATACCCCTCCCTCCTCCTCCTCCCTTCTGCTTCATCTATACCCCTCCCTCCTCCTCCTCCCTTCTGCTTCATCTATACCCCTCCCTCCTCCTCTTCTTCCCTTCTGCTTCATCTATACCCCTCCCTCCTCCTCTTCCTCCCTTCTGCTTCATCTATTTCCCTCCCTCCTCCTCCTCCTCCCTTCTACTTCATCTATATCCCTTCCCCCTGCTCCTCCTCCCTCCTCCTCCTCCCTTCTGCTTCATCTATACCCCTCCCTCCTCTTCCTCCCACTCCCTCGCTCCGTCCCGATTCCCTCGCTCTGACCTTGAAGTGAAGCACCTGAAACAGACGCCAGCGCGCTGATGGGAAATGGAATTGAAAAGTTATGGAGTCACATTCAGAGAAGAGAGGAAAAGAAAGGAGAGAGAGAGGAGACAAGAGGAGTGAAGGGGAGACATATGAATGGAAAGTAACTAAGTACATTTACTCCAGTAATGTACTGCAGTCAGTCCAAATGTCCAGGTACTTGTACTTCACTTCAGTCTGTTCATGGTACTTTCTACTTCTTCTCCGCTACATTTCAGAGAGAAATATTCTACTTTTTACTCCTCTACATTCATCTGACAGCTTTAGTTACTAGTTACTAGTTACTCCGCTACATTCATCTGACAGCTTTAGTTACTAGTTACCTTAGTTACTAGTTACTAGTTACTCCTCTACATTCATCTGACAGCTTTAGTTACTAGTTACCTTAGTTACTAGTTACTAGTTACTCCTCTACATTCATCTGACAGCTTTAGTTACTAGTTACCTTAGTTACTAGTTACTAGTTACTCCTCTACATTCATCTGACAGCTTTAGTTACTAGTTACCTTAGTTACTAGTTACTAGTTACTCCTCTACATTCATCTGACAGCTTTAGTTACTAGTTACTTTAGTTACTAGTTACTAGTTACTCCTCTACATTCATCTGACAGCTTTAGTTACTAGTTACCTTAGTTACTAGTTACTAGTTACTCCGCTACATTCATCTGACAGCTTTAGTTACTAGTTACTTTAGTTACTAGTTACTTTAGTTACTCCACTACATTCATCTGACAGCTTTAGTTACTAGTTACTTTAGTTACTAGTTACTTTAGTTACTCCACTACATTCATCTGACAGCCTTAGTTACTAGTTACTTTAGTTACTAGTTACTTTAGTTACTCCACTACATTCATCTGACAGCTTTAGTTACTAGTTACTTTAGTTACTAGTTACTTTAGTTACTCCACTACATTCATCTGACAGCTTTAGTTACTAGTTACTTTAGTTACTAGTTACATTACTCCTCCCTCTATCTGTGGAACACGGCACTTAGAGGGAGGAAGAACACGGACATCTTCCTAGTGGCGTTGGCGAGTTTTCTTTCTGACCAATGAGCCGTCGTCTGCATCCCCCCCTCCTCCCCCCTGCCCCCCCTCCTCCCCCCTGCCCCCCCTCCTCCCCCCTGCCCCCCCCCTGCCCTCCCCCTTGCCCCCCCCCCCGTCTAGTGTCCTTTACCCCGTCTGACCCTGCTTTCCCACCTTTTCACTAAAGCCTCTGTCATCCTCGCCGCAACCCCCGCCGCTCGGGAACCTGGAGAGTAATCATAACTGTGAAAACGGTCGGGAGGCTGCGTCTCGTCAACAGATGAAAAGAAGAAGAAGAACACGGGAGAAAGGCGGGGGGGGGGGGTTTCACACCCGGCTGCTAATGGGGAGACGATGTCTGCAGGGACGCAGCGTCTGTCTGAGGTCTGGAGACAAATATCTGTAAGGTTTTCCTCCTGGGACGAGATTTATACACACACACATATATATATATATATATATATATATATATATACAGTGAGGAAAATAAGTATTTGAACACGCTGCTATTTTGCAAGTTCTCCCACTTAGAAATCATGGAGGGGTCTGAAATTGTCCTCGTAGGTGCATGTCCACTGTGAGAGACATAATCTAAAAAAAACATCCAGAAATCACAATGTATGATTTTTTAACTATTTATTTGTATGATACAGCTGCAAATAAGTATTTGAACACCTGTCTATCAGCTAGAATTCTGACCCTCAAAGACCTGTTAGTCTGCCTTCAAAATGTCCACCTCCACTCCATTTATTATCCCAAATTAGATGCACCTGTTTGAGGTCGTTAGCTGCATAAAGACACCTGTCCACCCCATACAATCAGTAAGAATCCAACTACTAACATGGCCAAGACCAAAGAGCTGTCCAAAGACACTAGAGACAAAATTGTCCACCTCCACAAGGCTGGAAAGGGCTACGGGGACATGTCCAAGCAGCTTGGTGAAAAAAGGTCCACTGTTGGAGCAATCATTAGAAAATGGAAGAAGCTAAACATGACTGTCCATCTCCCTCGGACTGGGGCTCCATGCAAGGTCTCACCTCGTGGGGTCTCAATGATCCTAAGAAAGGTGAGAAATCAGCCCAGAACTACACGGGAGGAGCTGGTCCAGGACCTGAAAAGAGCTGGGACCACCGTTTCCAAGGTTACTGTTGGTAATACACTAAGACGTCATGGTTTGAAATCATGCATGGCACGGAAGGTTCCCCTGCTTAAACCAGCACATGTCAAGGCCGTCTTAAGTTTGCCAATGACCATTTGGATGATCCAGAGGAGTCATGGGAGAAAGTCATGTGGTCAGATGAGACCAAAATAGAACTTTTTGGTCATAATTCCACTAACCGTGTTTGGAGGAAGAAGAATGATGAGGACCATCCCAAGACCACCATCCCTACTGTGAAGCATGGGGGGTAGCATCATGCTTTGGGGGTGTTTTTCTGCACATGGGACAGGGCGACTGCACTGCATTAAGGAGAGGATGACCGGGGCCATGTATTGGGAGATTTTGGGGAACAACCTCCTTCCCTCAGTTAGAGCATTGAAGATGGGTCGAGGCTGGGTCTTCCAACATGACAATGACCCGAAGCACACAGCCAGGAGAACCAAGGAGGGGCTCTGGAAGAAGCAGATCAAGGTTCTGGGGGGGCCTAGCCAGTCTCCAGACCTAAACCCAATAGAGAATCTTTGGAGGGAGCTCAAACTCCGTGTTTCTCAGCGACAGCCCAGAAACCTGACTGATCTAGAGAAGATCTGTGTGGAGGAGTGTGTGTGTGTGTGTGTGTGTGTGTGTGTGTGTGTGTTAGCACCATCCTGTGGTGTTCAGAGGAAGTTGGAAATAACAGATCCAAATTTCCTTTTTGTTTTAATGTAGCGCATCCATTTAGAACAGTAGTAATAGTAGTCAGCCAATCAGAATCGAGTATTCACTCAGACCATGGTAAACAGAACTCAAACAGTATGTCTCATCTGGATAGTATAGCGTAGTTATTTCTACCCTTCTGAAGCTCGACCTTTCACAAAAAAATCCTAACATTTCATCTCAACTAGCTGAAAGAAGGCTAGACCCCCCCCCCCCTCTCCCCCCCAAGCCATGGCTCCCAGGAGTGACATCCAGACGAGTGAACGTCTGAAACCAAAGGAAAGTTTCACAGACCTCTCGGAGATAAAGCGGCGGAGCCTGGAGCCTGAGCAGAAGGCGAGTTATAAGGACGGGCGCTGCCAGCAGGGTGACGACAATACCCCCACTTCACACATTCATGATGGGTGCACTGATGCACAAATGTACTGTTAGCGGTGTGTGTGTGTGTGTGTGTGTGTGTCTCTGTGTGTGTGTGTGTTTGTTTGTGTGTGTGTCTCTGTGTGTGTGTGTGTGTGTGTGTGTGTGTGTCTGAGAGTGAGTGAGTGTCAAACCAAAATACAGACTCAACCTTGGATATCCTTTCCATCTCTGCACATTGCAAACCCTCAAGGATATTAATAGTGTGTGCGTGGGTGCATGTGTGTGTGTGTGTGTGTGTGTGTGTGTGTGTGTGTGTGTGTGTGTGTGTGTGTGTGTGTGTGTGTGTGTGTGTGTGTGTCCTAAGTCTCGCTGTCAGCCATCCAGAGGACAGTGAGTGACTGTTGCTGTGCTTTCACAGCAGGATAATAACACCCATTATCTTGAGAACGCTTTGCTTTCAGATTCCATTTTTTTCGGGGGGTAATTGTATAAAGTGTTTCTCTGCAAAATAAAAGATATGCACCGTGTGAAAACCCCTAATGGTGACGTGATGCAGGCATGAAACTAAATCCCATTACAGGCTTCTGTTGAGCATATGAATCACCAAAAATAAAACATTAACTGGTGCATTTCGGGTGGACGATTCTCCAAATATTGAACACTTTTGTTGAGGCCTTCAATTAACGTTTTTAAGTTTTTCTTATGATTTTGTCCCTTTTTTCAACACTTTTGAATCTTTTTTTCAATATTTGTTATCAGTTATTTTTGGAATTTATGGTCAATAAACCGCATTTATAGGAAATTATACCTAATGTTTGAGTTAGAAAAGCAGAAATTAGGAATTATTGAGACTAAAATTAAAGGAATGGATGTTGATGATAATCACAGACTGGAATATGTCAACTTTTACTCAATACTATTTCAAAAACACTTCCATTTGTTTTACAATGCTATAAAATTGAATAAGACGCCCCAAAATTAATGAAAGTAGAGATTAGTACTTGGCAAAGAGCGTTGGGTGGAATCAATCATGTTATTTTGGGGAATTAAAAAGAACATTGATATAGGACAACATGAGGACAACATGAGGACAACATGAGGACAACATGAAGACAACATGAGCACAACATGAGGACAACATGAAGACAACATGAGGACAACATGAGGACAACATGAAGACAACATGAGCACAACATGAGGACAACATGGGGACAACATGAGGACAACATGGGGACAACATGGGGACAACATGAAGACAACATGAAGACAACATGAAGACAACATGAGGACAACATGAAGACAACATGAAGACAACATGAGGACAACATGAAGACAACATGAGGACAACATGAAGACAACATGAAGACAACATGAGGACAACATGAAGACAACATGAGGACAACATGAGGACAACATGAAGACAACATGAGGTCAACATGAGGTCAACATGAAGACGACATTAAGACAACATGAGGTCAACATGAGGTCAACATGAAGACAACAAGAAGACAACATGAAGACAACATGAAGACAACATGAGGTCAACATGAGGTCAACATGAGGTCAACATGAAGACGACATTAAGACAACATGAGGTCAACATGAGGTCAACATGAAGACAACAAGAAGACAACATGAAGACAACATGAGGACAACATGAGGTCAACATGAAGACAACATGAGGTCAACATGAGGTCAACATGAAGACAACATGAGGTCAACATGAGGTCAACATGAAGACGACATTAAGACAACATGAGATCAACATGAGGTCAACATGAAGACAACAAGAAGACAACATGAGGACAACATGAGGGTTAAGAGACCGTTTGAAGGGTCTCTTCAGTTTGTACTCATTATGTTTTATGGTGCATTTACGTTGCTACGTTTTCATTTTTAAGTGGCGTTTTTGAGACAAAAATGACCTCCGTCCACAAGAGCTTTCATTTCAAAAGCAGAACTGCTCTCAGCCATATTAACCCGTGTGTTGTCTTCTGTTGGTTTTTAAGGGGTCAACATTTGAGTTGTTTTCGACATTTGTCACTTTTCTCGACCTTTCTTGTCCTTTTTTCCCCCCATTTTTTGTCACTTTTTATGTTTTTGTAGACCTTTTTCGCAGTCTGTGTGTTTTCTCCTTAACTTCTCCAGGACATGAACACCTGTTTCCTGGTGAAAGTCTTGTGTTTTCTCCTTAACTTCTCCAGGACATGAACACCTGTTTCCTGGTGAAAGTCTTGTGTTTTCTCCTTAACTTCTCCAGGACATGAACACCTGTTTCCTGGTGAAAGTCTTGTGTTTTCTCCTTAACTTCTCCAGGACATGAACACCTGTTTCCTGGTGAAAGTCTTGTGTTTTCTCCTTAACTTCTCCAGGACATGAACACCTGTTTCCTGGTGAAAGTCTTGTGTTTTCTCCTTAACTTCTCCAGGACATGAACACCTGTTTCCTGGTGAAAGTCTTGTGTTTTCTCCTTAACTTCTCCAGGACATGAACACCTGTTTCCTGGTGAAAGTCTTGTGTTTTCTCCTTAACTTCTCCAGGACATGAACACCTGTTTCCTGGTGAAAGTCTTGTGTTTTCTCCTTAACTTCTCCAGGACATGAACACCTGTTTCCTGGTGAAAGTCTTGTGTTTTCTCCTTAACTTCTCCAGGACATGAACACCTGTTTCCAGGTGAAAGTCTTGTGTTTTCTCCTTAACTTCTCCAGGACATGAACACCTGTTTCCAGGTGAAAGTCTTGTGTTTTCTCCTTAACTTCTCCAGGACATGAACACCTGTTTCCTGGTGAAAGTCTTGTGTTTTCTCCTTAACTTCTCCAGGACATGAACACCTGTTTCCTGGTGAAAGTCTTGTGTTTTCTCCTTAACTTCTCCAGGACATGAACACCTGTTTCCTGGTGAAAGTCTTGTGTTTTCTCCTTAACTTCTCCAGGACATGAACACCTGTTTCCTGGTGAAAGTCTTGTGTTTTCTCCATAACTTCTCCAGGACATGAACACCTGTTTCCTGGTGAAAGTCTTGTGTTTTCTCCTTAACTTCTCCAGGACATGAACACCTGTTTCCTGGTCTTGTGTTTATCCTTATAGGTGCAGTAGGTAAGACTTATAAAAACTAACTTTCTGTCATATTTGCTGAAACTGACCCCATGTTCCAGTAGAACTACATGAAGCAGGTCGGCCCTTATTGGTGCTTCCTGTTCAGATGCACCAATCAGGGCCGGGGGGGCGGGTATGTCTAACTGGGTGTCAATCACTGCTCATGCACACGCATTCATTCTCCCTCATGGGAGGAGGAGATTAGGAGACCGTTTTTAGCAGAAAGTGGGGTGGGGGGGCTAAGAAGTTGTCGATGTCCTGGATCTTCACAATTTTACCTTCGGCACCTTTAACTTTCTTCTGGGACCCAACCTTAGATTGAAAATCCCATGAAAGTACATGAAAGTACATAAAAGTATTTTGTAAATGTTGCAACCAGCAACAACCCAAGCTGTGCAGAAACAGTCGAAGAGCTCTTTGCAAGAAAAGTGTCTCTAATTCCCCAGAAGTGAGCATCTTCAGATCACTTCTTTTTAAAAAAGTGTCTGTTTCTTCTCCTCAGGAGGCCCACCAACCTGAAACTAAACTTTTTATTTTTCCATTTCAACCATTGAGTGGATGCTCGTTTCCACGGCGACTTGGACCGAGTATGCTCCAGTTCCTTGGAGAACATTTCAAGCCGCCACGTTGGCGTGTCCCTGGGACAATCGTGTGAAGGCAGAGCCAGCGGGAAGAGAAATAAAACATGAGAGGGACGAGGTCGAGGGAATTTTTAAGTGATGAGGCCAAATTAGAACGAGTTGATGGGGAGGATAGACACATGGGAGGGGGGGGGGGGGATTTAGCGGGGAGAAGGTGAATTTAGGTGGCACTTTTACTTTTTTGGGAAGTTTTCAGCCTGTGATGAAGTTACGGGGAGTGACTAGAGAGTCCAACTTTAAGATTTAACTTCATGGATCAGTGACATCAAACATCTCCACCTGAATGTGGAGTTAGGAGTTTTACATCAAAACTTCATAATCCGCTCAATTTCTGGAGCTAAAGTGGAGGAACGAGTGATGACTGCACATACATCATTGATTCCCTGTGGTAGATTATTAAAGGATAAGTTTATATCAACTTATAACTACTGCTCATGTCCATTGAGACACATTGTAATGTCACTGTGTTCCCAGATCTAAAATATTAATCCGGTAAATTAATGTGTATTAAAGTACATTGAAGCAGCTTCCGGGTTCCCGCGACTCCAAAAAGTAGTCCGTTTCTATAGAAGTCTTTGAGAAAATGAGGCTACTTCTCTCTTGATTTATTACCTCGGTAAACATTTTCATAATGAGTTCATGGTCTCAATCGCTAGTTCCAAGTCTTCCTCAACACAGCATGGTGTTAATTTAGTAAATTATACTCTCATTTATTTTAAAAACAGATGATAAATCGGGATGCTTTAGGCCCTGTCACTCAGGATAGAGGCTTAGCGATGCTAACCATGCTAACACATGGACATGTTTGTTGTTCTTTTAATAATTATTTTATAATTTATAGTCTTTATTGATCCTATGGGGAAATTACAGTTTACACTCTGTTGATATTACACACTACACACACATGCTCAGGTCCTATACATGCACTAATGGAGAGATGTCAGACAGTCCACCACCATTCTTTGGTCCGTATTGGGGACTTGAACCGGCGACCCTCCGGTTCCCAACCCAAAGTTAACTGGAACATTTCGGTCGCCAAAAAAAGGACTTGTTAAGTTTGTTTAGCTGGTAACTTATGGGAAAGTCTGCAGATTTTATGTTCTGCCATACATGCAGATAACTGCTAGCCTGACAAGCCAGACCCACATCCAGATGTTGGGTCTGGGAGCTCCCCATTGGCTGGGCTCAATCCGAGGGGCGGGACAAACGGTTGTCTTTCAAATTCCCTCTGCACGCAATAGGATAGCATCCACTCCTAAAAGTTTTTATTACTTCAGAGCATTAAATCATCAAAATATACGCTCATGCAGCGCAACAATTGAAACCTTAGCCTCTCATGAATGGTTCAAAAGCATAAGATGATTTATATCAGTTATACAACTGTTATAAAGTTAAAGAAAATAAACAAAATAAGGACAGATACTGCGCCGTCGTGTCTAGAGTCGAGTGTGCATTCATACATGTTTCCGCGTGCCTTTGATCACACCTCGCCAACAGTCCAAGCCATTTCCTCCAAAACCAGCTGTTCGCCTCACAATCTTGTAGTTTCTGGCTGAATTTCAAGGAAAAAAAAGAAGCTAAACCGTTTTTCATTTCCGGACTTTGAATGGCATCTCCCCCGAGGCGTCTACATGCTTGATGGGGGTCACTGTCTTCTCGGAGGTCTACGGATTCCAATGGGACCTCATGTGAGCCAATCCGTCTATGGGAGAGCCCTGGGGACAGCAAAAACACCTCTGACGGACGTCAGACATCACGTGCGGGAGACTGACATTTGCTCGGACCAATTAAAACTAGAAGTTACGAGACCCTCCTACCTTATTAGCCAATAAGAAGACAAATCAGTGGAGACCAAACTCTACAATGAAATTTTAACCCTGTGATGGTTGTAGCGGCGTCAAAGCAAAACCGGGGCCTCTTTTCATCCATTTCACATCCTGAACCATTTATAATGACTTTTTTCTATATATTTATGTATATAGTTATTTAAAGTGTGTGTGTGATTGACGTGGGTGCGTTTGTGTATTTGAGATGTTTTGCATTTTGCACGTTTTTTGGCTTTTTTCTTTGCATTTTTCAAATAGAAATAAGAAAAATGCACAGACATATCTGTAGAAAAAGAAAGTCATATAAAATCATTTTTTGAGTCTTTTGGCTTCTGGGTTTTTCTGTAGTAAGCTGAGACATGTAGATACGGTATTATGTTGTCTGTATCTCATCTGATGTTTTTACAGCAGTGTATGCAATTCATTTTACAGATGCCTGAGTTGGACGGAAATAGAAAACCTCCATTCTAGCCTCTGCAGGTCTGTGTCAGGAAGGCCTAGAGTCACACAGACACTTGGAACAGAAACTTGAGAGCAGGGCTGTAGTACTCGAGTTTTTCTATGGACTCAGACTTGTCTCGGCCTCGCTAGTATTTGTACTCGGACTTGTCTCGGCCTCGCTAGCATTTGGACTCGGACTTGTCTCGGCCTCGCTAGTATTTGGACTCGGACTTGTCTCGGCCTCGCTAGCATTTGGTCTCGGACTTGTCTCGGCCTCGCTAGTATTTGTACTCGGACTTGTCTCGGCCTCGCTAGCATTTGGACTCGGACTTGTCTCGGCCTCGCTAGTATTTGGACTCGGACTTGTCTCGGCCTCGCTAGCATTTGGTCTCGGACTTGTCTCGGCCTCGCTAGTATTTGGACTCGGACTTGTCTCGGTCTCGGCCACTGGTCTTGCCCAATATGGCTTTAGGACTTGACCGAATCCAGGTGTCTTTATTATGTTGATAATAATATTGGAAGGAAAGTGAAACCCAAAATGATTGTCTTGATACTGTCATGCATAAGACCTTTATTCTGTCCTGGACTCGGTCTTGTCTTGGACTCGACTTGACTCAGACTCAAATCTCTTTGGACTCGGTCTTGTCTTGGACTCAAACCTTTTTGGACTCTGTCTTTTCTTGGACTCAAACCTCTTTGGACTCGGTCTTGTCTTGGACTCAAACCTTTTTGGACTCTGTCTTTTCTTGGACTCAAACCTCTTTGGACTCGGTCTTGACTTGGACTCGACTAGTCCTGGTCTTGGTCCTGACTAAGGTGGTCTTGACTACAGCCAGGCTTGAGAGTGTTATCTTTCCAACGATGGCAGGCTCATCCCAGAGGGCCGCAGTATTTGGGAGCTGTACCACTTTTAATTTGGGTATGAGGATTAGACCAAAAAAGCATGGATTTCCAAGCGTTTCTTAAAAGGCTTAATAAATGACTTATGAAATGCCCAAAAAGATGAATTAATGGAAGTGTAAGAATGTGACCAAGACTTCAGGACATTGGGACATTATTTAGAGGTATTATGGAGGTCGGAGCCCCAGATTTCCTTTGAGAAATCCTCCAACAGACAGAGAATAAGTGACTGTGTCCTCAGTTTGTAGAAAGAGACAAAAAGAGCAGAGAGACCGGTCACACCAGCTTAATGTCTGCATCCGTGTGTGTGTGTGTGTAAGTGGATTCTTATGTTTGTCTGCGTCCATGTGTGTATAAGTGGATTTTTATGTTTGTGTGTGTGTGTGCGTGTGTAAACGAGTTGTATGACGCGTGTTACACCAATGTAATTTTGTCAAAGAAAGATGGCAGTAACGATATGTGCCACCGCGCCATCTCCTCCTCTTCTTCTCATACGCATGTGTGCGTGTGTGTGTATGTGTGCGTGTGTGTGTGTGTGCGTGTGTAAACGAGTTGTATGACGCGTGTTACACCAATGTAATTTTGTCAAAGAAAGATGGCAGTAACGATATGTGCCACCGCGCCATCTCCTCCTCTTCTTCTCATACGCATGTGTGCGTGTGTGTGTGTGTGTGCGTGTGTGTGTGGGTGCATGTGTGTGTATGTGTGTGCGTGTGTGTGTGGGTGCATGTGTGTGTATGTGTGTGTGTGTATGTGTGTGTGTGGGTGCATGTGTGTGTATGTGTGTGTGTGGGTGCATGTGTGTGTATGTGTGTGTGTGTATGTGTGTGTGTGGGTGCATGTGTGTGTGTGTGTGCGTGTGTGTGTGTGTGTGTCTGTGAGTGTGTCTGTGTCTCTGTGAGTGTAAGCAAGTTGTATAAAGCGGCTTATACTCAAAGAAAGATGGCAGTAACGATATGTGCCACCGCGCCCTCCCTTCCTCTTCTTCTCATACGCATGTGTGTGTGTGCGTGTGTGTGTGTGCATGTGTGCGTGTGCGTGTGTGTGCGTGTGTGTGTGTGCGTGTGTGTGTGTGTGTGTGTGTGTGTGTGTGTGTGTAAGCAGGATGTATGAAGCGGCTTACACTCAAAGAAAGATGGCGATAACGATATGTGCCCCCCTCTTCCTCCTCCTCGGTGGATGAGATTACATTTGTGTAAAATCACACCCCCTCCTAATTGTTTCAGTGGAAGATATCTGTCTTTGTTGGATTTTGGTTTTCCAATTAATGGAAATTACTGCTAATAAAGCTCCGCAGCTGAACAGTGAGCTGGTTTAGAGGCAAGAGACGTTCAAGAACCATTTAAAGAGGTTGTAAAAGTCTCAATTCCACCAGATGCAGTAAAAAGTCAATCAATGAGAGGCCAAACATCACGGGAACTACTGCAGGTCTTATTTCGACTGAAAATCATGTCAGACAGGTGAGTCACTTCTCCAAATGAAAGGCCGTAGGGAATTGGGCTGGGAACCAGAGGGTCGCTGGTTCAAGTCCCCGTACAGACCAAAGTATGGAGTGTGGACTGGAAGCTGGAGAGGTGCAACTTCACCTCCTGGGCACTGCCAGGTGCCTCCCCTCCAAAAACAATACCTCAAATACAGTATTGGGGACCACTAAGGTCTATATAAAAGAGACTTCAGATACAGTATTAGGGACCACTAAGGTCTATATAAAAGAGACTTCAGATACAGTATTAGGGACCACTAAGGTCTATATAAAAGAGACTTCAGATACAGTATTAGGGACCACTAAGGTTTATATAAAAGAGACTTCAGATACAGTATTAGGGGACCACTAAGGTCTATATAAAAGAGACTTCAGATACAGTATTAGGGACCACTAAGGTCTATATAAAGAGACTTCAGATACAGTATTAGGGACCACTAAGGTTTATATAAAAGAGACTTCAGATACATTATTAGGGACCACTAATGTCTATATAAAAGAGACTTCAGATACAGTATTAGGGACCACTAAGGTCTGTATAAAAGAGACTTCAGATACAGTATTAGGGGACCACTAAGGTCTATATAAAAGAGACTTCAGATACAGTATTAGGGACCACTAAGGTTTATATAAAAGAGACTTCAGATACAGTATTAGGGACCACTAAGGTCTATATAAAGAGACTTCAGATACAGTATTAGGGACCACTAAGGTTTATATAAAAGAGACTTCAGATACAGTATTAGGGACCACTAAGGTCTGTATAAAAGAGACTTCAGATACAGTATTAGGGACCACTAAGGTCTATATAAAAGAGACTTCAGATACAGTATTAGGGACCACTAAGGTCTATATAAAAGAGACTTCAGATACAGTATTAGGGACCACTAAGGTTTATATAAAAGAGACTTCAGATACAGTATTAGGGACCACTAAGGTCTATATAAAGAGACTTCAGATACAGTATTAGGGACCACTAAGGTTTATATAAAAGAGACTTCAGATACAGTATTAGGGACCACTAAGGTCTATATAAAAGAGACTTCAGATACAGTATTAGGGACCACTAAGGTTTATATAAAAGAGACTTCAGATACAGTACTAGGGACCACTAAGGTCTATATAAAAGAGACTTCAGATACAGTATTAGGGGACCACTAAGGTCTATATAAAAGAGACTTCAGATACAGTACTAGGGACCACTAAGGTTTATATAAAAGAGACTTCAGATACAGTATTAGGGGACCACTAAGGTCTATATAAAAGAGACTTCAGATACAGTACTAGGGGACCACTAAGGTCTATATAAAAGAGACTTCAGATACAGTATTAGGGGACCACTAAGGTCTATATAAAAGAGACTTCAGATACAGTATTAGGGGACCACTAAGGTCTATATAAAAGAGACTTCAGATACAGTACTAGGGACCACTAAGGTTTATATAAAAGAGACTTCAGATACAGTATTAGGGACCACTAAGGTCTATATAAAAGAGACTTCAGATACAGTACTAGGGACCACTAAGGTTTATATAAAAGAGACTTCAGATACAGTATTAGGGACCACTAAGGTCTATATAAAAGAGACTTCAGATACAGTATTAGGGACCACTAAGGTCTATATAAAGAGACTTCAGATACAGTATTAGGGACCACTAAGGTTTATATAAAAGAGACTTCAGATACAGTACTAGGGTACCATGTCATGGGACCTTTAACATGAACATCCGACATTTAACATTATAAATGTGACGGTAAATACTAAAAACAGCATTAAAGGTCTCCTTTAACATTTGAATGCATTACTGTAGTTACCACAACCTGAGGGGTACAGACAGCTCTTCTGTGTATTTATGTGTCAGTCACTTTATATGCATTGGTTTTCCAGCCATGTCTCCAGGTGTAAAGTGACAGCCTGCTGTAGTATCAGCCTCTGTGTAGCAGGCAGGTAGCTGTCCCATCGGGGCAGGCAGGTAGCTGTCCCATCGGGGCAGGCAGGTAGCTGTCCCATTGGGGCAGGCAGGCAGGCAGCTGTCCCATCGGGGCAAGCAGGTAGCTGTCCCATCGGGGCAGGCAGGCAGCTGCCAGGACTGATTGGTACCGTATGTGTTGGTGCTTCCTGCTGTCACGTCTCCTGCCCCCTGACTGGAGAACACAGTGCTCAGTGTCCGGGGCAGCTGCGAGGCCCTGATGTGAGATTAAAATGCGATATCTGAAGCACGGTAAAAATATAGTCGGCCTGGTCAGCCTCTAGCTCACCCAGTAAGAGCTTGTGCCCCATATAGGCTGAGCCCTTTGCAGCAGCCCGGGTTCGAGTCCGACCTGCAGCCCTTTGCTGCGTGTCATCCCCCATCTCTCTCCAACCTTTCCTGTCTATCCACTGTCATATATATATATATATATATATACAGTGGGTACGGAAAGTATTCAGACCCCTTTAAATTTTTCACTCTTTGTTTCATTGCAGGCATTTTCCAAAAATCAAAAAAGTTCATTTTATTTCTCAGTAATGTACACTCAGCACCCCATCTTGGACAGAAAAAAACTGAAATGTAGAAATTTTTGCAAATTTATTAAAAAACAAAAACTGAAATATCACATGGTCATAAGTATTCAGACCCTTTGCCGTGACCCTCATATGTAACTCAGGTGCTGTCTATTTCTTCTGATCATCCTTGAGATGGTTCTACACCTTCATTGGAGTCCAGCTGTGTTTGATTATACTGATTGGACTTGATTAGGAAAGCCACACACCTGTCTATATAAGACCTTACAGCTCACAGTGCATGTCAGAGCAAATGACAATCATGAGGTCAAAGGAACTGCCTGAGGAGCTCAGAGACAGAATTGTGGCAAGGCACAGATCTGGTCAAGGTTACAAAAAAATTTCTGCTGCACTTAAGGTTCCTAAGAGCACAGTGGCCTCCATAATCCTCAAATGGAAGACGTTTGGGACGACCAGAACCCTTCCTAGAGCTGGCCGTCCGGCCAAACTGAGCTATCGGGGGAGAAGAGCCTTGGTGAGAGAGGCAAAGAAGAACCCAATGGTCACTGTGGCTAAGCTCCAGAGATGCAGTCGGGAGATGGGAGAAAGTTGTAGTAAGTCAACCATCACTGCAGCAATCCACCAGTCGGGGCTTTATGGCAGAGTGGCCCGAAGGAAGCCTCTCCTCAGTGCAAGACACATGAAAGCCCGCATGGAGTTTGCTAAAAAACACCTGAAGGACTCCAAGATGGTGATAAATAAAATCCTCTGGTCTAATGAGACCAAGATAGAACTTTTTGGCCTTAATTCTAAGCGGTATGTGTGGAGAAAACCAGGCACTGCTCATCACCTGTCCAATACAGTCTCAACAGTGAAGCATGGTGGTGGCAGCATCATGCTGTGGGGGTGTTTTTCAGCTGCAGGGACAGGACGACTGGTTGCAATCGAGGGAAAGATGAATGCGGCCAAGTACAGGGATATCCTGGACGAAAACCTTTTCCAGAGTGCTCTGGACCTCAGACTGGGCCGAAGGTTTACCTTCCAACAAGACAATGACCCTAAGCACACCGCTAAAATAACGAAGGAGTGGCTTCACAACAACTCCGTGGCTGTTCTTGAATGGCCCAGCCAGAGCCCTGACTTAAACCCAATTGAGCATCTCTGGAGAGACCTGAAAATGACTGTCCACCAACGTTTACCATCCAACCTGACAGAACTGGAGAGGATCTGCAAGGAGGAATGGCAGAGGATACCCAAATCCAGATGTGAAAAACTTGTTGCATCTTTCCCAAAACGACTCATGGCTGTATTAGATCAAAAGGGTGCTTCTACTAAATACTGAACAAAGGGTCTGAATACTTATGACCATGTGATATTTCAGTTTTTGTTTTTTAATAAATTTGCAAAAATTTCTACATTTCTGTTTTTTTCTGTCCAAGATGGGGTGCTGAGTGTACATTACTGAGAAATAAAATGAACTTTTTTGATTTTTGGAAAATGCCTGCAATGAAACAAAGAGTGAAAAATTTAAAGGGGTCTGAATACTTTCCGTACCCACTGTATATATATATATAAAAATCAGCCTCTCTGAGGAAAACTGAACCTGGAGTGCCACACTCAGGAAACCAGCCAACAATCAGACAAGGGAAAGACAGAGAGGGAGAGACAATAGTGAGAACTTGCAGGAGTATGAAATGAAGTTGTCCCAAATTGGCCAAGAGAAGTCCCAAATCAAATTAAAAATCTTCATCTTGTGCAGACTGTCGCAGTGCAATTCTTTGGCTGAATGGAGAGGAGCATGGGGAGCGAGAGAAATGAAGAGTCATGTCTTAATGACACATAGGACCCGATCCTGCACCTGGCGCGACGCAAAGCCCGGCGCGAGAGCTGGTCTTACATGGTGGTGTGTTCAGTTGCATTCTGGGTGTGCTGGTTTTACAGGGAGGTGTGTTCAGGTGCATTCTGGGCGTGCTGGTCTTACAGGGAGGTGTGTTCAGGTGCATTCTGGGCGTGCTGGTCTTACAGGGAGATGTGTTCAGGTGCATTCTGGGCGTGCTGGTCTTACAGGGAGGTGTGTTCAGGTGCATTCTGGGTGTGCTGGTTTTACAGGGAGGTGTGTTCAGGTGCATTCTGGGCGTGCTGGTCTTACAGGGAGGTGTGTTCAGGTGCATTCTGGGTGTGCTGGTCTTACAGGGAGGTGTGTTCAGGTGCATTCTGGGCGTGCTGGTCTTACAGGGAGGTGTGTTCAGGTGCATTCTGGGCGTGCTGGTCTTACAGGGTGGTGTGTTCAGGTGCATTCTGGGCGTGCTGGTCTTACAGGGAGGTGTGTTCAGGTGCATTCTGGGTGTGCTGGTTTTACAGGGAGGTGTGTTCAGGTGCATTCTGGGCGT
The DNA here is from genome assembly GCA_029931835.1 of Etheostoma nigrum. NCBI lineage: Eukaryota > Metazoa > Chordata > Actinopteri > Perciformes > Percidae > Etheostoma > Etheostoma nigrum. Next base: position 1,361,248 of record CM057257.1, read on the forward strand.
GCTGGTCTTACAGGGAGGTGTGTTCAGGTGCATTCTGGGTGTGCTGGTCTTACAGGGAGGTGTGTTCAGGTGCATTCTGGGCGTGCTGGTCTTACAGGGAGGTGTGTTCAGGTGCATTCTGGGCGTGCTGGTCTTACAGGGTGGTGTGTTCAGGTGCATTCTGGGCGTGCTGGTCTTACAGGGAGGTGTGTTCAGGTGCATTCTGGGTGTGCTGGTTTTACAGGGAGGTGTGTTCAGGTGCATTCTGGGCGTGCTGGTCTTACAGGGAGGTGTGTTCAGGTGCATTCTGGGCGTGCTGGTCTTACAGGGAGGTGTGTTCAGGTGCATTCTGGGCGTGCTGGTCTTACAGGGAGATGTGTTCAGGTGCATTCTGGGCGTGCTGGTCTTACAGGGAGGTGTGTTCAGGTGCATTCTGGGTGTGCTGGTTTTACAGGGAGGTGTGTTCAGGTGCATTCTGGGCGTGCTGGTCTTACAGGGAGGTGTGTTCAGGTGCATTCTGGGTGTGCTGGTCTTACAGGGAGGTGTGTTCAGGTGCATTCTGGGCGTGCTGGTCTTACAGGGAGGTGTGTTCAGGTGCATTCTGGGCGTGCTGGTCTTACAGGGTGGTGTGTTCAGGTGCATTCTGGGCGTGCTGGTCTTACAGGGAGGTGTGTTCAGGTGCATTCTGGGTGTGCTGGTTTTACAGGGAGGTGTGTTCAGGTGCATTCTGGGCGTGCTGGTCTTACAGGGAGATGTGTTCAGGTGCATTCTGGGCGTGCTGGTCTTACAGGGAGGTGTGTTCAGGTGCATTCTGGGTGTGCTGGTTTTACAGGGAGGTGTGTTCAGGTGCATTCTGGGCGTGCTGGTCTTACAGGGAGGTGTGTTCAGGTGCATTCTGGGTGTGCTGGTCTTACAGGGAGGTGTGTTCAGGTGCATTCTGGGCGTGCTGGTCTTACAGGGAGGTGTGTTCAGGTGCATTCTGGGCGTGCTGGTCTTACAGGGTGGTGTGTTCAGGTGCATTCTGGGCGTGCTGGTCTTACAGGGAGGTGTGTTCAGGTGCATTCTGGGTGTGCTGGTTTTACAGGGAGGTGTGTTCAGGTGCATTCTGGGCGTGCTGGTCTTACAGGGAGGTGTGTTCAGGTGCATTCTGGGCGTGCTGGTCTTACAGGGAGATGTGTTCAGGTGCATTCTGGGCGTGCTGGTCTTACAGGGTGGTGTGTTCAGGTGCACCGATGGGAGCAAGGCCTTCATGTTAGTACAGAATTTACAAAAAAATGTATAATACTCAAAACCTTTCTTACTCTTCACGTCGACCATGAAACTTTTAGTCACTCTTTTATTTACACATTTGTCACTGTGTGTGTGTGTGTGTGTGTGTGTGTCTCTGTGTGTGTTTCTGTGTGTGTGTGTGTGTGTGTGTGTCCAGGTGTGTGTTTGAACTCACTCAGAATATAAATTTAGATTCTCGTCCTCATGTGTCCATTTGTGCAGAAACCTTCTCTTTTTTAAACTCTTGAGTGGGTTTTATGTTCAATACAATTTTTTTATTTCCTTTTATTTGTTTTAAATCCAACAAGAAGTTTATTTTTTGTTGTATTTCTGAGAAATACTGAAAGCAGCAGAGCTGAGAATACCGAGTACACAGTTTGTGTATCGCAAGTTATACTGGTACCAAGATATTCAACAACGTTATCGCATACTTTCCTCATGTCGTGCAGCCCGAGTGGGAGGAAAGAAAAGGATTCCAGGTGAAAGGAGAGAAGCGTGGAGATGGAACGAGTGAGAGAAGAAAGAGAGGAAGAGAAGAGGCTGTGGGATGAAAGGGGGGAAGACATTACACTGAGAGGCAGGTACTGAGGATCATTGCTGTCTTTTCACATCATCTTTATCTGTGATATCGCACACATCCCAGCACACACACGCTGCTTACTGCAGGTTTTCTACCTTAATCTCCTGGCCAACGCTCGCCATTTCCATAATTCCTGCGATGGTGTGATGGTGTGATGGTGTGATGGTGCGGAGGAGGGAGGAGGGGATGTGTAAATGAAAGCAGGGTGAAGGTAATCTAGAGGAGCCAACGGCTGCTCATCTGTCAAGATTACGGCTCTGAAATGGTTTTTATCTCTCAGAGTGAAGGTGTAGACATCCACCAACACGTCCTCACTCCCATCGGACGCTTGGTCAGGTGCCTTAGTCGTTGGTAATGACACTAAAAGTCTCCTTTAGCGTCATGTAACATAGCCTTGGTCCCTAATACTGTATCTGAAGTCTCTTTATATAGACCTTAGTGGTCCCTAATACTGTATCTGAAGTCTCTTTATATAGACCTTAGTGGTCCCTAATACTGTATCTGAAGTCTCTTTATATAGACCTTAGTGGTCCCTAATACTGTATCTGAAGTCTCTTTATATAGACCTTAGTGGTCCCTAATACTGTATCTGAAGTCTCTTTATATAGACCTTAGTGGTCCCTAATACTGTATCTGAAGTCTCTTTATATAGACCTTAGTGGTCCCTAATACTGTATCTGGAGTCTCTTTATATAGACCTTAGTGGTCCCCTAATACTGTATCTGAAGTCTCTTTATATAGACCTTAGTGGTCCCCTAATACTGTATCTGAAGTCTCTTTTATATAGACCTTAGTGGTCCCCTAATACTGTATCTGAAGTCTCTTTTATATAGACCTTAGTGGTCCCCTAATACTGTATCTGAAGTCTCTTTTATATAGACCTTAGTGGTCCCCTAATACTGTATCTGAAGTCTCTAGACCTTGGATTTGCTTGCATTGAACCTGATCCTCCGACAGACCCGGTCTCTACTTACTGTCTCTGAATATTTATATTTCTGAGGCCTTTACATGTCTCCTGTTGTGTCGTCTCTTTCTGCATAACTGGGAGAAAAAAAGCATCCAAAGCCGCATTTGTCTAAAAATATCTCATGTTACATTCAAAATCCCATTTAAATTATGCAGATTTTAAGAAAATGTGACATCACTTAACATCAAGGTTACCCTTTTGTTCCCTTTTGAAGCTTTGAGGTTGGATAAATCCTTTTATTTCACGCGTGTCTGACTGGGTTCAACATCATACGACAGCTTGTTCCAGTTCACAGTGAGCCAAGTACTTCAACTCCAGACTGCTCATTTAGACGTCTGCATCATCTCGTCAAGTGGAGACATTCTAGTTGTAGAGGACATCATTTTACAGCCTACCTACCAGGGGTGGAACAACTGTAAACCAGAGAGAGACAGAGAGACAGACAGAGAGAGACAGGGAGAGACAGGGAGAGACAGAGAAAGACAGAGAGAGACAGAGAGAGACAGGGAGAGACAGAGAAATACAGAGAGAGACAGGGAGAGACAGAGAAAGACAGAGAGAGACAGGGAGAGACAGAGAGAGACAGGGAGAGACAGAGAGAGACAGTGAGAGACAGAGAAAGACAGAGAGAGACAGAGAGAGACAGTGAGAGAGAGAGAGAGAGACAATGAGAGACAGAGAAAGACAGAGAGAGAGAGAGAGAGACAGTGAGAGACAGAGAAAGACAGAGAGAGAGAGAGAGACAGAGAGAGACAGTGAGAGACAGAGAAAGACAGAGAGAGAGAGAGACAGACAGAGAGAGAGAGAGACAGAGAGAGACAGAGAGACAGAGAGAGAGAGACAGAGACAGAGAGAGACAGAACGAGAGAGAGACAGAGAGAGAGACAGAGCGAGAGAGAGAGAGAGAGACAGACAGAGAGAGAGAGACAGAGCGAGAGACAGAGCGAGAGAGAGAGAGAGAGACAGAGAGAGAGAGAGACAGAGAGACAGAGAGACAGAGAGAGACAGAGCGAGAGAGAGAGAGAGAGAGACAGACAGAGAGAGAGAGAGACAGAGAGAGACAGAGCGAGAGAGAGAGAGAGAGACAGACAGAGAGAGAGAGAGTGACAGAGAGAGACAGAGCGAGAGAGAGACAGACAGAGAGACAGAGAGACAGAGAGAGACAGAGAGACAGAGCGAGAGACAGAGAGAGACAGAGCGAGAGAGACAGAGAGAGAGACAGAGAGAGACAGAGCGAGAGAGACAGAGAGAGAGACAGAGAGAGACAGAGCGAGAGAGACAGAGCGAGAGACAGAGAGAGAGAGAGAGACAGAGAGAGAGAGAGACAGAGCGAGAGACAGAGAGAGAGACAGACAGAGAGAGAGAGAGACAGAGCGAGAGACAGAGAGAGAGAGACAGAGAGAGAGAGAGAGAGTGTTGTTGTGATTGGTCCTAGTTTTACCGGTACTACCCGTCCCTACTGGCCACTCCACCTTACATCCTTCCCTTTCTTTCTCCTCCTCATCTTCTAGCTCCATGTCTGAAGCATCTATCAGCCCCCTCCATGTGGACTGTGGCGGAGACTTCATTATGCCCCCCCGCCCCCCCGCCTGCCCCCCGCCCCGCCCCCCCCCCCCTCTCATATATATTTCATGCTGTAGCTAGCAGGCGTGGGGGGAAACAGGCCCCCGCTGGCAAATGAAAGGGTGAATTTCCACATGCATTATTCTCACGTTAGCTCGCCGCGGGGCATCTCAGGCTGTGACGACGGCGACTCACGCCACGCACACAAAAGGCTTCGCACACACACACACACACACACACACATACACACACGCACACGCACACACACACACACACATACACACACACACATACACACACACACATACACACCGCACACACACACGCACACATACACACACACATACACACACACACGCACGCACACACACACACACACACACACACACACACACCGCACACATACGCGCACACACACACACACACACACACACACACACACACACACACACACACACACACACACTGTGGAGACACATGTAGTGTACAGAGATGCATTGCAGTTAGCAGATGTCCTCAACATGCACACACAAATAAATAGAATATATTAAAAAGAAATGTATACCCTGTATAATTTATGTCTACAAGATACACACAAACAACCTATGCCATCATAGGTTGTTTTTCAACATGGGGGGGGGGGGGGTCCTCCTGTAATCAAATTGGAGCATCAAATACCTTCTTACATACTTCCATTTCCTGCATTTTGGTGATGTTTTATGCAACAATGGAGAGCTTTACCATTAAAGCTAAAAAGGTCGGGTTGGGCCCGTGCAATCTTAATGTAACTCCTGATATTATTTTACCTTTCATATTTATTATGTTGATTTTGATGTTTCTTATCTTTTCTTATCAGAATCTGAGTTTCTTTCTGTTTAAATTGGACAGCGCCCAGATTAAGCCCCTCCAAGTTGTTTTCCATCTCTCCATCACATCTTTCACTGATTATGTGGATATCAATCTGTAGGATTTGTCTATGTAAACTAGCCTGACGTTGTCATAATCAGATTCTAGTCTGAATATGAGACCTGCAACCAATCAGAGCAACGGATAGACCTACAACCAATCAGAACAAAGGATACACCTGCAACCAATCAGAGCAGGAGATGGACCTACAACCAATCAGAGCAAAGGGTAGACCTACAACCAATCAGAGCAACAAAGGATAGACCTGTAACCAATCAGAGCAAAGGATAGACCTACAACCAATCAGAGCAACGGATAGACCTGTAACCAATCAGAGCAACGGATAGACCTACAACCAATCAGAGCAACAAAGGATAGACCTGTAACCAATCAGAGCAAAGGATAGACCTACAACCAATCAGAGCAAAGGATAGACCTACAACCAATCAGAGCAACGGATAGACCTGTAACCAATCAGAGCAACGGATAGACCTACAACCAATCAGAGCAACGGATAGACCTACAACCAATCAGAGCAAAGGATAGACCTACAACCAATCAGAGCAAAGGATAGACCTACAACCAATCAAAGCAACGGGTAGACCTACAACCAATCAGAGCAACGGATAGACCTACAACCAATCAGAGCAACGGATAGACCTACAACCAATCAAAGCAACGGGTAGACCTACAACCAATCAGAGCAACGGATAGACCTACAACCAATCAAAGCAACGGGTAGACCTACAACCAATCAGAGCAAAGGATAGACCTACAACCAATCAGAGCAAAGGATAGAGCCCCCTGAACATTTCATTTTTTAACCCTCATGTTGTCTTCGGGTCAAATTTGACCCGTTCTCAAAGTCTTTTTTTGTTATATCTGAAATAAAGGAAGTCGAAATACGGGTGAAAAATGTTGGAAAAAGCGACAAAATTAATAAAAAAAAAAAAATCAAAAATACAAAAACTCCATTAAAAAACTTTACAAAAAGCAACTAAAACGTTTGACGTGTTTCATGGTCGAAGGGAAGACAACACAAGGGTTAGATGTTTTTATAACCTCTTTTTGGGGAGTGGGTGGTCTTAAAGGAGGGACGCGTCCTCTGCGTATCCCCGACATCTGCGCCTCTGCACACACAGAGCCGGAGCCTGAGAGGGGCCTGAGAGGGGCCCGAGAGGAGCCCGAGAGGAGCCCGAGAGGAGCCTGAGAGGAGCCCGAGAGGAGCCTGAGAGGAGCCTGAGAGGGGCCTGAGAGGAGCCCGAGAGGGGCCCGAGAGGAGCCTGAGAGGAGCCTGAGAGGGGCCCGAGAGGAGCCCGAGAGGAGCCTGAGAGGGGCCCGAGAGGAGCCCGAGAGGAGCCCGAGAGGAGCCTGAGAGGAGCCCGAGAGGAGCCTGAGAGGAGCCTGAGAGGAGCCTGAGAGGAGCCCGAGAGGAGCCTGAGAGGAGCCTGAGAGGAGCCTGAGAGGGGCCTGAGAGGAGCCTGAGAGGAGCCCGAGAGGAACCCGAGAGGGGCCCGAGAGGAGCCCGAGAGGAGCCCGAGAGGAGCCAGAGAGGAGCCCGAGAAGAGCCCGAGAGGAGCCCGAGAGGAGCCCGAGAGGAGCCCGAGAGGAGCCCGAGAGGAGCCTGAGAGGGGCCCGAGAGGAGCCCGAGAGGAGCCCGAGAGGAGCCTGAGAGGAGCATGAGAGGAGCCCGAGAGGAGCCCGAGAGGAGCCCGAGAGGAGCCCGAGAGGAGCCTGAGAGGAGCCTGAGAGGGGCCCGAGAGGAGCCCGAGAGGAGCCTGAGAGGGGCCCGAGAGGAGCCCGAGAGGAGCCCGAGAGGAGCCCGAGAGGGGCCTGAGAGGAGCCCGAGAGGAGCCCGAGAGGAGCCAGAGAGGAGCCCGAGAAGAGCCCGAGAGGGGCCTGAGAGGAGCATGAGAGGGGCCCGAGAGGAGCCCGAGAGGGGCCCGAGAGCGAGAGGGGCCCGAGAGGAGCCCGAGAGGGGCCCGAGAGGAGCCCGAGAGGGGCCCGAGAGCGAGAGGGGCCCGAGAGGAGCCCGAGAGGGGCCTGAGAGGAGCCTGAGAGGGGCCCGAGAGGAGCCCGAGAGGGGCCTGAGAGGGGCCCGAGAGGAGCCCGAGAGGGGCCTCTCGTCCCTGGGCAGAGCCGGGCGCACCGCGGCCTTTAACGGGACAAATGACAATAACAGGCGGCTGTCACGCCGCATTGTCACGCAGATTTCTGCATGTAACGTGTTCTAACGTCCTTCTGCTTTCTCTCCTCCGTGACGGAAAGGGCCGGCGTCGCTAACGAGCCACAACGACAGGCGGGGGGGGACAGGACACGGGTGAGCGGCCCGGGTCGCTATTAATCTTGTAAATGATTCAGTCGGCCGGCTGGAGGATTGACGCTGCCCCCCCCCGCCCCCCCGACAGGAGGGATGATATTCAGACAGTACTGACAGGCCTCCAGAGCCAATTACCTATGTTTACTTTACACACACACACACAGATATATACACACACACACACACAACCACATACACATACACACACACACACAACCACATAAAAACATGCACACACACACTCATAAAAACACGCGCACACACAAAGACACACAAAAACATTTACAACTGTAGATATAAAAATGTGTATGATTCTGATTGGTTGAGCAGGAAGGCGACGCCTCCACCAGCTGACTCCATTCAGGAAGAGAGCTTTGATTAAGATTAGGTCTTCCTGGAAGGATTTAAAGAGCTATATTCAAATCAGGAGAGACTAGTTGCAGATATGCAACAGTTATACACAGCATGATAAAATATACATTTATTAGGAACACAGCTGAATTGATTTAGGAGTGCACTGATAAAAAGTTAAGTTCATTATTAATGTATTCACTCATCATGTAGAGCAGAGCAGCAGTGAAGGAAGCTCAACTTCTCAACTTATCTTCCCCTCCGCTGTCAGACTCTGTGGTTCTTTTCAAGGACTCTCCAGCACCCGGGGTCTGGATTCTGACAGCTGCTGCTCGCTGCCCACGAGCACGAACCACCAGACCGGCGTAGGGAGAAGGAGCTCTTGCTAAGGTCTCGCACCTGAAAGTCTGCAGCTCAGCTGTCGACCCTGACTTCTCTGGTTATTTGAATGCAGCACGGGGCCGAAATCTCCCCGCACGCTTCTGCTTTTTGACAACATCTCATTCTTTTCTCTGTGATGGATTATCTATCACATGCATGTTTAATGTCTCTGGAAACGAGTGTTGACTCTTCCACAGGAGGAGAACTCAAACCCGTGGCTGCTGGGAAGAAAGGAAATCAATGGCTGGCAGTACTGTGAAGTATACAGAACTACATCACACCAATCTGCATGGCAACCAGGGCTTAACCCACCAGATGTAGGGAGATTTCGGCAGGGTTTGTTTTTTTCTACCTCCAGACCAGGCCTGTGGTTTAACTCAATCCCACTGTCTTTACATCATGGTCAGTAGTAAGTATTATTATCTCCCAAAGACGAACCTTTATCTGTAATTAGTACACTCATATTAAACCCACATTTATTTCCCCCTCTTAGACTCAAAGGCCATAATCAACATTTCCAATAAGACATAATACAGTGATTGCTGACATGCTACTAAACATAATACAAAGCAGTCGACACATACTGGTTGGTTCCTGCCTTTGTCTCCTCTAGACTGGACTATTGCATCACACTTCTCATTGGGATCCCTAGAAAGAGTCTGCAGAGCCTTCAGTACATTCAACACTCTGCAGCTAGGATCCTGATCCTGATCCTGATGAGAGCACATTACCCCCGTTCTCCACCCACTACACTGGCTTCCCATCTCCACCAGGATGGAGTAGAAGGTCTCCCTCCTCACACATCAATGCATCCATGGACATGCCCCTCCCCTACCTCAAAGAACTTATCAACCCACAGAACACCACCCGCTCCCTTCGCTCCACTCACTCAAACCTCCTCCACCTTCCCAGAACCAGAACCAGGACAATGGGAGATGGGGCATTTAGTGCTGCTGCCCCCCATCTGTGGAATGCCCCCCCTGACACCTCGAGGGCACCTCGATCCACTGAGGGTTTAAAAAAAGGCCTTCAAACATTTCTTTTTTTTTTCAATGGGGCGATCGGGCCTTTGCTGCTGCTGGCCCAAAACTCTGGAACAACACCCCCCCAACCACGGATGTGGTTCATTTTAAATCAAAACTTAGAACTTATTTATTTAAAATGGCTTTTAATACGCAGTAGTGGTGCAACAACTCTTCTTCTGGTGATTCTAGGCAACTTTATCTGTTTTACTGCCTTCTACGCTTCATGTGTTTTTCTCTTGTCTTTTATTGCATGTTGTGTTTGTTTATTCTCGGTGGATGTGAAGCCCTTTGGACGCCTGTCGGCTGCTGTAAAGTGTTATATAAATAAATGTTGATCGATTGATTGATTGATTACACATTTTTTCTATTGCTGCACCCTAGGGTCCCCCTTCACGCTGACTCCCTCTGAATGGTGGACTACATTTAACGCTTACATGCATAAATATCAACCTATCAGTGCGCTATGCTGAAAAAAAAGAGAGACTGCAAAGATGAAGTAAAGTGAGTGAAAAGTGAACAATAAAACAAGCTAGAAAACACACCGGCGTAACCCTCAGCACGGAGTTCCTATTTCAGCTCAATGTGAGTCTTCACTGATTATTTATTTATTGGATGAGGACAATGCACATTAATCAGCATTTCTTTAAATTAGCCAGTGTTAGCCAATCGGCCATTTTGTACATAGATATCTGTAAATAGATTTAGGCACATCTATACATATTTATATTTTATTATTTATTATATTTATTCCATTCCAGTTCTTTTGTAATATTTATATTATGGTCACACTTCAATATAATTTATATCATGGTTATTTACTTGATATATTATATAATTACATATTATTCAATTTGATTTCATGTTACTTACTTCCTTACATTGCAGTATTTTTTGTACTATGGTCACCACACTTTACTTTAAAATACTTTTTATATAATGCCACTTCACATTCATTCAGTACTGTTGTTACTGTGCTGCTGTCACAAGGGAATGTCCCACTGTGGGTATATTTATTATCTAATCTAATCAGAAAATACAGTTTTTCTACAGTTTTCTTAATGTACTGTCTACATAATATGTATAATATATGAATAATATGTATAATATATGAATAAAAGAGTGAATAGATGTCTTAAATAAAACAATGAATATGGAGTGTTATCAACACTTGGACTCACAGGTGCATCTTTAGTCCTTAGACGGTTAAATCTCTTTATATATTTAAACAAAACAGGGACGAGTTGGTCACTATTGAGCTCTATGTCAGCGTTTTCTAAAATCTCCAAAAAGCAGTTAGTTTCATTTGCATGACAGCGTGTGTGTGTGTGTGTGTGTGTGTGTGCGTGTGTGTGTGTGCGTGTGTGTGTGTGTGTGCGTGTGTGTGCGTGTGTGTGCGTGTGTGTGTGTGTGCGTGTGTGTGTGCGTGTGTGTGTGTGTGCGTGTGTGTGCGTGTGTGTGTGTGTGTGTGTGTGTGTGTGTGTGTGTGCGTGCGTGTGTGTGTGTGTGTGTGCGTGTGTGTGTGTGTGTGTGTGTGTGTGTGCGTGCGTGTGTGTGTGTGTGTGTGTGTGTGTGTGTGTGTGTGTGTGTGTGTATGTGTGTGTGTGTGTGTATGTGTAAGTATGTGTATGTGTATATGAGTGTGTGTATGTGTGTCAGTTTTTGTTGCTTTCTTTGGACATTTTTGACGCGTTTTCAATTTTTTGTTTACGTTTTTCTTTGTGCGCGTGCGTGCATGTGTGTGTGTGTGTGTGTGTGTGTGCGCGTGCATATGTGTGTGTGTGTGTATGTGTGTGTGTGTGTTTGTGTGTGACAGGGTCAGATCTATTCACATGTTGCCCATACGAACTAAGTAGTTTGTTGGGGGGAGAACAACCCCAGCAACCAGGAAACAAAAGCAAAAATGTGCTCTGAAATTTCCATTTTCATTTTCCTTTGACATTCAGACTCTAAAAGAAGAGTTCAGATCCTGGAAGAGGGACAGGAGAGGGACCAACAACTGTGCCAACGTCCAGCCTGTCTCTTTTAAAATGCAGACCAGATCCATGAACTCAGCCGGCGAGTCCACATCAACAAATTACTTGACAAATTTGAACTTTCAAAACATGCTCAGCATCAGCAGCCTGTGGCTCATCGTAAAGGTAGCTGTGTGGAAGGGTGTCACAATTACATCTCACGTCAATGTTATTTCTGCAAAATGGAACAAACTGACCAACCAAGGAGTACACACTTATCTCTAATGTATAATAATGTATACATTATAGATGAGTGTGTACTCATGTGCATCACTAACTTGCAAACTACTGTAGGTCTATATAGTATATAGTACACACTCATCTATAGGGTGTTATCTAAAAATACTGCTGCATGGAAACACCGTGGAACCAACCAGCAGCCAGTTAACCCACACAACTGGCTCTACTGACTCCTGATGGACCAATAATCAAGGATCTGCTAACAAGTCAGGGTCTGCTGAGTAACGAAAACCAGGAACAATCCAGGATCTACTTATTCAAACGGGACCCTGAAGTCCAGAATCAACCAATCTCAAGACCTAGTGTGTCTATTTTAGTCTGATGACAATTTAGCTTCTGGGGCGATGGCCAATATCTCAGAGGGTCCACCTTTTCCTCTTCCATCAGTCATCGTATACAGTCTGATTAGCAACTTCAGACACAAGAATGCGAAAACATGGATGCAAATGTATTTTCAAAAAAGTTAATAAAAAGCTAAATCATTGTCAAACGATGGCGATGGGTTTTTGAGATTGCATTTTGAGCCCATGTAGGAAACCCGAACGCTTTCCAATACCAAAAACCTTGACCCATTACCTACAGATTCTGCATTCATATGCATATGTCTGTTTACAGATACATGTAGGTCCACAGATGCATTAGAGGCCAGTACTTCACATAAAGTACACTGTAAATAAATCTACAGTTATTTACTTTCACAGTAACACTACTGTATATCTGATTTATCTTAGCTTATCTTTCTTTTATCTCATACCCAGAACGCACACATACAGCAAAGTATGCAAAAGATCTTAATCAAATCAAAAAGATCTTAGATAACTTACTGGACAATCGTTGCCAGTAAATTTTACGTTAAATGTGTTACAGTGTAGGCTCTGACCGGCTCAGATGGGTGTCTTCTACCGGGGTATTAACCTGCATGGTAACCTATTGACAACCACTGAGAGCTCACAGTAACACTGAGTCAGCACTTCACGAGAGTTCCCATCAAGTACCAAGTACGCACAGAACAGTTTACTACATGGGACGCCAGAAAATGAGCTCCTGTTCCAGTTATAACTCTACTGTTACAAAGCAAGCTTGCATAAAGCTGGGTTTGTGTGCAAAACCAACAGTTTAATCACTGCACAGCAGGAGGGCGCGTTCGGTTTGCTTACCTTCAGTGTCCAGACCACAGGAGGAAGAGGAAGAGGAAGCATGGCAGGTGGAGCAGGCAGCACAGAAGGGCAGCACCGAGAAAGAAAGAAAGAAAGACATTTTTCTATCAAAATTAGAGACATAACGGAAAACATTTTGCAATGTGATGAAGAAGCCCGGCGCTGTGAACCCGACGGGAACGAATCACCGACCAGCAGCCAAACACAACTACATCTTTAATCTTCTCCACAGCTAACCAATCAGCATCTGGAGCCACAACGGCTGGCTGTTAAAGCAGCGAGAGCAGCTGGTGTGTTGCCCGGGAAGCAGTTAGTTTGGCAGGTAATCAGCCATGACTGAGAGGGGCCGGCTATGTTCTGGATGGCTGTTTGGGGAAACTGGGGAAGTTGGCGCGTGTGGTCAAAAAATGTTGGTATCCTGCTCTGACTGCAAAGGATTCACAATTCATACACGCACAAATGGCAGACACACACACACACACACACACACACACACAGTTGCAGTTCTCATGAAGTATGCAGCTGTGCAAAAAGAAATGCAGTTTAATTCATATGTATTTCAAGTATTTCTTGATGTATGCACCACATTGACTGCTGCTGTATAACAGCATGAAGATCCTCGTAAGGGAGGAGGTTGGGGGGTTCCTAAAACATAGATGTCCTGGAGAAGTTAAGGAGAAAACACAAGACTTTCACCAGGAAACAGGTGTTCATGTCCTGGAGAAGTTAAGGAGAAAACACAAGACTTTCACCCAGGAAACAGGTGTTCATGTCCTGGAGAAGTTAAGGAGAAAACACAAGACTTTCACCCAGGAAACAGGTGTTCATGTCCTGGAGAAGTTAAGGAGAAAACACAAGACTTTCACCCAGGAAACAGGTGTTCATGTCCTGGAGAAGTTAAGGAGAAAACACAAGACTTTCACCAGGAAACAGGTGTTCATGTCCTGGAGAAGTTAAGGAGAAAACACAAGACTTTCACCAGGAAACAGGTGTTCATGTCCTGGAGAAGTTAAGGAGAAAACACAAGACTTTCACCAGGAAACAGGTGTTCATGTCCTGGAGAAGTTAAGGAGAAAACACAAGACTTTCACCAGGAAACAGGTGTTCATGTCCTGGAGAAGTTAAGGAGAAAACACAAGACTTTCACCAGGAAACAGGTGTTCATGTCCTGGAGAAGTTAAGGAGAAAACACAAGACTTTCACCAGGAAACAGGTGTTCATGTTCTGGAGAAGTTAAGGAGAAAACACAAGACTTTCACCAGGAAACAGGTGTTCATGTCCTGGAGAAGTTAAGGAGAAAACACAAGACTTTCACCAGGAAACAGGTGTTCATGTCCTGGAGAAGTTAAGGAGAAAACACAAGACTTTCACCAGGAAACAGGTGTTCATGTCCTGGAGAAGTTAAGGAGAAAACACAAGACTTTCACCAGGAAACAGGTGTTCATGTCCTGGAGAAGTTAAGGAGAAAACACAAGACTTTCACCAGGAAACAGGTGTTCATGTCCTGGAGAAGATAAGGAGAAAACACAAGACTTTCACCAGGAAACAGGTGTTCATGTCCTGGAGAAGTTAAGGAGAAAACACAAGACTTTCACCTGGAAACAGGTGTTTGAGACTGAAAAAGCAGCCTGATGATCAAACAACTCTGGGATCCATAAACAAACACGCAGCAGCCTGATGATCAACGCCTCAGCTGTCGATACCACCCTCAGGTCAGAGGTCGGTCATATTGACTAAATTAGAACACATAACTGCAATATCGACCGGTGGCGGTAAAACATGCCGACAGTTTAACTCGTGGTGCTCTGGAAGATCATTTGCCAACCAAAAAAAAAATTAAAAATGAAAATGACAAGATTAATATGACGGCTGGTGAGGATGCATTCAGTGTGTCAGACACAAACTAGAGTGTGTGTGTGTGTGTGTGTGTGTGTGTGTGTGTCTGTGTGTGTGTGTGAGTGTGTGTGTGTGTGTGTGTGTGTGTGTGTGTAATTGGCTCCTCGGGGACAGAGGAGCATGTCTGACATGCATTTCTGTGCTCTGTGTGTTACAAAGTTCCTGTTTTTCATTGAGTGTGTTGGTATCTCAGTGTTCATGCAGCTGCGTGTTTAGTGTGTGTGTGTGTGTGTGTGTGTGTGTGTGTGTGTGTGTGTGTGTGTGTGTGTGTGTGTGTGTGTGTGTGTGTGTCATGAGCAGGCTTGCCAATGCATGTACGATGCATTGCAATGCACGTTACCACAAAGTATCCACAGATCTTTAATTTAACCTAATGTGACTATACTAGTTTTAAATTGTGTTTGTGGCCTCACTAGAAGATGTTGTTGTGCCTTTTGGTCCTCAATGTTCAACCCTAACCCTCCAAACCCTACGATGGTTAGGTCCGCTATTCCTCTCCTCTAATACCACCCAAAGGAGCGCTTTCTGTCCTCACAGTCTCGGTGTTGGTGGACATTTTTTAACAAGAAAACAGTGCTATGTTTCCAGTTTTTTTTCTCAGAATCAAAATACCAAAACAGGAAAACCTAAATACAAAAACGCGGAAGAGTTTTGGTTTTGCTAATTCTTTCATTTTGTTGGGAACTGAACAATGAACAAAATCACGTGAAATAAACACACTTACGTTCTAAAAAAAATAATAATAAAAAACCCGAACTGCCAGAATGGGCTTAACATAAGGACGGCTCCAGGTGAATTCCTTGCTACTAAAACCAAGAAGATGGCTGCTGCTGCTGGAGAACAGCGGTCTGTCCAATCGGCGCTGGCCGCGACTCTGGAAGACTTAATCTACCAACCAGCGTTGCTCTGGTTGGTTGGAGCGCTATCCAATGGCGTGCAGAGGGAATATGAAAGACAGACGTTGATCCCGCCCCTCGGATTCAATTTGATTTTATTCATATAGCGCCAAATCACAACAACAGATATCTCATTGCCCTTTTCATAAATGAGCAGATCTAGACCGAACCCAACAATTTATTGGGCCCAGCCAATGGGGAGTACCCAGACCCAACATCTGGATGTGGGTCTGGCTACAGTGGAGCACCGTTCGGCCATGTGCAATCCCCCCCCCCCCTTAGTGGTTTTGTCGCGGATCATGTATAGGTGGCTTTAGCTGAATATGAACACAATGCATGGTAGCAGTTTTTAATTCAATTTAGGGCAGAGGAACAAGGAGGGAGCTGCTGGTAAATAACAGATAAAAACCCTTGAAACGTGCGGTACTGAAGCTTTTTTTGGTTTTATCTGGATTCCAAGTGAATGTTTTCCATAAAGTCCATGGGGGGGGCAGAAAAACAGGTACAAAGCTTTTAGGCACTGAGTGGAACACATGGTTGAAAACCCTTAAAATGTGTTAAAAACACTTTGTTTTGGGTATACTCTTTATTCAAGACAAATGAATCCATAAAGTTAAGAGAGAGAGAGAGATTTTTATTGCAAATAAACCCGATGCTACCCCTACATGTCTACTGTAAGTTGATGTAAACGCCATCTCTGAGCAGCTCTCCTCAGTGTCCACAGAGCAGTGTTAACAAGGCTGTGCTCATCCATAATTGAGGTGCAGCGATCTTGACCCAGTTACACAGCGGGTGAGATGATCACAGCGGGGGGAAGGGCTTATTATTAAATATCAGATAGCAGCCAATCAGAGTGCTTCACCCTGTGACTCTGGGTGTGACTGATGACCCAGCCTGCTGACTGCGGGACGGATCCATGCTGCGCCGACTGTGAATGTCAGCCGCTAATGAGGCTTTTTTATTTATTTTTTTTATTGTGGATGTCACACAAATACTTGTTAGTGTAATCGTCCGAGTCAGCGGAGAATGGTCGTTCAGGACAGTCACATAAATGATGAAAGTTATCTTGGAGTCACCATAGATCTATTAAGTTTAGAAGATGCAATTATTTTATTGAAATACAGACCAGGGCTGCAAGATATGAGGAAAATATGTGAACGTTGTTGGCTTTAGCGAGAAGGATATTACTTGCAATCAGGGCCTGGAGTTAACTTCTTGGACCTCCTGTCACTGTTTACCAGCCAGGGTGTTATGGCCTCATGAAGGTGAAAAACAGGAGTTGCTGTGTCTCTTTGATCCTATCCTGTCCTAATCAAGGTAGCCAACTCGTGGAGATTACGCCGTCATCACATGCTGTAGTGGGGGGGTGGGGGGTACATGATAATCCAGCATAAAGGCATCATGTCCAATCCTGGTCTGGGACATATTCATATGGTTTGATAAAGGACTTATTGGACTTTAACTCATCGTCGCACCTGTCAAGAAGAAGGCTTCACCGAGTTGTGTCGGGAGATGCAAACAGCTGCTTTTCATGACATAATACTGTAAAGACAAGGTGGGGGGGAGGGGTGGGGGAGTGGGGGGAGGAAGACATCTGGGGGGGATCTACCGCAGGACATTTTGTGCATCGAACACAAAATGTACTGCTTTCTGGAAAACAATGTGCACAAATTTATGGTGGAAACATCTGTATTTATGTGAAGGAATAGAAATACCTGGAGACAGGTGACCAATATAAATATAATAACCAGCTGAGGCTACGAGGAGTTTTTAATCTCTCAATTTAATACTGATGTCATTACATCAGACGGCGGCTGAAACATCTGTATTTATGGCACGGTGTAGAGGATGGATACCTGACTGGGTTCAGACAGATATATTTGGGTTTAGGTCGGGCTCGATCACATCAGCGCCACAAGGCATTGACCATTTTAAATTAAATAGCTTATTATGTAGGTGGTGAGATCAAAAACTCAACTACCCGAAGCTTGGCGTCCTTTTTGCCCGCGGCGTCCTCGTCACTGCTGCTGGCAGGACCATCGAGCAGAGGACGAGGTCCACAGAACCGCATGTGTGAACTTAGAGGATTTGGTTCTGTTAGCCTGGACCATTTCTGGTAGGCCTATATTAATGTAAATTCATTTGGCTATATGATCGGGCCTCTTGTGCGATTTTAGGCATTTTCCCATCTATCAGTACTGGCATTAATAATGATCAATATAAATGATTCTGATTAATTAATTAAAAACGGACTGTCAACCATGTTATGAGTGATGGCGTTGCATAGTCTGTCCACCAGAAGACGCTCTACAACGTCCCTGT
Source organism: Etheostoma nigrum (assembly GCA_029931835.1). Taxonomy (NCBI): domain Eukaryota; kingdom Metazoa; phylum Chordata; class Actinopteri; order Perciformes; family Percidae; genus Etheostoma; species Etheostoma nigrum. The sequence goes on from CM057257.1 coordinate 1,379,112, forward strand.
TAGTGATGGCGCTGCATAGTCTGTCCACCAGAGGACGCTCTACAACGTCCCTGTTAGTGATGGCGTTGCATAGTCTGTCCACCAGAGGACGCTCTACAACGTCCCTGTTAGTGATGGCGTTGCATAGTCTGTCCACCAGAGGACGCTCTACAACGTCCCTGTTAGTGATGGCGTTGCATAGTCTGTCCACCAGAGGACGCTCTACAACGTCCCTGTTAGTGATGGCGTTGCATAGTCTGTCCACCAGAGGACGCTCTACAACGTCCTTGTTAGTGATGGCGTTGCATAGTCTGTCCACCAGAAGACGCTCTACAACGTCCCTGTTAGTGATGGCGTTGCATAGTCTGTCCACCAGAGGACGCTCTACAACGTCCCTGTTAGTGATGGCGTTGCATAGTCTGTCCACCAGAGGACGCTCTACAACGTCCCTGTTAGTGATGGCGTTGCATAGTCTGTCCACCAGAGGACGCTCTACAACGTCCCTGTTAGTGATGGCGTTGCATAGTCTGTCCACCAGAGGACGCTCTACAACGTCCCTGTTAGTGATGGCGTTGCATAGTCTGTCCACCAGAGGACGCTCTACAACGTCCCTGTTAGTGATGGCGTTGCATAGTCTGTCCACCAGAGGACGCTCTACAACGTCCTTGTTAGTGATGGCGTTGCATAGTCTGTCCACCAGAGGACGCTCTACAACGTCCCTGTTAGTGATGGTGTTGCCTAGTCTGTCCACCAGAGGACGTTCTACAACGTCCCTGTTAGTGATGGCGTTGCATAGTCTGTCCACCAGAGGACGCTCTACAACGTCCCTGTTAGTGATGGCGTTGCATAGTCTGTCCACCAGAGGACGCTCTACAACGTCCCTGTTAGTGATGGTGTTGCATAGTCTGTCCACCAGAGGACGCTCTACAACGGCCAAAAGTTCCTCTACGCAGGACAAACCCTGGAGAAATATGAGTGCTATGAGCATTATCAACGCTTCCAAGCACTGAAACATTATAGATGAATGGTAACACTTTAAGTCCACATATTCAGCACTTCTAGGCATTATTTCATTCTCTACTCCATCTTTGTTGCTCCAACCACTTCCTACTCAACTTTACCCCCCCCCCCCATATAAGCGGAAGGAGTGTCATCTTCTGCAGCCCCCATACCGTGCATGGCCGCAATGCAAACTGCTTCTTCACTAAAATGATGTGAGTTTCATTGAGTTGTGTCACGTATCCGCGGTTGTGTGTGTGTGTGTGTGTGTGTGTGTGTGTGTGTGTGTGTGTGTGTGTGTGTGTGTGTGTGTGAGAGAGAGAGAGAGAGGTAGTGTATTGGGGCCGTTGTGGAAGCTGACGGTCCATCAGACAGATTGAGGATCAGTTATTCTGGTCCACTCGGCTGTGTGATTGGCTGTTCAACCGTCCAATCAAATGCCAGCCTGTCAGTGCCACGACCACCGGACTTGACCTTCCTCTGTGTGTGTGTGTGTGTGTGTGTGTGTGTGTGTGTGTGTGTGTGTGTGTGTGTGTGTGACCAGACAATGTGAAGGCACATGACTGCATGATGTATATACACTTTAAGAGTATGTTAGGATGACATAAATCACTACGTGTGTGTGTGTGTGTGTGTGTGTGTGTGTCTCTCGTGTGTGTGTGTGTGTGTGTGTGTGTGTGTGTGTGTGTATGACCCCCTGTCCGTCCTCGTCACCGTGGCAACATGAAGGTAAGTTATTTTCCACCCTGGTGCACTTCAGAGGTCACGCTTCGGCCACTCACTGAGGTGATGTTGTTTAAATAGTCTGCTTTCTCTTTCTGGATATCTGATGAGAATATATTTAGCATCTATCTCATTTGACAAGTTTGTTTTTAACAAATGTATTGAAGAAAACATTTGAATATGCAACATTTCAATACACAACTCAAACATTAGGTTTAATTTCCTATAAATGAGCTTTATTGACCATAAATTCCAAAAATAACTGTAAAACTGAAGTTAATAAGTGTTGAAAATGTCTAAAAAAAGTGACAAACATTGAAAAAAGCGTCAAAGTGTTGAAAAAAGGGACAAAAACATATATTTGTAATTTTGACGAGAAGACAACACAAGGGTTAACCCACTGCTCTCGAATGTTTGTAACAAACGTAAGTAGTCTGAAGGTACATGTTTCCACTGAATGTTTGAATTAGTAATGACGTCTGGGTTAAAATATGGAAGGAAATTGATGTTATATTCAAGAAACAACTAACTAACTCCTGTTGGCTGTGTTCTGGGGTTAAATCCTAAAGCAGTGGGTCTTAAGGCTGCTGGAGGTGCTTCTCTTTAATGCAAGGAGATGCATTCTTCTCCTGTGGATCTCACACTCCGTTTCCACGATTTCACAATGCACACACACAATTATCTTTCTGTTGCCTGGTTGTTTTTTTAAGAAGATGCAGGTGGGCTTAAAGGAGGGCTTTATTCTTTACTTAATGGCTGTCTCACTTTATGTTGTATGTGCCCCTTGGAAACTTAATAAAGATATATACGGTTTATATAAAAAAGAGACACTATAGAGAGGCAGAGTCCCTCACCTGGCCCAGCATGGACCAACATATGTCTTGTAATACAGGGTGGGGAATATATGCGCATTTGATGGTTGTCTATGTCAAAGATAACTTTACAAACGGCTTCAGTGGCCCTTACAGTTGACTTTAGTCTAGAAAAGGTGAGCGTCATGCGGCAACACCAAAACTACTAGTTAAGATTAAAAAAAGATTGTGGTTTGGGTTAAAACAGCAGCCTTTTAACCCTTGTGTGTCCTCCCGGGTCAAAAACGGACATTTTTGTCCCTTTTTCAGACTTTTTTTAGTTTTTACTAACAACCACCTTACTAGTTTTACACTACATTTTGGAATTCATGGTCAATAACCCTCATTTATATAGAATTATACCTGATATTTGATTTAAGAAAGCAGAAATTATGGATTATTTTGACTAATAGTTAAGATCAGAGGAATGAAAGTGATCAGTTGTATTTGCAAAGAGCGTTGGAAGGAATCCAATCCATTTTGTGTGGTAATTTGGTTAAAAAGAAACTCATATTTTAGATATAGACATTTTTTAAAGAGGTCAGATTTGACCCGAGGACAACGGGAGGGTTAAGTAGTAACGCACAACAAGTTTCCTGGGTCAAAGTCTTGAGTCTTTTCCCCTTAACTTCTTCAGGGAAGGGAACTGTGTTTTAGGCGCCACACATCTTCTGCAGTACTAATGCATTAACAGCAAGGCAGGTTTTCTGCCTGCTGATGTTAGATGCAGTGACGTTGTGTGTGTGAGTGTGTGTGTGTGTGTGTGTGTGAGTGTGTGTGTGCGTGTGCGTGTGTGTGTGTTCAGGGCCTACAGCTGTGTTTGTTTACACATTTATCCGGGCTGTTCAAGGCCACAACTGTTTACAGTGAGTGCATATTGTATTTCTGTTTGGGTATGTGTGTGTGTATTTACAATGCTATGTGTGTGTGTGTGTGTGTGTGTGTGGGGTGTGTGTGTAGGTCGTTATCTCAGTGTCCTGCAGGTTAACGGGGGAGGGGGGGGGCTTTCCTACTAGTATTGATCAATACTAATCAGCTGCTGATTGATTGGCTGACGGAGAGTGGAGCTGCTGAGAGTGAGTTACCTGTGGACGCTATGCAGGGAACAGGAAACTTTTAATGTCAATGAAAAGATATCTGGCACAGAAAATGTCTAATGTTATACAATAATACAATGTATAATCTAAAATTAAGAACTGAAGGATAAATTGGGGAGTTGTGCACATTTTTTCTGATAGGTAGGATAGAAAGCTTACGATTCTTCTATATAGAAGATGAACATAAACATACGTGTAAAGCTTGTTTAAATCATCTTTTGGAAATTGCCTTAATTAAAAGATGAGGAAAAATCCAACCTTTAAGGACACCAATTTTCTTTGTAAATTAATAATTTCATAATAATGCCTCCCGTCCCCTCCATCATCATCACACACCCTTCCCCATACCTAGAGATCGGCATGGGGAACATCATCTCTCAATACAAATCACACCAGCTAACTGAAATAATCTGTAGGTATGGTGAAGGGTTATGATGATGGTGTGTGTGTATTTTAACATAGGGGGGTGTATACTTATGCCCCCTGTATTTTAACATAGGGGGGGTGTATACTTATGCCCCCTGTATTTTAACATAGGGGGGTGTATACTTATGCCCCCTGTATTTTAACATAGGGGGGTGTATACTTATGCCCCCTGTATTTTAACATAGGGGGGTGTATACTTATGCCCCCTGTATTTTAACATAGGGGGGTGTATACTCATGCCCCCTGTATTTTAACATAGGGGGGTGTATACTTATGCCCCCTGTATTTTAACATAGGGGGGTGTATACTTATGCCCCCTGTATTTTAACATAGGGGGGTGTATACTTATGCCCCCTGTATTTTAACATAGGGGGGTGTATACTTATGCCCCCTGTATTTTAACATAGGGGGGTGTATACTTATGCCCCCTGTATTTTAACATAGGGGGGTGTATACTTATGCCCCCTGTATTTTAACATAGGGGGGTGTATACTTATGCCCCTGTATTTTAACATAGGGGGGTGTATACTTATGCCCCCTGTATTTTAACATAGGGGGGTGTATACTTATGCCCCTGTATTTTAACATAGGGGGGTGTATACTTATGCCCCCTGTATTTTAACATAGGGGGTGTATACTTATGCCCCCTGTATTTTAACATAGGGGCGTGTATACTTATGCCCCCTGTATTTTAACATAGGGGCGTGTATACTTATGCCCCCTGTATTTTAAGGAAGAACATTGATTTATTTATGAAACATTATTCATTCACAAAAAAAATTGGTGTCCTTAAAGATTGGATTTTCCTTAATTTTTTGAATCAGGGCATTAAGATCAATTTCCAAAAGATGTTTTTTTATTCCTCCTTTTAATAAACTTCAGCATTGGGGTGTAAACTTTCCCAAGCCACCGTATATAGGACATCCATTCCAAGATGCCAGAAATACGAGTCAGCAACTCTAAACAACTCTTCATTGCTCTCATTTGAAATGAATGAAGACTTCTGTGCAGCACCGGAGCCGAATAATTGTAAATTCAATCTGAGGATACTCAGAAATACTGAGATGTAATGGTTGGAGCTGGTGCCTCGTGGGCTTCTTTAGCATGTTTTTATTCAACTTCCTTTAAGCTTTTTGATTGTTATTTATGTATTATCTTCTCTAAGCTTTTGCAACATGTTTAGACACGTGTGGTGATAATAATGGTTGAAAAAATGATGTCAAATTGCATATTTTGTAATTGAAAACATTCGCCCTTAAACCGGCTCGCCAAATAGAGACACCCAAGTCTTCCACCAACCCAGAGAGACCTCGGATCAGATAAAAAACGAGGTCGGAAGAGGAAGATGGGATGAGGCTTTTTTTTTTTTTTGGTGAGGATAATCTGTGAAAGGACATTTGAACGAAGAGTAACGATGTTTCATTCCCTGTTGTCAACAACAGCTCTCTCTCTCTCTCTCTCTCGCTCTCTCTGCTGCAGAGGAGAGGAACTGACATTGAGGTCAGCCTGTTTCATTACTTCTTCTCCTGATAGAGCTGTTTGATTACACACACTGAAAGGCAGCTGCCTGCAAACCATGGCATTCATATAACTCATAATTCATACCACATTCACTCTCAAACAGCGCTGTAGTGCTATTTGTTTTAGTACCAGAGTGCAAATATGACGCGCGTGCATTCTCGTGCACGGTGACATTGAGGCTTTTTTTCAGAGGTTACAGTACGTAACCACTGTTCACTGTTCCTGTTTCAAGTTTGTTAATCAAGTTTGTTATTGAACCATAGATAACCTAGATAAGAAATAAAATAGATCATGTCAACATAGCAGTATGGTCAGAGCGGCAGGCGGTCCATATACATGGATAGCAGCCCAAACAAGACAGCTATACCAGTAGTCCCATAAGGGGGACTGGGACCTCGGGGCAATCAGATGTGAAATGACAGAGTTACAAGAAGAAGTCAGGCGACCGATACATCTCTACATCAGATTCCTCAGTAAAGCGGAGCGTGTAATAACTCTTGCTCGACAGAACGATTCACTTGCACTACACCACCTAGGTTTCCTGAGTAGAAACAATCATCATAAGCAACCCGCAGCTTATTGAAGCCGTTTTGAACTTGACCCACAAGGGGGCAGTGTAAAAAGGAGGACAATGTCCTTTAAAGAGGTTTATCTTGTGTATCAGAACACCAAGAGAACTTCCTGGTGAGCGTGTTAGCATGTTAGCCTGTTAGCATGTAAAAAGCAGAACAATATGCATGTCACCTTAAAGGAGAATACCAGTTGATTTCAACCCGTAGCTCTGTTGTCTGTAAATGTGGAGAGAATCTAACCAATCAGGTCTGTCAGTAGAGAGAATCTAACTAATCAGGTCTGTCAGTAGAGAGAATCTAACTAATCAGGTCTGTCAGTAGAGAGAATCTAACTAATCAGGTCTGCTCAGTAGAGAGAATCTAACTAATCAGTGCTGCCTATCCCGAGTTATCCTCCTGCTAGCGTTAGCACCCAACAGGCTTCAACAGGGCAAGTTATAAACATGTTTTTAGCCTCTAAACATGCTCGAAATGTCATTAAAAGTGACAGTTAAAATGCACTGTGACGCTACGAGAATGTAGGAGGAGGAAATTGAGAAATCTTCGAGATAAATGTATTCAAACGCATTTTTAGTGAATGAAATGTTAACACAATAGTACATATTTGACCATTCATTTGTTGACATTTTAGTCTTAAATAAATCTCCTCGCCTGCGACCCGGTTGTGTGAACAGGTTCAAAGAAACAGGATAGAAAGGCCAATATCAGATTTTTCTTGGAGAACTTTGAGGGATCTGGGTGCTTTAACACTGGCATGCAGTGTTAACGTGGAGACATGTTACACAACAGCCGAGGTTTCTAACAACAGTTTAAGGTCATCATGTTTACTCTCCGTCCCACAATGCACTGGGGGCCACACCAGAGGATGCTTGTTGACAGTGGCATGCTCTACAGAGAGGAGATAAGGAAACATGAGAGTTAGGAGGGAAAGAGGAGGGAATAAGACCCGGGAAAAGAGGAGGGGACAAAAAGAGGAGACCAGAAGAGACAAGAGGAGGGAAAAGGAAAGGGGAGGAGAGGACGGGAGGAAACAAGGAAGGAGAGGAGGGAAGAGGGGAGAAGAGGAGGAAATACGAGGAGAGGAAATGTTGCCCTATGTCCTAAAATACTCATGGTGAATGAGAAGAAACACATGATATGACATGACATGATATGATATGATATGATATGATATGACGCCTGAGAATGACTCTCACTGCGTGGGACTGTTGCCATAGTTCCTTTTGTACTTACATACATAAAAGATAAATTAAAAACTGCCCCCCCCCCCCCACCGTTCACTCACAGTGCAACAACAAAAGACAAGAATCACACAGACGTACAGTACATAGAATATGTAGGCTAAAATATATGAAAAAATAACAGATAAGATAACATTTATAATCCTCCAAGAAGTCTTAGGCTGGAACACAGCGGGTGTGTGAGTGGCGTGTAGCGTAGATGACCATGCAACAGTCACAAAGCCATCCTCCTCCTCCTTCTCCTTCTCCTCTCTACCTCTCTCTCTCCCTCTCTCTCTCCTTCTCTCTGAACGGACAGATTGGATAACATGGGCGCCGAAATAAAAATAGCTGTGCTACGCCGCTACACACACCCAGTGTGTTTTGGCTGTCAGGCAGCGTTCAGACAGGGAAACTGCAATGGGTTAGGGGTTCACACACACACACACACACACACACACACACACACACACACACACACTTTGGCTCAATGGAAGAGCAGTCGTCTGCCAATTGGGTGGTGGTTCGATCCCTGACCCTGCAGTCCATGTCAAAGTGTCCTGAACCCTGAGTTGCGCCCAATGCTGCTGTGTGTATCTACCATCTGATGAGCAGGTGTGTAGATGTGTGTGAGTGTGTATCTGATGAGCAGGTGTGTAGATGTGTGTGAGTGTGTATCTGATGAGCAGGTGTGTAGATGTGTGTGAGTGTGTATCTGATGAGTAGATGTGTGTGAGTGTGTATCTGATGAGTAGATGTGTGTGAGTGTGTATCTGATGAGTAGATGTGTGAGTGTGTATCTGATGAGTAGATGTGTGTGAGTGTGTATCTGATGAGTGGATGTGTGTGAGTGTGTATCTGATGAGTAGATGTGTGTGAGTGTGTATCTGATGAGTAGATGTGTGTGAGTGTGTATCTGATGTGTAGATGTGTGTGAGTGTGTATCTGATGTGTAGATGTGTGTGAGTGTGTATCTGATGTGTAGATGTGTGTGAGTGTGTATCTGATGTGTAGATGTGTGTGAGTGTGTATCTGATGAGTAGATGTGTGTGAGTGTGTATCTGATGAGTAGAGAGCGTGATCTGATGAGCAGACATGTGTGACTAGAAAAGCGGATTATAACAACAGTCAGACACACAGAGACACACACACACACACACACACGATGAATAAATAAATACACTAAAGGATACAGAACATTAATAAACCAACAAATCAATAAAACTAATGTCTGTCAAAAGTTTAAATTTCAAAATAAAACGGCAGCAAGAACACACTCACGCGTGCATTTGACTCATTGTAAGTGAATAAAGAATATACTATTATTATACTATTTTATAATAAATTAATCCATATGATGAATTATGGAGAACGAAAGACAAGAAACGATCGTTATGAAAAAGGAAGTCAATGAAATGTGATTTTACATTTGTGATAAGGATCAGCTTGAGCAGCGCTGCAGGCGATGAGAGTGAGAGTTAATAATCAGCTCCAGTACAATAAGTATTAGTATTAGTATCTAGTATTTATCACTGAGTGTGTGTTACATGTTCAGGGAGGAGAGGGCTTTAACTGGCTCTGATTAATAATTTGTTCACGGAGGTGTCACAGCTTATATAAAAGGAAAAACTAAAATAATACAGCCAGGCGACTCGGAGGTGTTACTAAACTTTTGGAAAACAATCCAGGAAAGTTGTTGAGTTAACAGTCGGGTCTTTGTTGTGCTGCTACGCGTTGTTAAAAACCTGCACAGGGGATCCAAGGAGAGAGACACACACACACACACACACACACACACACAGAGACACACACACACACACACACAGACACACACAGGAGATTCAAGGAGAGAAGGTTTCTGCACAGAGGATGAGAATCTAAATGTATACACACAGAGACACACACACACACACACACACACACACACGCACACAGCTCTACCTTTCAGCTGCTAAAACACAACAAACCGCTTGTGGGATTTAAAACAAATGAAAGGAAATCGTTTCCAACTTTCTTTTATTGACCACATTGAAGATTGAATTGCAAATAAAAGGCAGCACTAAAAATAGTAATAGTGGCTATTGCACCAGTTTACACACACACACACACACACACGTACACACAAGCACGCGCACACACACACACACAAACATGCATGCACGCACGCACACACGGAGACACGCATGCATGCACAGACAGCAGAGTATGAGGGCCCTGACAGTACCTAGGTAAGGACTACTAGCCAGTCAGAAGCAGAGTATGAGGGTCCTTGACAGTACCTAGGTAAGGACTACTAGCCAGTCAGGAGCAGAGTATGAGGGTCCTGACAGTACCTAGGTAAGGACTACTAGCCAGTCAGGAGCAGAGTATGAGGGCCCTGACAGTACCTATGGTAAGGACTACTAGCCAGTCAGAAGCAGAGTATGAGGGCCCTGACAGTACCTAGGTAAGGACTACTAGCCAGTCAGAAGCAGAGTATGAGGGCCTTGACAGTACCTAGGTAAGGACTACTAGCCAGTCAGGAGCAGAGTATGAGGGCCCTGACAGTACCTAGGTAAGGACTACTAGCCAGTCAGGAGCAGAGTATGAGGGCCCTGACAGTACCTAGGTAAGGACTACTAGCCAGTCAGGAGCAGAGTATGAGGGCCCTGACAGTACCTAGGTAAGGACTACTAGCCAGTCAGGAGCAGAGTATGAGGGCCCTGACAGTACCTAGGTAAGGACTACTAGCCAGTCAGAAGCAGAGTATGAGGGCCCTGACAGTACCTAGGTAAGGACTACTAGCCAGTCAGGAGCAGAGTATGAGGGCCCTGACAGTACCTAGGTAAGGACTACTAGCCAGTCAGAAGCAGAGTATGAGGGTCCTGACAGTACCTAGGTAAGGACTACTAGCCAGTCAGGAGCAGAGTATGAGGGCCCTGACAGTACCTAGGTAAGGACTACTAGCCAGTCAGAAGCAGAGTATGAGGGCCCTGACAGTACCTAGGTAAGGACTACTAGCCAGTCAGAAGCAGAGTATGAGGGTCCTGACAGTACCTAGGTAAGGACTACTAGCCAGTCAGGAGCAGAGTATGAGGGCCCTGACAGTACCTAGGTAAGGACTACTAGCCAGTCAGAAGCAGAGTATGAGGGTCCTGACAGTACCTATGGTAAGGACTACTAGCCAGTCAGAAGCAGAGTATGAGGGCCCTGACAGTACCTAGATAAGGACTACTAGCCAGTCAGAAGCAGAGTATGAGGGCCCTGACAGTACCTAGGTAAGGACTACTAGCCAGTCAGGAGCAGAGTATGAGGGCCCTGACAGTACCTAGGTAAGGACTACTAGCCAGTCAGAAGCAGAGTATGAGGGCCCTGACAGTACCTAGGTAAGGACTACTAGCCAGTCAGGAGCAGAGTATGAGGGCCCTGACAGTACCTAGGTAAGGACTACTAGCCAGTCAGGAGCAGAGTATGAGGCCCTGACAGTACCTAGGTAAGGACTACTAGCCAGTCAGAAGCAGAGTATGAGGGCCCTGACAGTACCTAGGTAAGGACTACTAGCCAGTCAGGAGCAGAGTATGAGGGCCCTGACAGTACCTAGGTAAGGACTACTAGCCAGTCAGGAGCAGAGTATGAGGGCCCTGACAGTACCTAGGTAAGGACTACTAGCCAGTCAGGAGCAGAGTATGAGGGTCCTGACAGTACCTAGGTAAGGACTACTAGCCAGTCAGAAGCAGAGTATGAGGGCCCTGACAGTACCTAGGTAAGGACTACTAGCCAGTCAGGAGCAGAGTATGAGGGCCCTGACAGTACCTAGGTAAGGACTACTAGCCAGTCAGAAGCAGAGTATGAGGGCCCTGACAGTACCTAGGTAAGGACTACTAGCCAGTCAGAAGCAGAGTATGAGGGCCCTGACAGTACCTAGGTAAGGACTACTAGCCAGTCAGAAGCAGAGTATGAGGGCCCTGACAGTACCTAGGTAAGGACTACTAGCCAGTCAGGAGCAGAGTATGAGGGCCCTGACAGTACCTAGGTAAGGACTACTAGCCAGTCAGGAGCAGAGTATGAGGCCCTGACAGTACCTAGGTAAGGACTACTAGCCAGTCAGAAGCAGAGTATGAGGGCCCTGACAGTACCTAGGTAAGGACTACTAGCCAGTCAGGAGCAGAGTATGAGGGCCCTGACAGTACCTAGGTAAGGACTACTAGCCAGTCAGGAGCAGAGTATGAGGGCCCTGACAGTACCTAGGTAAGGACTACTAGCCAGTCAGGAGCAGAGTATGAGGGTCCTGACAGTACCTAGGTAAGGACTACTAGCCAGTCAGAAGCAGAGTATGAGGGCCCTGACAGTACCTAGGTAAGGACTACTAGCCAGTCAGGAGCAGAGTATGAGGGCCCTGACAGTACCTAGGTAAGGACTACTAGCCAGTCAGGAGCAGAGTATGAGGGCCCTGACAGTACCTAGGTAAGGACTACTAGCCAGTCAGAAGCAGAGTATGAGGGCCCTGACAGTACCTAGGTAAGGACTACTAGCCAGTCAGAAGCAGAGTATGAGGGCCCTGACAGTACCTAGGTAAGGACTACTAGCCAGTCAGAAGCAGAGTATGAGGGCCCTGACAGTACCTAGGTAAGGACTACTAGCCAAAGTTTTGACCCCAGGTCTACCTGGCTGTTGGACTTTACTCTGAGTAGCAAACAAAGAGCAGGAATTATCCATTCTTCTCACACAAAGGTTTGTAATCAGGGCCTAACGGGGGAGGGGGGGGGGGCTCCTCGGGGTGCTGCTCATTGTGTTGCTGTTGTCTGACTCCATTGTATGAGCTGATATTTGTATGAGGAAAATACCCCGGCTGGCATTTAGTGAATAGATTTTTGCTGAAAGCTCCTGATGAGAAGGTGCTCTTCCATGACTGACCACCGCCGCACGGCACCGGGCGCGCTCCTGTGTGTGTGTGTGTGTGTGTGTGTGTGTGTGTGTGTTTGTTTATAAAGGGCAGAGTGGTGAGTTTAAGCCTGCATGACTGATGAGTGTAAAATCATATTTTTCAGGTTGTTTTGTTTTTTTTTTTTGGGGGGGGGGGGGGTTATAGCAGGTGGGCAGGGAGTGCAGACAACACAGTTTAATACTCGCTCAAACTAACTCTCACTGTGTTTTTGTGTTGCTCTTTATTTCCTCCTTTACCTGAGTCTCCAGTCATCCACCTGTGGTTGTCACCATCCTGTAACCTGGCAACGCACAACGTGTCCGCATGGCCGCCTCCGTATGATATCTTACAGAAATATGCGTCAGTTACAGAGCTCCGATGTCGTAGAATCAGCAGCAGTTGGTAGTTCAGTTAGTGTGTGCGTGTGTGTGTGTGTGTGTGTGTGTGTGTGTGTGTGTGAGTGTTTGTGTGTGTGTGACTGTGTGTGTGTGTGTGTGTGACTGCGTGTGTGTGTGTGTGACTGCGTGTGTGTGTGTGTGACTGCGTGTGTATGTGTGTGTGTGTGACTGTGTGCGTGTGTGTGTGACTGCGTGTGTGTGTGTGTGACTGCGTGTGTATGTGTGTGTGTGTGTGAGACTGTCTCTCTGTGTGTGTGGTGTGTGTGTGTGTGTGACTGCGTGTGTGTGTGTCTGTGTGTGTGTGTGACTACGTGTGTGTGTGTGTGACTGCCTGTGTATGTGTGTGTGTGTGATTGCGTGTGTGTGTGTGTGACTGCGTGTGTATGTGTGTGTGTGTGTGTGAGACTGTCTCTCTGTGTGTGTGGTGTGTGTGTGTGTGTGACTGCGTGTGTGTGTGTGTCTGTGTGTGTGTGTGACTGCGTGTGTGTGTGTGTGACTGCCTGTGTATGTGTGTGTGTGTGATTGCGTGTGTGTGTGTGTGACTGCGTGTGTATGTGTGTGTGTGTGTGTGAGACTGTCTCTCTGTGTGTGTGGTGTGTGTGTGTGTGTGACTGCGTGTGTGTTTGTGTGTGACTGCGTGTGTATGTGTGTGTGTGTGTGACTGCGTGTGTGTGTGTATGTGTGTGTGTGTGTGTGTGTGTGTGTGTGTGTTTCATGTCAAACTGAAGGCCAACTTCATATCTCATCTTGAACCATGATTTAATACTTAAAATAGATTTTAAATTCATCAAAATAATAAATAAATGAACTTCTTCAGTAGACTGATGATTAAATATGAATGTTCTGTTCCGTGTGGATGGAGCCGGACTCATAAAATTCGGGTATTTCAAATGTTCTTGTTCCAAGAGCAGCTGTCACCTTCAGCCTCCAGAGCTGACTGTACAAAGCTGCCAACATTGGGCTGTGAAACAGAGGGATGTGTCCTGGGCTGTCATTCAGGAAGTCCCCGCCACAATAAAACAGGACACCACACAATAATACAATACAAGAGAGAGAGAATTAATACCCGGGTGATATCGTGAAGTTACGGGCCGATGTGTCCGGTGATGAATGAAGCGCCGGCTCCAGATCGGTCTGTTTTCCACTGAGAAATTTAGGAGGTTTGTGTGTGTTTGGTTTGGAAAACATGGTAATAATTTACAATAGGTTACACAAAAGAGTTAATGAATAGTAGTTACTGGTTGACTGTGATTCAAGCACTAATGATTAGGGGACCACTAAGGTCTATATAAAGAGACTTCAGATACAGTATTAGGGACCACTAAGGTCTATATAAAAGAGACTTCAGATACAGTATTAGGGACCACTAAGGTCTATATAAAGAGACTTCAGATACAGTATTAGGGGACCACTAAGGTCTATATAAAAGAGACTTCAGATACAGTATTAGGGACCACTAAGGTCTATATAAAGAGACTTCAGATACAGTATTAGGGACCACTAAGGTCTATATAAAAGAGACTTCAGATACAGTATTAGGGACCACTAAGGTCTATATAAAAGAGACTTCAGATACAGTATTAGGGACCACTAAGGTCTATATAAAAGAGACTTCAGATACAGTATTAGGGACCACTAAGGTCTATATAAAAGAGACTTCAGATACAGTATTAGGGACCACTAAGGTCTATATAAAAGAGACTTCAGATACAGTATTAGGGACCACTAAGGTCTATATAAAGAGACTTCAGATACAGTATTAGGGACCACTAAGGTCTATATAAAAGAGACTTCAGATACAGTATTAGGGACCACTAAGGTCTATATAAAAGAGACTTCAGATACAGTATTAGGGACCACTAAGGTCTATATAAAGAGACTTCAGATACAGTATTAGGGACCACTAAGGTCTATATAAAAGAGACTTCAGATACAGTATTAGGGACCACTAAGGTCTATATAAAGAGACTTCAGATACAGTATTAGGGACCACTAAGGTCTATATAAAAGAGACTTCAGATACAGTATTAGGGACCACTAAGGTCTATATAAAAGAGACTTCAGATACAGTATTAGGGACCACTAAGGTCTATATAAAAGAGACTTCAGATACAGTATTAGGGACCACTAAGGTCTATATAAAGAGACTTCAGATACAGTATTAGGGGACCACTAAGGTCTATATAAAAGAGACTTCAGATACAGTATTAGGGGACCACTAAGGTCTATATAAAGAGACTTCAGATACAGTATTAGGGACCACTAAGGTCTATATAAAGAGACTTCAGATATAGTATTAGGGACCACTAAGGTCTATATAAAGAGACTTCAGATACAGTATTAGGGGACCACTAAGGTCTATATAAAAGAGACTTCAGATACAGTATTAGGGGACCACTAAGGTCTATATAAAGAGACTTCAGATACAGTATTAGGGACCACTAAGGTCTATATAAAAGAGACTTCAGATACAGTATTAGGGGACCACTAAGGTCTATATAAAGAGACTTCAGATACAGTATTAGGGACCACTAAGGTCTATATAAAGAGACTTCAGATACAGTATTAGGGGACCACTAAGGTCTATATAAAGAGACTTCAGATACAGTATTAGGGACCACTAAGGTCTATATAAAAGCATCATGTCATGGGACCTTTAAAATCTTTTTAATAAACGGTCTGTTCATTCAACGCTTCGGTTTACGTGTAGGGACCCTCAGCATGCTACCGCTGATGCTACTCGCTGTGTTGGGATAAAAACACTTTTCTATTAACAAAAGAGTTTTTTTTCAAATACTGCACGCTCTATATAAATATAAAAAAAGCACTTCAATACCAGAAACGAGATGAGGGACATGATAAAGAGTTGACTTGATATTACAATCCTTTCAGTTAACATCAGCTCCAGAGAAAACTCAAAAGCCCTGGAATAAGTCCTGCATGTCAGGATGATGTGATATGTGTCCAAAATAAAGCAGCAGGCAGTCAACCTCGAACCCAAATGGAGAGAAATAAGGCGAATTAAGTATATTTTACTCCACAATGTTGTGAAGATGGAGACCCGCAGGGCAAGTGGAACAGAAAAACTGCTCAAGTCAAACACAGCTGCATATTAAGGACTACCAGCCAAGATTCAGGGTACGTATGAACGGTTTATCTGTCATGTCTTGTTTTCTCCTTCAGTTCATGTAATCCCATCCAACTGCTTGAAAGGACCCTTGACCCCCAGGAGGTTAGGGCTGCAGGGAGACGGATGCGGCCTGTCATGCTTGGAAAGCCAAGCAGAAAAAAAGAGAGCTGCAGCGGCGTTTCCACTGGATTCCCTCGAGATGGGGCGCGGCACATTGTAACTTCCCGGTGGAGGGGGTCACTGGACCGAGACCAACACTCATACGACTTTGTCGACTAATGGATTAGTTGATTTAATAATCCACACATCTGGAAAACTGACTCCACAAAGAATTTGAGATACCAGTATGCTGCCTAAAACGCTGGTATCGGTACTGGGAAGTACTGGAGATAATGCACCGATCCGATACCACGTTATTAAGCCCTTTATTTAAAGTGCCCTTTCATGGGATTTGGGGGGTTATTTTGAGTCTCTGGTGCTTCCACACAGACACAAACTTGGAAAAACATCCATGCTGTTTTGAGTGAGATACGGTTTCTGAATGTCCTCGGCCTCTCATGTAGACCACAAATTTTAAGTTTCATGTAAATCAGATGATGTTTGTCATATAAAGCTGATTTCCTGTTGCTAGTTGGTGGCGCTATAACTAAAAGTCAATTTTTTTTTGTTTTTAATAAATTTTCATCTTTAAGGTTTTGAGATGGTACAGTCCAAATTTTAAGTCCATGGGTTAAAATCTCTCGGATGGAGAAGTTAAGGAGAAAACACAAGACTTTCACCAGGAAACAGGTGTTCATGTTCTGGAGAAGTTAAGGAGAAAACACAAGACTTTCACCAGGAAACAGGTGTTCATGTCCTGGAGAAGTTAAGGAGAAAACACAAGACTTTCACCAGGAAACAGGTGTTCATGTCCTGGAGAAGTTAAGGAGAAAACACAAGACTTTCACCAGGAAACAGGTGTTCATGTCCTGGAGAAGTTAAGGAGAAAACACAAGACTTTCACCAGGAAACAGGTGTTCATGTCCTGGAGAAGTTAAGGAGAAAACACAAGACTTTCACCAGGAAACAGGTGTTCATGTCCTGGAGAAGTTAAGGAGAAAACACAAGACTTTCACCAGGAAACAGGTGTTCATGTCCTGGAGAAGTTAAGGAGAAAACACAAGACTTTCACCAGGAAACAGTGTTCATGTCCTGGAGAAGTTAAGGAGAAAACACAAGACTTTCACCAGGAAACAGTGTTCATGTCCTGAAAGTACTCCTCAAGGGGACAGGTGTTTTAACCCAAACCAAAATCTTTTGTTTTTACCAACAACTAAAACCATTTTTAAGTATTGAAGATTGACTGACTGTCGGTTTATTTAAATAATTTTGTCAAATTGAGCCTAATTAATTACATCATGTAACACAAAGGATATTAACTATGAAATTATGAAAAAATAATGTTACTGACTCAAAGTATAGTAAATAAGTAAAATCTGGGATCTGTATTAAAGAAGTACAGTGGGTACGGAAAGTATTCAGACCCCTTTAAATTTTTCACTCTTTGTTTCATTGCAGCCATTTTCCAAAAATCAAAAAAGTTCATTTTATTTCTCAGTAATGTACACTCAGCACCCCATCTTGGACAGAAAAAAACAGAAATGTAGAAATTTTTGCAAATTTATTAAAAAACAAAAACTGAAATATCACATGGTCATAAGTATTCAGACCCTTTGCCGTGACCCTCATATGTAACTCAGGTGCTGTCTATTTCTTCTGATCATCCTTGAGATGGTTCTACACCTTCATTGGAGTCCAGCTGTGTTTGATAATACTGATTGGACTTGATTAGGAAAGCCACACACCTGTCTATATAAGACCTTACAGCTCACAGTGCATGTCAGAGCAAATGACAATCATGAGGTCAAAGGAACTGCCTGAGGAGCTCAGAGACAGAATTGTGGCAAGGCACAGATCTGGTCAAGGTTACAAAAAAATTTCTGCTGCACTTAAGGTTCCTAAGAGCACAGTGGCCTCCATAATCCTCAAATGGAAGACGTTTGGGACGACCAGAACCCTTCCTAGAGCTGGCCGTCCGGCCAAACTGAGCTATCGGGGGAGAAGAGCCTTGGTGAGAGAGGCAAAGAAGAACCCAATGGTCACTGTGGCTAAGCTCCAGAGATGCAGTCGGGAGATGGGAGAAAGTTGTAGTAAGTCAACCATCACTGCAGCAATCCACCAGTCGGGGCTTTATGGCAGAGTGGCCCGAAGGAAGCCTCTCCTCAGTGCAAGACACATGAAAGCCCGCATGGAGTTTGCTAAAAAACACCTGAAGGACTCCAAGATGGTGATAAATAAAATCCTCTGGTCTGATGAGACCAAGATAGAACTTTTTGGCCTTAATTCTAAGCGGTATGTGTGGAGAAAACCAGGCACTGCTCATCACCTGTCCAATACAGTCCCAACAGTGAAGCATGGTGGTGGCAGCATCATGCTGTGGGGGTGTTTTTCAGCTGCAGGGACAGGACGACTGGTTGCAATCGAGGGAAAGATGAATGCGGCCAAGTACAGGGATATCCTGGACGAAAACCTTTTCCAGAGTGCTCTGGACCTCAGACTGGGCCGAAGGTTTACCTTCCAACAAGACAATGACCCTAAGCACACCGCTAAAATAACGAAGGAGTGGCTTCACAACAACTCCGTGGCTGTTCTTGAATGGCCCAGCCAGAGCCCTGACTTAAACCCAATTGAGCATCTCTGGAGAGACCTGAAAATGACTGTCCACCAACGTTTACCATCCAACCTGACAGAACTGGAGAGGATCTGCAAGGAGGAATGGCAGAGGATACCCAAATCCAGATGTGAAAAACTTGTTGCATCTTTCCCAAAACGACTCATGGCTGTATTAGATCAAAAGGGTGCTTCTACTAAATACTGAACAAAGGGTCTGAATACTTATGACCATGTGATATTTCAGTTTTTGTTTTTTAATAAATTTGCAAAAATTTCTACATTTCTGTTTTTTTCTGTCCAAGATGGGGTGCTGAGTGTACATTACTGAGAAATAAAATGAACTTTTTTGATTTTTGGAAAATGCCTGCAATGAAACAAAGAGTGAAAAATTTAAAGGGGTCTGAATACTTTCCGTACCCACTGTACGTTTAATTTGCAATTTACACAAATGCAAATTACCTGTAATTAAAACCTTGAAATGTTTGACCTCTCTTCATACATTTGGAGTTTGTCTCACACATTTAAGGCAGCAATTCAGTGTAGTGTAGCTTTCCAAACCCTTAAAAAAATGAATTCATGTTTTCATACACCATTAGTGTTACTTAACATCTCAATGAAATTCATACAAATTAAAACTACTCCAACTGTTCCAACTATTCTCACTACTTGAACTTCTTCTCATGCATCTACGCCAGCAATGCAGCGTAGCTTCAGCTTTTCAGCACTCACACGCATTTTCTGCAGGAAAAGCCTTTTCTAGTTATCACTAATGAAGTTTTGGGGAGAAATGAGATGGTTAGTTCTTACAGTGGCTCATTCCTTGTATGTTAAGCACCTGGTGTGTAATCTGGGTTTTATTGGTTTTATTGAGTCCGTCTTTACATTTTCATGTATTTGCAGGTATGCTTCTCTGAATTTAAAACGGAAAAACACATTAGCAATGGTAATTGAAGTTAGCAGCAAAATCATTGGGATTCAGCAGATGACAACAACTGATCTGTACAATAGACATGTGCTTAATAAGGCAGAATCCATCATGGCCGATAGGTCCCACCCCCTATAATGCAGGATTTAACTCTGAATTTACTCAGAAAAGAATAGGTAATGTCTGCACATAAGGCTCACTGGGACTTTTAATGTTGTGGTATTTATTTCCACATTTGGTCTGTATTTTTAATTGATGTTGTCGTCTTTGTCATGTACTGTATGTCAATTTCTTTGCTACTGCAGCAAAATGAATCGCCCCTCGGGGACAAGTAAAGGTCTTGAACTTGAACTTATTTCCTGCATATAATGTGCAGTATGAGTATGAAATGAAAGTAGTGCAATGAACTCCACACCCTAATCATACAATTTAAAAACTAATGTCAGGTTCAGAGTTAAAAGGGGGATGAATGGCGCTGTCGGAGCAGAAGCATTACGGTGCTACCATTATTGGAGCCATTACTTCCACCAAGGCCCCGGGCAGTGTTAATCTCTCCCAACTTAATGCGATGATCTGCTTTGATCTAAATACAGTGGCTTAATGCTAATTGCTTAATCAATTTCCACGCTATTAAACGGGTCTGAGGATGATTCACGCAGAAACAATCACTTCCAGCTAATAGGAAAGAGGAGAGGGAGATGAAGAGGAGGAGGAAGGAGGAGTTAATCTCAGCTGTTTCATCCCCAAATCTGGATCAAAGACTTCATGTCAAATATGAGAGCATGTAGTGTTATTGTTGGACGCGCTGGAAGACAGTTAGATGTCAGACAACAGAGAAAGAGACAGGTCTCATGTCTGCTAAACTCAACTCAACTGTCCGTCTTATGTCTGCTAAACTCAACTCAACTGTCCGTCTTATGTCTGCTAAACTCAACTCAACTGTCCGTCTTATGTCTGCTAAACTCAACTCAACTGTCTGTCTTATGTCCGCTAAACTCAACTGTCCGTCTTATGTCCGCTAAACTCAACTCAACTGTCCGTCTTATGTCTGCTAAACTCAACTCAACTGTCTGTCTTATGTCCGCTAAACTCAACTGTCCGTCTTATGTCCGCTAAACTCAACTGTCCGTCTTATGTCTGTTAAAATCAACTGTCCATCTTATGTCTGCTAAACTCAACTGTCCCTCTTATGTCTGCTAAACTCAACTGTCCATCTTTTATCTGCTAAACTCAACTGTCCCTCTTATGTCCGCTAAACTCAACTGTCCATCTTATGTCCGCTAAACTCAACTGTCCATCTTATGTCCGCTAAATTCAACTGTCCATCTTATGTCCGCTAAACTCAACTGTCCGTCTTATGTCCGCTAAACTCAACTGTCCATGTTATGTCCGCTAAATTCAACTGTCCCTCTTATGTCCGCTAAACTCAACTGTCCGTCTTATGTCCGCTAAACTCAACTGTCCATCTTATGTCCGCCAAACTCAACTGTCCATCTTTTGTCCGCTAAACTCAACTCAACTGTCCGTCTTATGTCCGCTAAACTCAACTGTCCGTCTTATGTCCGCTAAACTCAACTGTCCGTCTTATGTCCGCTAAACTCAACTGTCCGTCTTATGTCCGCTAAACTCAACTGTCCATCTTATGTCCGCTAAACTCAACTGTCCGTCTTATGTCCGCTAAACTCAACTGTCCCTCTTATGTCCGCTAAATTCAACTGTCCGTCTTATGTCCGCTAAATTCAACTGTCCGTCTTATGTCCGCTAAATTCAACTGTCCGTCTTATGTCCGCTAAACTCAACTGTCCGTCTTATGTCCGCTAAACTCAACTGTCCATCTTATGTCCGCTAAATTCAACTGTCCGTCTTATGTCCGCTAAATTCAACTGTCCGTCTTATGTCCGCTAAATTCAACTGTCCGTCTTATGTCCGCTAAACTCAACTGTCCGTCTTATGTCCGCTAAATTCAACTGTCCATCTCATGTCCGCTAAACTCAACTGTCCATCTTATGTCAACTAAACTCAACTGTCCATCTTATGTCCGCTAAACTCAACTGTCCATCTTATGTCCGCTAAACTCAACTGTCCATCTTATGTCCGCTAAATTCAACTGTCCATCTCATGTCCGCTAAACTCAACTGTCCATCTTATGTACGCTAAACTCAACTGTCCATCTTATGTCAACTAAACTCAACTGTCCATCTTATGTCAACTAAACTCAACTGTCCCTCTTATGTCTGCTAAACTCAACTGTCCGTCTTATGTCTGCTAAACTCAACTGTCCGTCTTATGTCTGCTAAACTCAACTGTCCATCTTATGTCCGCTAAACTCAACTGTCCGTCTTATGTCCGCTAAACTCAACTGTCCATTTTTTATCTGCTAAACTCAACTGTCCATCTTTTGTCCGCTAAACTCAACTGTCCATCTTTTATTTGCTAAACTCAACTGTCCGTCTTATGTCTGCTAAACTCAACTGTCCGTCTTATGACTGCTAAACTCAACTGTCCATCTTTTATCTGCTAAACTCAAATGTCCATCTTTTGTCCGCTAAACTCAACTGCCCATCTTTTGTCCGCTAAACTCAACTGTCCATCTTTTATCTGCTAAACTCAACTGTCTGTCTTATGTCTGCTAAACTCAACTGTCCGTCTTATGTCTGCTAAACTCAACTGTCCGTCTTATGTCTGCTAAACTCAACTGTCCATCTTTTATCTGCTAAACTCAACTGTCCATCTTTTGTCCGCTAAACTCAACTGCCCATCTTTTGTCCGCTAAACTCAACTGTCCATCTTTTATCTGCTAAACTCAACTGTCTGTCTTTTATCTGCTAAACTCAACTGTCCATCTTATGTCCGCTAAACTCAACTGTCCGTCTTATGTCTGCTAAACTCAACTGTCCGTCTTTTATCTGCTAAACTCAACTGTCCATCTTTTGTCCGCTAAACACAATTGTCCATCTTTTATCTGCTAAACTCAACTGTCCGTCTTATGTCTGCTAAACTCAACTGTCTGTCTTATGTCTGCTAAACTCAACTGTCCGTCTTATGTCCGCTAAACTCAACTGTCTGTCTTTTATCCACTAAACTCAACTGTCCATCTTATGTCCGCTAAACTCAACTGTCCATCTTTTATCCGCTAAACTCAACTGTCCCTCTTATGTCCGCTAAACTCAACTGTCCGTCTTTTATCCGCTAAACTCAACTGTCCATCTTATGTCCGCTAAACTCAACTGTCCATCTTTTATCCGCTAAACTCAACTGTCCATCTTATGTCTGCTAAACTCAACTGTCCATCTTTTATCTGCTAAACTCAACTGTCCATCTTTTGTCCGCTAAACTCAACTGCCCATCTTTTGTCCGCTAAACTCAACTGTCCATCTTTTATCTGCTAAACTCAACTGTCTGTCTTTTATCTGCTAAACTCAACTGTCCATCTTATGTCCGCTAAACTCAACTGTCCGTCTTATGTCTGCTAAACTCAACTGTCCATCTTTTATCTGCTAAACTCAACTGTCCATCTTTTGTCCGCTAAACTCAACTGTCCGTCTTATGTCTGCTAAACTCAACTGTCTGTCTTATGTCTGCTAAACTCAACTGTCTGTCTTATGTCTGCTAAACTCAACTGTCCGTCTTATGTCCGCTAAACTCAACTGTCTGTCTTTTATCCACTAAACTCAACTGTCCATCTTATGTCCGCTAAACA
>CM057257.1:1402767-1422767 GCA_029931835.1 Etheostoma nigrum
CAATTGTCCATCTTTTATCTGCTAAACTCAACTGTCCGTCTTATGTCTGCTAAACTCAACTGTCTGTCTTATGTCTGCTAAACTCAACTGTCCGTCTTATGTCCGCTAAACTCAACTGTCTGTCTTTTATCCACTAAACTCAACTGTCCATCTTATGTCCGCTAAACTCAACTGTCCATCTTTTATCCGCTAAACTCAACTGTCCCTCTTATGTCCGCTAAACTCAACTGTCCGTCTTTTATCCGCTAAACTCAACTGTCCATCTTATGTCCGCTAAACTCAACTGTCCATCTTTTATCCGCTAAACTCAACTGTCCATCTTATGTCCGCTAAACTCAACTGTCCCTCTTATGTCTGCTAAACTCAACTGTCCGTCTTTTGTCTGCCAAACTCAACTGTCCCTCTTATGTCCGCTAAACTCAACTGTCCCTCTTATGTCTGCTAAACTCAACTGTCCGTCTTTTGTCAGTCAAACTTAGTTGATCTTTTGTCCATTAAACTGAAACGTCCAAGCTATGACACGGATACGAGGATGATTCCCTTTCAGCTAACAGGAAAGACGGAGATAAAGAGGAGGAAGGAGGAGTTAATCTCAGCTGTCTACTCCACCCGTCCGTGTGTTACGATGACTCCAGTTTCAGATCATAAAGTTGAGGGATGTTGTATTAGACTTTATTGGACTTGAATAAACTGGAAAGTCAGTATAATAATCCGACATCTTAATGTTCATTGTAATATTTTCATTTAAGTATCAAGTAGGGCTTCAACTAACAACTACCCTTATATTTGATTGTTTACCAGATTGATGGATTAGTTTGGACCATAATATGTCAGAAAATGGTGAAAAATGTGGATCAGTTTCCCAAAAAGCCCAAGATGGCGTCTTCAAATGTCTTGTTCTGTCCACACCTCAAAAGATATTCAGTTTCTTGTCCCAGAGAAGAGCATATTCACATTTAACAAGCTGGAGAGTTGTTCTTTATTTATCATTAAGAAAATAACTCAAACTAAATAATCAATTATCTAAGAAGTTGGTCATTAATTCAATTGATTCATCTTTGCAGCTCTAGTTTCGAGTTGATAGTTTGCCTGAAAGTTAGGAAACTAATGTAAATGTGATATATCTGGGGCTGGGTTGTGGACACACTATAAGCCAGATCTGGCCCATGTGTGGCACATTCCAGTTTGTGGCACTCGGGCCAGCTTGGGGCCATTGTCGAGCCATGGAGTCGGCCCAACTAATGGCCTCATTCATCATGCTCTTCGCCAGGCAGCGTGCTGGATTTAGGTCAGTGTTGAGCCAAGACACAGCAGCTATGTGGGGTGTGTTGGTAAGCAGAACACACACACGCTGTCAACCAAACTGTCACAATCAATCAGCCGACACCAATCTGCCAGAGCACTGCGACGCAGCTCAGAACAACCACTGCTGTACATTAGGTGCGTTTGTTTTCCTTACCTTTAGTATGAAAGCCACAGGAAGAGGAGGTGGGAGGAACAGCAGAGCAGCACCGAAAAGAGAAAGAGAGACACGTTTCATTAGAAACAGTAACAACAGTGTGTTCGTATCGGTGAGATGTCGCCGACTCAGCGGTACATTACCCGATAAAAGGGGACCTTAAACCGGGTTCAGAGCTCAGTGAGCTGACGGCCATTTCTAGGGACTTTACTGTTAAGTTCAGAGGGTCATGCGGTGAGGACAGTTCAGTTTGGACTCCTACACCAGGGGTTCCCAAAACTTTCAGCCCACGACCCCCAAAGTAACGGTGCAAGTGACTTGCGACCCCCCCACTATAAACGTATATAAACATTGCGCGCAACCGCGCACGCACTATAGGAGTCTCCAAACACGAGATAACACAACAGCCATAACATTACTCTACAGTAATTTACTCATTACTTTAATCTGAACTTAACCTCCCCTAGTGAGATGGATGTGCAACATGTTTGGAGCACAGCAAGTCCAGTCTTGGTTTAATGTTGGAGACCGCTACTCGGAGATCATCCTCCACATCCAGTCGCCATCTCTATTTATTTTTAAGGTACATCAGTGCCGAGAAAGTCTTGTCGCACAAGTAGGTATAGTGCCAAACGGCACCAGGACATCCAAAGCTGCCCTGGATAGCTGTGGGTATTCCCTCTCAACCAAAATCCAAAACTCAGCCAGCGTCTTAGAACTGAACGCCGTCTTCAAGGTTCGGTCGCTGGACAGGTCAACCAATGCGTCCTCCAGCTCGGAGGTCACATGATTTGCCCTCGTTTCAAATCAAAAGAGCTGTTCCCTTTTCCTTATCATGTCTAACATATGCTATTCCTAATCGTTTTTAAATTTTTATTTTATTTCTGGAAATCAACTTGCGACCCCCCTGTGGGTCCCGACCCCCACTTTGGGAATCACTGTCCTACATGACTAGCGAAGTTTGGGAAAATTGGGATTAATCCCGTTTCCCAAGTCTTTTTGTTTTCCCAGGGAAGTGAATTCACACCCCCAGCCTTCTTATACAGCAGCAGTCAATGTAATGCATACAGCCCAAAAAAATAAATAAAAATAAAATGCTTACAAAATACACTGAGTAGGTTCAAATGACCATTTTGCATATTTCAACATCTTTGTCTTTAGTTTCCTGTACTGTTTTGATCTTGACTGTTATATTTAGAATGTATTACTGTGTTGGTACATACTACTTTTATTGTTATCTTTATTTGTATGTATTTCCAATGTTTTTATTTGTTATTATACATGTTGTACGTGTCCTTGTTGCACCGTGGGTCGGAGAAAAACTAGAGCTGGGGGAAATATTGATTCATAGCTGCATCGCGATTCTCTCTAGAACGATTCAATGCTCGATTCTGAAGGAATGAAAAGAAAAACCTCAGTAGAGTATATAGTTCATTAAAACTTGTGTGTCAGGAATACTGTATATGTCAAAATCTACTCAACTGCATAGCCCCCCCCCCCCACACTCTGACATCTCTCCATTAGTGCATGTATAGGACCTGAGCATGTGTGTGTAGTTCAGGCCTGTGTGTAATGTGTAGTGTGTAATAACAACAGAGTGTACATTTGTGTATATTTCCCCATAGGGGATCAATAAAGAGTATAATATAATTTAAATGATATTATGTTTGAGTTACTGAAACCCCTAATAACAAAACTGCTAAAAAAAATAATATTAAAGTAAAACTGAGATCAACGCTTTTATTCAAGTTATGGCTGTTGCTGAAAAACACACTTAGGGAAGATTGGAATTGGTATTTATTCTCAATTCTGATCTTTTTGCACTGGTGGTCTTTTGGGGCTGGGGGGTTGGGGGGGGGGGGGCAATCAGCATCCACAGCCAGTTAGTCAGAGCAGCTGCTTAGCCAGGTGAGCCAGTTAGTCTGCAGCTAATCAGCCCTGCAGCCCCTACTGTTAGAGAGCATGAGTATTCCTAAACAGGATCCATTACATCACCACTCGGTGTGTTCAGCAGAAACGCCGGCCAAACACAGAGCAGATGTGAACGCAGCCCGGCGTGTTATTGGCCCGTTGACTGTGCTTCCTGAAGGATGAGGCAGCAGAATACAAAACACCTCGCCACGCCAGAAGTGGCTGCAGGTGGCGTTCTGCTCCCTGCGAGGTCCCGCTGTCCGTCACGGCGCCGGATTCACCGGCAGGCCGCTTTGTTTCCAGTGGCAGCGACGCAAATTCCTGCACATTTGTCAAGGTTGAGGGATGAAAAGCTCTGAGTGGAGGTAACATGGAGATAGAAAACAAGAGCCAGTCAGTGGAGAGAGAAGTATCCCTGACTGGGTGTGAACACTGCGATGTGGGTGGATGCCAGCGATAATCAGGCCGAGTGTGACCACATGGCGCCGGCTGATGTAGACCTTAACCTGAAGAGGGAGGCGATGGAGGAGATGGAGGAGATGGAGGAGATGGAGGAGATGGAGCAGTTAAATGTTACGGTTGTCACCATCATTTGACTCAAAATGACTCAGGGCATGGAGATAATGACCACTACACACACACACACACGACACACACACAGACACAGACACACTACACACACATACAGACACACTGCACACACACACAGACACACAAAGACTCACACACTACACACACAGACACACACACTACACACACAGACACACACACACTGCACACACATACAGAAACACTGCACACACACACAGACACAAAGACTCACACACTACACACACAGACACACTACATACACATACAGACACACAAAGACTCACACACAGACACACACAGACACACTGCACACACAGACACACACACACATACTACACACACAGACACACACACTACACACAGACACACTGCACACACAGACACACACACACACAGACACACATACTACACACACACACAGACACACTGCACACACAAACACACACACACACTGCACACACACACACACACACACACACACACACACAGACACACTGCACACACACACAGACACACACACACAGACACACACACACTACACACACACACACAGACACACTGCACACACACACAGACAGACACACAAAGACTCACACAGACAGACACACACAGATTCACACACTACACACACAGACACACACATATAAACACACAAAGCCTCACACACTACACACACAGACAGACACACAAACACACACACACGCACACACACACACTACACATTCCGACACACATATACACACACATACACACTACATGTACAGACACGCACAGATCCACACACAAAGTCACACACAGAAACACACACACACACAGACATGCTACACACAGACAAATACAGATGCACTATACA
This sequence comes from Etheostoma nigrum, assembly GCA_029931835.1. Lineage (NCBI taxonomy): Eukaryota > Metazoa > Chordata > Actinopteri > Perciformes > Percidae > Etheostoma > Etheostoma nigrum. The sequence continues at coordinate 1,407,582 of CM057257.1, forward strand.
CACAGGCACACACAAACACACATTGTACATACAGATAAACACAGACTCACACGGACAGACAAACACAGAGAGAGACAGACAGAAAAGACACACAGACACAAAGACACACACACACACAAACACACACATTTATTATTTCAGTCCGTTTCAGTTACTATTATTTCGGCACGCACGCAAGGTGTTTTTGTCGAAACTTAAAATCCATCTGGAAGCAGCCTCATGTAAGACGTCTCACGCTCTTTGAAGACTCACACCCTGATTTTGTTTGTCTCGATCTTCTTCCCACTGTTGCTCAGTTTGAGAGTGCTTTAAAGAGTCAGGGAGATCATTTTTCACTCATTTCTGTCAGTTCGAGGCTACGTAACCTCTATACACAGATACCTAGACATGCATGGAGAATCCTCCGGCAACGGGACAAGATTTCTTTCAGAATATTAATTTTTGGTATGGGAAGCGTTGGTGGTCCGAGTAGTATTGACCACTCACGTATGAAGGGCCTTCGGTTGCATGCAGGTGTCAGCGTGGAAAGAAAAAGAGGCAGAAAGCATCGGCCCAAATGCAATCTGGGAACCCATCAACTCCATTCTCACGCCTCAAATTACTAATCAGAAGGAGAGACAGGGAGCGTGCTACTGATTGGCCAACAGATTAGCCACAAATATGACGCTGTAGACAGATTTTCTTTAATGGCACACACTGCACACAGCACTGTCAGTTCATCCACACACACGCATTCATCATCAGGTATTTGATAAGCACACTCCGCAGCCACACCACAATAACCTGTGTAAGTATCGGTGACATAATAACCGTCATTTGTCAACGCTAATGATTCCTGCTCGTCAAGGCCTCGGCTGCTGTCATTTTAACGGATGGCCTCGGCGCGCTCAGCCGGGGACCCCCAAAGGTTACGCCACTGTTTGCTGGTTAATAATGAGAGGCGACGCCGCCGCTGATGGGAGACAAACAAGCAGTGTGCTTCCACTTTTCATCTGACGGATTGGGCTCTGGATTTAAACGGCTCATCTGGAGGACTCTCACTGCGTTTGGATGGTGGTCTCTGCAGGAAACCAACACGCCGCTTTGCTACTCTGTGCCTACGCACACCTCACCTGCCAATCATCCGCCAGGTCGGGAGAGAGAGCTGAAAACCTGTCGCTGGTCCTCGCTAGTCTCTGTTCCATTAGGATCTGTGACTAGGGCTGGGTTTAAAATGCTCCGATTCAAATCGGTTTTCATTTGAATGATCCAAATTCCATTAACTAAGGAGTCCATTGGTGTCATCTAGGTCATGCAAGCGTGTCTGGAAGGGCATGGTTTCATTTCAGTTAGCCTAATAGCGGGAGTGATTTGCATTGAGAGATGATGATGATCTTATCTTATCTTATGAATCTACAGTATGTATGGTGAAGGGTATGTGATGATGTGTGTGAGTGGTGGTGGGGGGGGGGGGGCTTTATCTGTATGTATAGTATCCTGATCCATGAAATAACTGCCCTTTAATAATAAAAATCTGCCTGCCACTATGGGAATTTAACATAGGGGGGTGTATACTTATACCCCCTGTATTTTAACATAGGGGGTGTATACTTATGCCCCCTGTATTTTAACATAGGGGGGTGTATACTTATGCCCCCTGTATTTTAACATAGGGGGGTGTATACTTATGCCCCCTGTATTTTAACATAGGGGGGTGTATACTTATGCCCCCTGTATTTTAACATAGGGGGGTGTATACTTATGCCCCCTGTATTTTAACATAGGGGGGTGTATACTTATGCCCCCTGTATTTTAACATAGGGGGGTGTATACTTATGCCCCCTGTATTTTAACATAGGGGGGTGTATACTTATGCCCCCTGTATTTTAACATAGGGGGGTGTATACTTATGCCCCCTGTATTTTAACATAGGGGGGTGTATACTTATGCCCCCTGTATTTTAACATAGGGGGGTGTATACTTATGCCCCTGTATTTTAACATAGGGGGGTGTATACTTATGCCCCCTGTATTTTAACACAGGGGGGTGTATACTTATGCCCCTGTATTTTAACATAAGGGGGTGTATACTTATGCCCCTGTATTTTAACATAGGGGGGTGTATACTTATGCCCCCTGTATTTTAACATAGGGGGGTGTATACTTATGCCCCTGTATTTTAACATAGAGGGGTGTATACTTATGCCCCTGTATTTTAACATAGGGGGGTGTATACTTATGCCCCCTGTATTTTAACATAGGGGGGTGTATACTTATGCCCCCTGTATTTTAACATAGGGGGGTGTATACTTATGCCCCCTGTATTTTAACATAGGGGGGTGTATACTTATGCCCCCTGTATTTTAACATAGGGGGGTGTATACTTATGCCCCCTGTATTTTAACATAGGGGGGTGTATACTTATGCCCCCTGTATTTTAACATAGGGGGGTGTATACTTATGCCCCTGTATTTTAACATAGGGGGGTGTATACTTATGCCCCCTGTATTTTAACACAGGGGGGTGTATACTTATGCCCCTGTATTTTAACATAAGGGGGTGTATACTTATGCCCCTGTATTTTAACATAGGGGGGTGTATACTTATGCCCCCTGTATTTTAACATAGGGGGGTGTATACTTATGCCCCTGTATTTTAACATAGAGGGGTGTATACTTATGCCCCTGTATTTTAACATAGGGGGGTGTATACTTATGCCCCTGTATTTTAACATAGGGGGTGTATACTTATGCCCCCTGTATTTTAACATAAGGGGGTGTATACTTATGCCCCCTGTATTTTAACATAGGGGGGTGTATACTTATGCCCCTGTATTTTAACATAGGGGGGTGTATACTTATGCCCCTGTATTTTAACATAAGGGGGTGTATACTTATGCCCCCTGTATTTTAACATAGGGGGGTGTATACTTATGCCCCTGTATTTTAACATAGGGGGGTGTATACTTATGCCCCTGTATTTTAACATAGGGGGTGTATACTTATGCCCCCTGTATTTTAACATAAGGGGGTGTATACTTATGCCCCCTGTATTTTAACATAGGGGGGTGTATACTTATGCCCCTGTATTTTAACATAGGGGGGTGTATACTTATGCCCCCTGTATTTTAACATAGGGGGGTGTATACTTATGCCCCCTGTATTTTAACATAGGGGGGTGTATACTTATGCCCCTGTATTTTAACATAGGGGGGTGTATACTTATGCCCCCTGTATTTTAACATAAGGGGGGGTATATACTACTTATGCCCCCTGTATTTTAACATAGGGGGGTGTATACTTATGCCCCCTGTATTTTAACATAGGGGGGTGTATACTTATGCCCCTGTATTTTAACATAGGGGGGTGTATACTTATGCCCCCTGTATTTTAACATAAGGGGGGGTATATACTACTTATGCCCCCTGTATTTTAACATAGGGGGGTGTATACTTATGCCCCCTGTATTTTAACATAGGGGGGTATATACTTATACCCCCTGTATTTTAACATAGGGGGGTGTATACTTATGCCCCTGTATTTTAACATAGGGGGGTGTATACTTATGCCCCCTGTATTTTAACATAAGGGGGGGTATATACTACTTATGCCCCCTGTATTTTAACATAGGGGGGTGTATACTTATGACCCCTGTATTTTAACATAGGGGGGTGTATACTTATGACCCCTGTATTTTAACATAGGGGGGTGTATACTTATGCCCCTGTATTTTAACATAGGGGGGTGTATACATATGCCCCTGTATTTTAACATAGGGGGGTGTATACTTACGCCCCCTGTATTTTGACATAGGGGGGTGTATACTTATGCCCCCTGTATTTTAACATAGGGGGGTGTATACTTATGTCCCTGTATTTTAACATAGGGGGGTGTATACTTATGTCCCTGTATTTTAACATAGGGGGGTGTATACTTATGCCCCCTGTATTTTAACATAAGGGGGTGTATACTTATGTCCCTGTATTTTAACATAGGGGGGTGTATACTTATGCCCCCTGTATTTTGACATAGGGGGGTGTATACTTATGCCCCCTGTATTTTAACATAGGGGGGTGTATACTTATGTCCCTGTATTTTAACATAGGGGGGTGTATACTTATGTCCCTGTATTTTAACATAGGGGGGTGTATACTTATGCCCCCTGTATTTTAACATAAGGGGGTGTATACTTATGTCCCTGTATTTTAACATAGGGGGGTGTATACTTATGCCCCCTGTATTTTAACATAAGGGGGTGTATACTTATGCCCCTGTATTTTAACATAGGGGGGTGTATACTTATGCCCCCTGTATTTTAACATAGGGGGAGTATACTTATGCCCCTGTATTTTAACATAGGGGGGTGTATACTTATGCCCCTGTATTTTAACATAGGGGGAGTATACTTATGCCCCTGTATTTTAACATAGGGGGAGTATACTTATGCCCCTGTATTTTAAGGAAGAACATTTAGTTATTTATGAAACATTATTCATTCAGAAAATTGGTGTCGTTAAAGATTGGAGTTTTCCTATTTTTTTTTTTAAACTTAAAATATTTAGATCAATTTCCAAAAGATGTTTTTTTATTCCTCTTTTTAGTCAACTTTAGCCTGGGTTCGTAAACTTATGAGCACCACTGTACATGTGTTTTTTGTGCAGTAATCTTAATGTGTAAAGTAACTAGTTACTAAAGCTGTCAGATGAATGTAATGGAGTAAAAAGTAGAATATTTCTCTCTGAAATGTAACAGAGTAGAAGTAGAAAGTGGCGTGAAAAGGAAACACTCAAGTAAAGTACAAGTACCTTAACATTTGGACTGAAGTACAGTACTGGAGTAAATGACGTTAGATCCATTGCACCGCTGGGCAATGGCCGCCTACCTCACCTGGCACTCTTTAAAGAAAGAAGAAACAGCCTGGTAGTGGGTTACACAAGCTGCAAACATGATTCAGTCTCTGCAGGAGGTGGTTTGTCATCCTGTGTTTAATAATCCAACAGATACAGAGACTATCTCTGCTAACTACGTGTTTATATGTGGAACATCTTAAGATAAATTCTATGATAACTCCCCAGGGAGTTTAACTTTAATGCCAGCAAACACTTCATGGGAGCAGGCTGCCAAGTTAATCAGAAAACGGTCATGTCGCTCTAGAAAGACGCCGCTCTGTTTGACTAGCTTTGGTTTGCACAATCAAATGAGTAATAAGCTGGGAGAGAGCGTAAACACCAGAGACGCTAGCTTCTTCTCAAATGTGTGTTCATTCCACAAAGGGCTTCAGTGGTATTTATCACGGTGTCTCGTTCTTAAAGCAGACGAATAATGTCATCACTTGGTTTCTTGACTCCAGACAGAGTCAGTCACCCCATTTTTACTTTCCAGTCAGCAATCAATGAAAATGAGAAGCTGGAAGTCACTTATTCCAAACTGGATCTCCATAAAAGGTTCAAAAATACGTCTGTTTATGAAAACAACAGATGGACCAGTCCAGTCCTAGAGCTGTGAAGATGAATCAATTATTTGATTAGTCAACGGATATTTTAACCGGTTTGAGTCATTTTTCATGAAAGACAGTCAAACTTCTCTGCTACCAGCTCGTTAAATGTGAATATCTTCTAGTTTCTTCTCTCCTCTGGGACAGTAAACCAAACATCTATGAGTTGTGGACAAAACAAGACATTTGAGGACGTCGTCTTGGGTTTCTTGTGGAAACACTGATCCACATTTTTCACCATTTTCTAACATTTTAGAGACCAAACAACTAAACAGTTAATGTTTAGATTAATCAACTATGAAACCAATCATTCATTGCAGCCCTGATGGATTCCCCACTTGGCTCAGGATCTTGCAGAGCTCATTTGAGCAAAGTAGTTAAAGTAGTTAAATACAACCCACAGTGCAGAGTTGAATGTCTGCCAAGTGCAATTGCCTGCGTGTTGTGGTAGCCTAAAGGTGGACATGCTGCCCTGTGGAAATGAATTATACAACCGGTGATGCTGCTCTGCCCTGAAGCCGAGCGTCCTCCCACACAGGAGAAACATTTACATCACAGACGGACGGGAGAACAAAGTCCAGCACTACCCGAGGTCAATTGTTCTTCTCCAGCACGGCACTCCATCTGTATGTTCACCTCTAACACAATGTACCACTCACTCACTCACTCACTCACTCACTCACTCACTCACTCACTCACTCACTCACTCGCTCACTCACTCACTCGCATGGCTGTGTGTGGGAACAGCGGTCTGAGGTCAGTCTTTGGCCCTGGTGGAGGTTGCATTTAAATTTAGTCAGGGAGCGTCCTCCATCTCTGCCTCTCCTGCTGTTTTATGAATCCCATGATACACACCTCTGCACAGCAGCCAAAGCAGCCATTTGTTATTTTAATTGTGCACCTGTAGGTCGCAGGTGTAATAGGCGTCCTGCAGCGCTAATGTGTGTTCTGTCATCTGAGCGGTCCGCCTGCCACGCACATAAAGACAGGGACATTTGTCTCGGGTGGATAAATCAATAGGGGTCGTCAGCCATTTCAAACCTTTACATTAAAACATATTTAAATGCCCCTGCAGACCACCGTACACTCCCTCTACCCACTACCTAATTAAATCAAAAATATCGCCTCGCTGCTTAACACAACTCCCCCTCCCCATTTCTTTTCTCTGACTTGTGTGGGCCTCGGAAAAAAATCGATTCCATTATGTTTGGTGGATACATGTGCATTGCAATACTTTACATCTTAGCTCTAAAGGATATACTTTACAAATGCAACTAAATGTTCTGATTGGACAGATTTCAGTTCGTCTTTGCCGGGAAAGAACATCGGTGATACATCAGCTGGGATTATAAGAGCAGGACTGGGCAGTTAACCAGAAAGCTCGAAGGCGCACTGTGTGCCAGAAAAAGTTGTACTCGAGCTGGTTTTCAACATGTTTCTGGGTTGTCTTTTGTTTCTAAAAGTTGTTCTGTATTAACTAAGACAATAGAAACAGCACATGATGCATGAAAGTCTTCAGACTTTTCAAATCAGTGCCGCAGACAAAAAAATGAGATGGCTTGAACGTGCATCAGAAAGCTTTAGTTGATGTTTAAAGCACACAGATGCTTTATGTCACCCATTCCAAATGTAATCAAATGTTTGTTGGACCCATCCACCTTTGCTGATGGGTAATCCAGCTAACCAATGGAAATGGACTGTTAGAGTGACTTAAATGGCGCTTTTCTAGTCTTAATGACTACACAAAGTGCTTTTACATAGTACAAGTACACCATTCACACACATCCACACACTGTGGCCAAGGCTGCCGTACAACCTGCTCATCAAATAAACATTCACACGCGTTTACACTCGGGGTGCAGTGTCTTGCGCAAGGACACTTTGACTGCAGGCCAGGGATCGAACCACCAGGCGAGCGCTCTACCACTGAGTGGATGGTAACAGCCTACTGAGCCAACTAGGAGGTAGAGTAGCGTATACCAGACCCATATCTATGGTAGTGATAATGACTGATGACACCATTCAGCGGCTACTTTAACGCGTGGATTATTCCCTTTAACAGAGAGTAAATGCAGCTCAATGGCCCAATGGGCAGCACTGTGGCCTCACAGCGAGAAGGTACATGTCGTCCCGGGCCTTGCTGTGTGGAGTTGGCATGGTCTCCCCATGTCTGCGTGGGGTTCTCTCCGAGGGCTACGGTTTCCCCCACCACTTAAAAAAAAAGAAGAAAGAAACATGTTCCACTCACTCTCACGTGATTGAAAGTCACTTTGGATAAAAGTGTCAGCTAAATGACATGTCCCGAACTCCTCAAACATTCGAATATCAACCTAAGTGTGGCGGGTGATATCAGCAGCTTTGGAGCCTCAAAATCAATAACATGATGTCATCAATTGGGGCGGAATCAGCTATATCGGAGTAGTTATATAATAGGTCTCCAATTATAATCCTGCAAAACATCCCAATAATCTGCATTGCTATATTAACACCATTTATTCCATTGATGAAAAGATATTAGTTGCATGTGTGTCTAATAACTATTTAAGGATAAGGAAGTAAAATAATATAAATGGAAGATTACTGGTTTAGAGATTGTTATTTTATTATTGTGCACCTGTAGGTTGCAGGTGTAATAGGCGTCCTGCAGCACTCTGAAGTCAGTGTCCCAAAGAAATGGGGATTTTAAAAGAAGTACGAGTCTTTTATCACACACTGTTCATACAGTTCATATATACTTTGGATTCCTACATTTGGAGCCATTTAAAGGGCCAGTCAGTGTGACGGTGGCCCTGTGACCCTACAGTTTGACTAAAAAAACCTATTGAACATATGTGTTTGAAATACATGCAGATTAACTTGTAAATATGAATGTATAAGTAGATGTGATGTGTGCTTCCTGCAGACGGGAGAATTAATCTGAGCTGCTGATCACCACGGACGGACTCTTTCCAGAGCGGCTGAGATAGTTAAGAGGAGCCACGAGGTCAGCCAAAGAGGAGTTTTAGTTTGGATTTGATTGGCTCGGGTTAATTAAGCCAAGAGCCTGCCGAATATAAGCCTGTGTGTGTGTGTGTGTGTGAAAGGTCGGCTGTTCCAATCAAGCCGAGTCTAGATGAACCCTTGACTCTATACCTCTACTTATTACTCTGTCGTCAGCACGCTGCCAAAGAAAACTTTCCCCATCCTCTTTCCTCCTTCATTCCTCTCTTCTTCAACCTCTTCAATCATATTTTCTATTCTGGTCTCCGTGTGCTTTACTCAATTTCAATTCAATTTTATTTATAGTATCAAATCATAGAGTTATCATGTTATAAGAGTTATCTCAAGACACTTTACAGTTGAAGTACACCACACTCTATAATTTATAAAGTATAAGTCCCAACAATTCTAGTAATTCCCCCAAGAGCAAGCATAGTGCGACCATGCACAGCGGCGAGGAGAAACTCCCTTTCAGGGAGAAGGTTTGTTGAATGCATTAGTTTTTGATGAGGTGTTTTAGATTATTCAGATCTCTGGTCTCTTTCTCCCTCTAGTTGTACATTTTAGAGAATTGATTCCACTTAATGAACCAGCCAACATCGTGTGGGTGCATGTTCTCCTCAGCTGATTCAATCGTGCGAGGGCTTCGTGAATGTGTGCATGCGTGCAAATGGCCAATTACAAAGTGTTTGGGTTTCAGCCTGCATTTGGTACTTTGGTGACTGGGATATCTTACTGCCAATTAACAACCAATTACAGACAAAGTGATCATCCAGATACTTCCACTGGCAAATGTGGCAGCAATTTAAAACTTCAACGGTAATGAGCAATAGTGTTTTTCAGATTAGTTTACTTTTACTTTCATTTTCCATGCTTTCAAATGCTTACTTTGCAAAGTGAACTGACTTCTGTAACAGGATGCAAAAAATACATAAAAATATATAGTTTACTGGCTCTATGGAAACAATCCCCTTAAAGTATTATTAAAGTACCAATGAAAAGGGATCGTGTTGGTCATTTGGAGCCAGAAAGTCAGAATTTGGGCTAAAGGGAATGGGTACTGGCTGGAGCAGAGGGACTAGCCTATCCTCAGACATAACTCGACTGTGGTTTTGTTCTGTTTTCCCCCATTTGTCATAAAGGGCTGTACAATTAATCACAATCAAAATCTCAATATGGACTAGTGCAATACCCAAATCGCAGAGGCAGAAGGCCAAACATGTGTCTAACCATTCTGAATGAAGTCTTGTGGCGCTGCAGAGTCGTCCCGGCCTACAGATCGTATTCTACAGACTACAGAAAACATCTTTTCTTGGTACAGAGCCTTGCAAAAGTCACACTATAATCAATTTTAATTTGTTCAAGATTTAATATTAGTCAATGAAAATGAGAATAATGATACAAACATGATCATTCCCTTTAATGTCTTGACTCATATCGCAATATAAGTCAAAATAATTGCAATTAGATATTTTCCTGGTATCGTGCAGCTGTAGCATCGTACCACACTGGGAGTTTGGCCTGCCCGACTCTCACTGTCGTTATTCCTGGATATAAATGCTTCTACACATAGGCGCCGATTTAGGCTTTTCTCTGTGGGTGCTCAATAAAAAATTAAAAAAGTAATCAGAAATGTTTTGCATTGTAACCTTAGGAATGGATAGCAGCCGACACGCATACACACGCCTATTAACTCCATGATAAAGCTTCTTCTTCCTTCTCACAAACACAGATAGGATTGGAGAAGTTTACCGCGACCAGCGCTCACATGCTCCACTTAGCACCATCTGCAGTGTTTCATTTTAAATGAATATAGCCTATTGGCAGTCTGGCAGTCCGGAGCACCCATCGTATTGAATGATTTCTTCCATTTAGTCCAGTTATAACAAATCAAAGATCTGTGGCTTTGTTTTAGTGTTTAATATAGTGTAGTTATTTGATATACGATTGGGAGTCTTCATTAGTTTATTTTGAAAATCCCCCCCTTCCCGATTTAATGCCCCACCACCCAAACCCTTCTGGGACACGCTGGCTGGTGAAATCCCAAGCATGGTCTGGAGTGTCTGTGATTGCTGCCGCCAGAATGCAGCACAGACGCACTAGGTGGATTTTAGGGGTATGATGTCTCACTTTTCTACTCCTACAATATCCGTCTGATGAGTTGTCAGATGGCACGCTATGGAAATAGGCAGAGAGTCCCTGTCTCTATTTTGGTGTGAGATTCATCTGTGCTCCTCTCTTCAACAGCCAACAATGTCCAATTAACATGATGCAGCCATCATGTTAATTGGGGACTCAAGGCGGGCTTTTGAACTTCTCACCTTATCTGCATAATGGAATATGGATGCTGTATCAGCCCTGACATACTGTAATTCATCTACAGAGGGCAGCGCCGCTGCTGACAGATAGGAATTGACCGGGCTCTCTCTCCATGTGTTCAGCACAACACCACAGCTCTGTCTGACGGTTGTCCCAGTGGCAGGGTGGACCCCCGGATGATAAGGAGCACATGCAGTGTGAAGAATGACAATATTTCATGCACAATGATGAAAGGTGAGGGACAAACGACAAGAAGACGAAAGGGTTTTTTTGCGGATCTGAATGCTTTCAAGGGCATGGGAGAAAAAATGTATTAACATATGTGTTGAAATTCTTTATGACCAATGTTTCATAGACATATGCCCGGCCTGTTTAATGCCCCCACCACTCCGTCAAAAACAGACCTGGCGACGACATCGTATCCGTTTCTCGCAGAAGAGAGCGAAAGCAGAACATACAGAGAATCCATGTGCTGTTCTTTACAAATGAATTCATTGTCAGACTGACTGACATGATGCAAATTCTTCTAAGAAAACAATCAGTTTTCAGAAATGTCTTATGACATATTGTCTCTAAAGGTGTACTATTGAACTTATGTTTGTGTTAGAGAAGGAAACGAAAATTGCAATACTCAATACTATCCAATTGCAATACTTTTAGAACCTCAAAACAAATTGGCGCCCATTCATTGGGAAAGATTTGGACTGGAACCAAAGCATATGGTTCCAGTCTTTCATTTCAACCATACAGGGTTCACTTCCAGTTCAAACTGACCTTCAAATCCAAAAGAAGAAAAATCTCAGTTCTGCTTCATTCCAGTGGACCTGGTCTTTCTACAAAGAAGCAGCGGATTGTGAAAGCGGTTATCTCTGTTATCTGCATAGTACAACTGTAGTTGTGGCCAAATCTCAGGGTTAGGGTTCATCCGTGAAGAGAACACCTCTCCAAACTAGCAGACGCCATCGAATGTGAGCATTGGCCCACTCAAGTCAGCTAGGACAATGAACTGTGGTCAGGTTGAGAGAGAGAAGGAGGGATGAACCCCAACACCAGATACTGACTGGTCTTTGGACCCCCCCATGCAGTAAAACTGCACATTTAGAGTGGCCTTTTCTTGTGGCCAGCCTTAGGCACACCTGTGCAATAACCATGCTGTCTAATCAGCATCTTGACATGCCACACCTGTGAGGTGGATGGATTATCTCGGTAATGGAGAAGTGCTCACTAACAGATTTGTGAAGAACATTTGAGAGAAATAAGTCTTTTGTGTACATAGAAAAAGTCTTAGATCTTTGAGTTCAGCTCATGAAAAATGGGGGCAAAAACAATAGTGTTGTGTTAATAATTTTCCTGAGTCTAAGATGAGCCTGAGTCGTTGACACAAACCCACCACAAGGTCCATGTAGTAGCTGTTCCAGAAGTCTGTGGCTGGTTGTGAGATTGTTTTGTTAACTAATGTTTCCAATGCCAGGAACGACTTTTCATTCTCAACTTTTAACCCAACGTGAACATTACATACACACAGAAAAATATTGTACATCCGTGTTCATATATCCATCCACCAAATGGGAATATTCCAGATATCTTGGTTATCATTTACCCAAAATCCAGCCTGACATACTGTATGTTGTGTCTTTGGAAACTTTTTGATCTCAACTACACTTACAGGACTTTTTTACCAGTGCTTGGCTTCAGACCTCATGGTAGAACACTTGCAATCAGCTATGAATTGAACCCTGATTGTCATTTTTCCGCCTGTCACCGACACTCAACCACAGCACCTTCACACTCCACCACAAAACCACTCCTCGATTCAAGTCGGGACTCCTCTGAATCCTTCCCTGCACACACACACATATGTTCAGGTTTCTTTTTAAGACATCACAGTCAGCTCGCGAAAACTCACAACACACGCCTGGCGTCACCGTTTACCCCTGTCTGTCAATATGTTCCTATTTTCGGGGAGCAGAGCGGTACACGTCCTTGTTTTCCGGAGTTCAGCGATGCAACAGAAAAAGGTGAAATCCCACCGCAGCCGAGAGAAAAACACACAATCGCCCTCTGAGCCCTGAGACATTAGTCACGGCACAACTCAAGGTAGTGGGGTAAAGAGATCGCTGGTGTTGATTATGTCAAGATGAGAGACATTTACACACACACACACACACACACACACACACACACACACTTGCTGTCCATACATTACCAGAATTAGCTTTCCAAAATGGATCAAGCCAATAAATTTCTACTTGAGTAAACAGCCAATTACAGGGACTGCAGGGCTCGGTGCTGGGCAGCTTCCCGTCAGCGTCTGTTGGGATGAAGGCTTTATGGACGCTGATTAAACCGTTTCATAAGAGCCGTAATGGGATGTAGCTCTTGTTGAAATCAAATAAGTGAACACAGACAAACACTCTTTCATTAAACATTTTGTCTATGCTTACTGAAACTCTTCCAAATGCCAATCTGATTTTCTGGGTACTGGAGACATCTGCAGACTGTCCCTTGAAGATAACTAGTACCTACAGTAGTAGCTTGGATGTGTTTTCCAAAGGAATCTAGTTGTAGTCTTGCAGTGTGTGACCCTGTAAGACCCCCAGTCTTTACACATGATGACAGTCTTTAACGTTGGATGTGAGATGATTGTCTTTAGATGTGAGATGCTGTCAGAATTTAGTCTTTTTAGAATCTTGTAGTGGATGGTAGGTATTTACAGGCATGGTATGAATGGTACAGTTATCAGAATTTGATGAATAAGTATTGAAAAAATGCCACTGTGTCCATGCTTGGACACGACGATGGGCCATATACAGACAACAGGTCGGACGCGTTTTCCTGCCTTTTTGCCGTGCTTTCCCCAGACTATTGCCCCCAAAGTGCAAATGGAAACCATTTCACACATCTCTAGCGTACATGTGGATTCTTAATTGGTGTAGGAAAGTGACTTTAATGAAGAAAGCAGTAAGAACGCTCGGGCGATGCTCAGGTGGCGGTACAATTTTACATTCAAAGTGGAAATTAAGGAGCTGTTACTGTGTCATGTGGAGTTGTTGAAGCATGCACTTTCATTGTGAAGAACAGAAGTGCTCCCCCGGATGTGTTGACAGCATTGATGTTCATTTGGGCGACTTGGTAATAGGGTTAATACCCCCGAAGAACCAGCAGCTCTCAGTGAGTTTTTACAGCGGCGAGATAGCATGGCCACGTTTTTATATGTTTCCAACTTGTTTTATATAGACTCTCTCTCTTTTATATAGACCTTAGTGGTCCCTAATACTGTATCTGAAGTCTCTTTTATATAGACCTCAGTGGTCCCCTAATACTCTTTCCCAAAATCCAGCCTTGGTGTAGAATTAGAGCCACTAGACCCAGTCCCACGTCCTTAGGATGGCTCCAGTAACAGACAAATGGGGGCGATGAGGTATGAACCCAAAGCTTCATAACGGCCCTGCAGAAACCTTTGTCTGACGTGACAGGTGCAGCGTCCCTCTTTGTAACCAGCTGATGGTGGCTCATACAAAACACTGCTTTAATTCCACAAACAGCCTACTTGTGCAGGGGTAGGAGGGGGCAGGTCTCTCACCATTTAGCCAAATATGCCTACTGGCAGACCGGCATGGCTGCTGGCAGGCTGCAGTGTCCTGGTGGTCAGTCAAATGGATCGGAAATGATGCAGTCTGGAGCCGTAACCTTCCCTATCCATCCCTCCTCCTTATTATTACCTTTTAAAAATGACATTGTGCTTTATTCTACACTCTCATTCCACTCCTCTAACATGTCGAACTTGCGATGGTTAGCTACAGGGAAAAAACCCAGGCACAACCATCCCCCACAATGCAACTTGACCACATGCTCATGTGCGTTAATGTTCATCTTTCTGAATGTGCACAATCCAAACAACATAACAGGAACACACTGTGGTCAAAAACTCCACATTTGGAGAAATTATATTTCTTTTAATGCATGAAATGTAGACATTCAAAGGCAGTTTATGTTGAGGGAGTTATGCATTGTTAACATAATTTTTAAGTAGTAATTGGGTTTGACTTTGTTTACCACTTCAATCAACAAAGCATGTCATTGCTGTTTGTTCCCCCCCCCCCCCCCACACATTCAGCTCTAATTAAGCTCCATTGTTTGGTTGAAGGTCTGCAGCCGTGCATGTTTAACCACTAATTCCCACGCATTATGAGTAATACGCATTCATAGATTGAAAGGTTGCATTAACAACCTATTATTGCTTTATTGGCACTCTGAAGTGTTTCCTCTTTCAATCCACAGCTAATGATGGCTTTCACTAATTAGCATAACAGAGCCCCCCCCCCCACCCTTCAAAAAAAGGCTCACGCTCTACAATGAGGTTCATTGGGAAGGAGACGGGCTGCAGACACACCAGGCTGTTACATGAACACACACA
>CM057257.1:1427767-1490267 GCA_029931835.1 Etheostoma nigrum
CGGACCAAAGAAGACCATTAACCCTCTGAGCCCTGAGGCCATTTTTACAGTTCATTTTCCGTCTGGATTTATTTTATATAAAAGCCAATAAAACATCAACCCTGTTGTCTACAGTCAAGATCTGAACATCATTTTTTTCAGGACAAACTGGGTTAGTAGAATATTTGGGTTGCAATGAGTTCACTTGAATGTTAAAAATGGTTGTAGGACCTTAAAGACAAATAAATAAATAAAACGGAACATGACTCTTCCAGATATGTATTGATATCACAGACATATAGGTAAAACCTAAGCCATTTTATTCTCTAAAACACTTCTCATATGTCTTGGGAGTCACACTGTGAAGAAATAATCATTATAAATTTTACAGATGACAAAATACAGACATTTTTTCAAAAAAAGTCCAGACGCTTTTGCCCTCATGACATTTACCTATGCCAATAATAACATAATAATGTCATATTTATTGATATTACACCCACAACAATGCTACACAAGCATTTGTGTGTCTAAAACAGTTCTTCTATATGCAAAAATAAACATAATAAACATTATAACTCATATAAAGCACATACTATTTACATTTCTTCAAAAAAGGCCCAAATATATAATATATAATGCAAATATATGCCATATCTCAAACCAATGAGGCCATTTCCTCTATAAAACGGTAGATATCTATCTTGTTCCACTATAGCACCTTTGTTTGCATGCAGACACGTTGACAGGAAGTGTTGGCAAAGTAGGAAGTGGGGGGAGGGCTGATATCTTTCAGCTTCTCGACTCTTTGGCTGATATCTCCCATATATGGGCATGTACTTCCTGTAAACAGCGCAGAGACAGACAAAGGAGCGAAGGAGCGGCCGAATCGAGCGAAAACGCGATGAATTATGGACATAAAGTGGATTAATCTGGGATTTAAAGGTATGGATTTAAAGCCCAACAACCCCTAAAGAGGCTGGAAGTTCCAGGCTGGATAGAAAATCACCTGTAGAGGCTAAAAGGACACGGAAAAGACCGCCGGAAAGGCTAATTCGTCAGGATTCAGCAGCCATTTTAGGTGAGTCGCTGCCTTGTATTGTTCAAAAGTTATTAAACTATGAATTAGAGGTGCTTTTTTGATCGTGGGCGAGCCTCTCGGTCTCTTAAGAGACAGCGGGGTGAAAAAGTGATGTGCCGTCTTTTAGGTGAAAGTTGGACAGATTTCTTTTTACCCGCAAGCACTTTGAAAGAAATGCTCACAAAATAGAGACATTAAATCTCTCTCCAGCTGCTGGAGGCTGTTCCCCACGATGGATTGCCCCCCCCTTCCCCCCCCCCCTGGCAGGAAGCTGCAGGCTGTCCACCGGTCTGACCCTCCTGGGACACCTGTCGCCCCCCCCTGCTGAGTTTAAGGTCAGCCGAGTCAGTCTGGCTCGTCGCTGTTTCTGTGATGAAACACTGATTCAGAGTGGCGGGTTGCTGCAAGCCCTCGGCGATGGGGTCAGCATTACACGCCCCCCCCGGCCCCCCCACGGCCCCCCGCGGCAGAGCTGACCTCTCTTTACCAGTGATACCCTCCCCGCCGGGCAAAGAGCATTTCCAGCTAAACTCAAATGGAGAATGTCAGAGTAGTTTAAAGAGTTGAGCTCAGGCGGTCCCCCCTCCGAGTGCTCTGCTGGACTGTGAAATCCACCAAACCACAATGACTTGGTTTTCTTCTGGTTTTCTTGCGGTTGAGTGGTCCCACAGTGTGTAAGTGAATCCATCTTCTGTTCCCTCTGTCCTGGCAGATGTGCTGGAGCAGAAATTATTATTTTTTTTGTTTCAATACAAGCAGTGAGGCAGTAAAAGAGAAAAGTTAATGTCTTGAGTTGAAAATGTTCTCTTTGGTAAAGCGCCTCCACTCTGTTCTTTCACAATCCAATGCCCCGGACTCCAAACCGGGGCCAGGTCTAGGATCTGACCCTTAGGGGGGCTCAGCCCCTAATGGGAATGTGACACGGATACAGTGCCTTGCAAAAGTTACCCCCCCCCCCCACCACCACCCCTATGCTAAATCAGTAATTTCATTATAATCTCTTTTCTAGTATTAACGAATACTCAAAGCTCTTTTACATAGTACACATCTACACATCAGATACACACTCACACACATCTACACATCTACACATCAGATACACACTCACACACATCTACACACCTGCTCATCAGATACACACTCACACACATCTACACATCAGATACACACTCACACACATCTACACATCAGATACACACTCACACACATCTACACACCTGCTCATCAGATACACACTCACACACATCTACACACCTGCTCATTAGATACACACTCACACACATCTACACACCTGCTCATCAGATACACACTCACACACACACACACATCTACACACCTGCTCATCAGATACAAACTCACACATCTCCACACCTGCTCATCAGATACAAACTCACACAGATCTACACACACTTACACACATCTACTCATCAGATACACACTCACACACATCTACTCATCAGATACACACTCACACACATCTACACACACTTACACACATCTACTCATCAGATACAAACTCACACACATCTACACACACATCTACACACCTGCTCATCAGATACACACTCACACACATCTACACACCTGCTCATCAGATACACACTCACACACATCTACACACCTGCTCATCAGATACACACTCACACACATCTACACATCTGCTCATCAGATACACACTCACACACATCTACACACCTGCTCATCAGATACACACTCACACACATCTACACACCTGCTCATCAGATACACACTCACACACATCTACACTCCGATGGGGCAACTCAGGGTTCAAGGACACTTTAACATGGGACTGCAGGGCCAAGGATTGAACCACCAACCCTCCAGGCAGGCGAGCGCTCTACCACTGAGACACAGCCGCCCCCGACCTTGACAGAACTAAACCTGACACTTTGTGAGTCACATGACCAACCTCGTCTCTCTGGACTACCACTGTCTCCTGCTCTCGCTGACAGATGAGACAGAGACTCCTCTGATTGGCCAACACTGTGCTTCTGTTAACCCTTTCCTTGACTGGGTTACTACTACTACAGTACACAGGGAATATACTACTACTACAGCAGTACACAGGGAACATCCTACTACTACTGCTGCAGTACACAGGGAACATCCTACTACTACAACTACTGCAGTACACAGGGAACATACTACTACTACAACTACTGTAGTACACAGGGAACATACTACTACTACAACTACTGTAGTACACAGGGAACATACTACTACTAATACTACCACTACTATTGCTGCACACAGGGAACATATTACTACTACTACTACTGTACACAGGCAACATATTACTACTACTATTACTGCTGTACACAGGCAACATATTACTACGACTACTACTACTGCTGTACACAGGCAACATATTACTACTACTACTATTACTGCTGTACACAGGCAACATATTACTACTACTACTACTACTGCTGTACACAGGGCAACATATTACTACTACTACTACTACTACTGCTGCTGCTGTACACAGGGAACATATTACTACTACTACTACTACTGCTACACAGGCAACATATTACTACTACTACTACTACTACTGCTTCTGTACACAGGGAACATATTACTACTACTACTATTACTGCTGAACACAGGCAACATATTATTACTACTACTACTACTACTACTGCTGCTGTACACAGGGAACATATTACTACTACTACTACTACTGCTGAACACAGGCAACATATTACTACTACTACTATCTACTGCTGCTGTACACAGGGAACATATTACTACTACTACTATTACTGCTGCTGAACACAAGCAACATATTACTACTACTACTACTGCTGCTGTACACAGGGAACATATTACTACTACTACTACTGCTGCTGTACACAGGGAACATATTACTACTACTACTACTACTACTGCTGCTGTACACAGGGAACATATTACTACAACTACTACTACTGCTGAACACAGGGAACATATTACTACTACTACTACTGCTGCTGTACACAGGGAACATATTACTACTACTACAACTACTGCAGTACACAGGGAACATACTACTACTACAACTACTGCTACTGTACACAGGAAACATATTACTACTACTACTACTATTACTGCTGATACACAGGCAACATATTATTACTACTACTACTACTACTGAACTACTAGGCAACATACTACTACTACTACTACTGCTGCTGTACACAGGGAACATAATACTACTACTACTACTACTACTACTGCTGTACACAGGCAACATATTACTACTACTACTACTACTACTGCTGCTGTACACAGGGAACATATTACTACTACTACTACTGCTGCTGTACACAGGGAACATATTACTACTACTACTACTGCTGCTGTACACAGGGAACATATTACTACTACTACTACTACTGCTGAACACAGGCAACATATTACTACTACTACTACTACTACTACTGCTGCTGTACACAGGGAACATATTACTACTACTACTACTACTACTACTACTACTACTACTACTACTACTACTGCTGCTGTACACAGGGAACATATTACTACTACTACTACTACTACTGCTGTTCCTTCCAGAGACTATTTAGCAGCGGCACCGTGGCTCCGTCCGGAGCTTAGCACCGCCAAAAACAACTGTGATTGGTTTAAAGAAATGCCAATAAACCAGAGGAGGTCTTTCTCCCATCCCAGAATGCTGTGTGGACTAGCCAGACCTTCCTCCATAGCGCTGTGGAGGAAGGTCTGGCTATGCGAGACTAACTAACTGGAAACGTATCTGCAGGTAATGGGGGGGTTTTAGAGGCCGTGCTGAGCTCTCCATCTCCCAAAGGATTTGTAACGCTGTTATCTGGACCCCTTAAAATAGTTCTGTGTTTTAGGCCCGAATTGGCTCTTGGTCAGGTCAGGAGAAAGATAACAGCAGTAATAAATAAGCATTGTTAAAAGGTGCAGATGACAGAGGTGTGAGTCCTTTGGGAGATACAAGTAACAGAACACAAGACGCGGTTCTGCTTCTATCCTGTAGAAGATTCAGCGCTCCAGCCGGCTGAGTGTGTAGTAGAAACTCTCCCTAAATCAGAGTCCCTGGTGTAATGATTCTGGACTTTGGCCCTAATTTAACGATCTACGCACAGCGTGAAGCGCCAGGCTTTGATACCTTTAGGGCGTGTCTAAATCCACTTTTGCTAGTTTAACGGCGGAAAATAAGTGTCCGTGCGCTGGGCGCATGGTGGAAATGGGTGGTTCTTAACCATGAATTACTTAATTAACCCTTGTGTTGTCCCGGGTCAAAAACTGACAAAAAATTGTCATTTTTGTCCCTTATTCAGACTTTTTTTTAAATTTTCACTAACACCACCTTACTAGTTTCACCCTTTTTGGAATTTGTGGTCAATAACCCCCATTTATATAGAATTATACCTAATATTTGAGTTAAAAAAGCAAAAATTATGAATTATTTTGACTAATAGTCAGTAGATCAGAGGAATGAAAGTGATCAATTGTATTTATAAAGAGCGTTGTATGGAATCCAATGCATTTTTTGGTGGTAATTTGGTAAAAAAGAAACCCATATTTCAGATATAGAGATTTTTTAAAGAACAGGAGGGTTAATCATAGGTGTGTTTTGGGCGTAACATGCAATAAACCAATCAGAGGTCCTCTCCCATTCCCCTTAACAGCCAGGAGCGTTTGGACCTTGGAGCATTGCTGTTATGAAGGAGGATTTGCAGGAAGGAGAGGAATCCAATCATATCTTAATACTATTTCACATCAATGATGCGACCCCTTCCTGCTGCCTCGAGATAGCAATACGCCAAGTATGCACCTTTACAATAACCTTTGATGTGTTGTAACTGCCCCCCTGGTGTTAGCCCCCCAACCATTTGTGAGGAATATATGATCCATAGAGACATTAGGAAAACATGATCGTTTCCCTGGAAGTCTCTCAGTTAATACATACATATCTAACACAACATGGAATTATCTTAAATCTACAGATGTAAAGTAGCTGTATAGATAACTCTGGTACAGGACTTGAACTGTGCATGGTCCCTGATAAATAAAACTAATAATTTCCCTTATTATACAGCAAAAAAAAACAATTTGAACAAATAAATAAATCAGGGGCTTCCCGTGTGTCGTTCAAATCAAAACGCAAATCAGGCCGCCAATAAAACCCAATCATGTGTAAAAACCATTGACTATTTAATTTAAATAAAACTAATTCTCTATGCTGACAATAACCCGCCCCCCCCTCGTGTCGCCATTCGAGCAGCTGAGAGCAGAGTTGGAGATCTGTCAAGCATCACTCCGTCCCTGTTTCACCCTCAGAGGCGAGCAGAAAGCAGCGGGCCGCCCACGGCCGAGCGTTGGCTCTGGTGAGAATATGCCGATAATTGGCCTTCTATCCACTTCAGCCACTGAGCCAAATGCCGACGGGTCGCTCAGCCAGCCACCTGTGGTGCATTATGGTCCGCACTCAGCTCTAATAAGAGCTAATTCTCTGTGATGTGCCCCCGCCCAGGCGCCGTGTCAGCATGCATCCTGCACACGTTGCGTTCAATAACAGGGGACGTTTTAGGCATGTTAAAGGTGGGACCTCTTTCCAAATGCATCCTCCACGTGGGCTGCGTTCAAGGACAGAAATAAATGCTACAAATGGAACGCATACCAGGTCAGATCAACAGGTCAAAAGAGCCAATGTTACGAGTGTTGGGTATGTAAATCAAGCACGCAAAGATCACTGAAAGGTACATTTAACAAGAGTAATGGATGTTAAAGGCGATTCAGTAGGCTACACACTGAACTTCGCTATAAATAAGAGTGTTGCTGAATCAATAGAGTTGAACCTAAGGTGTATTCAAGAGACTTAAATGAGCAGGAAATTAGATGGTCCAAGGGGTCAGGTTGTTTTGCACACATACCTACAAAAGGTGAAGCTCTGTAATTGATATGTATTTAACATATTTATTACTGTCAGCAGCACATTATGGTCATCATTACTGAAATCTTTGATTCAGCTACCTTCACTTGACCAGAATGTGTGCGGTCTTCTTCTAAATCCATTTCTTTAGGATGAGGCTTTTATAAGTGCTTCTTAAAAGCCGTCTGAGAGCCGTTCCTGTCATGCAGTGAGTCCCCAGCGTTAGATAAGGGACCCTCTGGAGGCTCCCTCCCCCGGTGATGTGTGCACCGTGGGGATACAAAAACTTCCTGCAGTCTGAGCCGTCCTCCTCTGCGGCGGTGCACTCCGGCGTTAAGCTCCATAATGAAACTCTGTGATTGTTTGTCACACTCGGCGCGCCAACGTTTGAGCCGTCCTGATGGGAAATAAGCCAGAAAGAACCAGGGAGACGTTTCCCAAAAATTGCATATTTGCATTGAGTGAGAGGAAGGATGAACTTTTGTTTGCTTGTTTAGCATTTCACACAAGAAAGATGAAGCAAAGGGGGCATAGAGAGATGGTGGAAAGGCACAAAAATGGACGAAACAATAGAGTGTGACAGAACAACACAGATGTTGTAGGGATTTCTCCAGCTACAGGAGCTTCAGTGAGGCTCAACACTAACAGTGGTGATCAGGTCTGGCTCTCAGTCGGTGTTCCAGGTCATCCAACAGGATTTTAATGGTTAAGGGCAGGACTGTGCAGACCAGGCAATTTCTTCTACACCAAACTAGTCAAACCATTACTCCTGTTATACATAAACTGGACTAACAACAGGATGTCATTAACTGCTGAACGAACTGCTATTAAATCTGTTCTCATTCACTGTTTGTACTTACAGCACACCTATGAAAAGTAATGCACTATTTTATTTGCATACAACGTACTGTACTTTACGTTACTGTACTTTCTGGTGAAAGTCTTGTGTTTTCTCCTTAACTTCTCCAGGACATGAACACCTGTTTCCTGGTGAAAGTCTTGTGTTTTCTCCTTAACTTCTCCAGGACATGAACACCTGTTTCCTGGAGAAAGTCTGGTGTTTTAGGAGTGAAACATCCCCCCCGACCTCCTCCCTATTCGGATATCCACATTCTTATAAAGCAGCAGTCAATATGGTGAATCGGTGATAAATACGTGAATTTCATTCAAATTACAGTACTTTACTTTTCATAGCTATATGCATGAATGCTTCATGGGAGCATCCTGCATTTAAGACATTTATAAAAGCACACTAGGTTTGCTTTATTTGGTTTATATTGCTCATAAGTTCTTTCCCCTCTGCTATCCACCAGCTGGAGGTCAGAGGTCACCTTGTGCTGCTTATAATTTTATTTGCTTAGTTTACTGTCCTGCCGAAAGCCATCAAATCTATATGAATGCGTAAAGAAGAGAAAGAGAGACGTGAAGTCAAGCTGTGAATGTGCTGCGTGTTGAGAATGTGCATGATTACCAGAATGTGAGCTGCTTATGTCAGGAATGAATAATGGATGAACTTGTAATTATTAATCCTGCTTACAGTGGGAGTGTGGCGTGGCAGAGCGCTGGGACTGATAACGGCAGGACAGAGCACCAGAGAGAAGAGAGAAAATAGGCCGACGGAGACCAAACCCCACAGCCAGAGTGTGAAGTGTGAGTGAGGTTGCATTTTTGAAAAAGACATAATTCAAGTGTAAATGGCTGGGATCAGCGGTAGGGTGGAGAAGAGGGTAAATGCAGACACATCTGGGACTGTGTGAGACGTCGGTCTTTCATTTGAGTCACAATATTATCAGCTGTGAAGCTGTGAGCTAATCAGTGGGATTCAAAACATTCGAGAACGTAGTAATTTCCCAATTGTTTTGTCTCTATTGTGTAAAAATGTGCTCTAAAACATATAATTACTACGTCTAACTGAGGCTTTCTTTCAATAAAAGGCTTTAATTACTGACTGTTGGAGTCGCAAAGACATAAAATATGACTTTGGCAATGCTGCACACATGAATATCAGCTAATGAAAGACAAATCTTTTCATTTTATTCCTTCCTAATATCCCACTGGTCCAAACGTTTGAGTTATCAATCCTGGCTGTTTGACTTTGTTCTGTTGTTGACATTAACTCAAGAGAAGCAGAGGGATTTTGCGGGTTCTGCTAAAAGGCTCGAAATTTACATAGATGCTGTTGGAGATGTATCTTTTTTATTACTATTATTATTTATGGAACATTACACAAGTTTATGAAAGGTCAGGGTTCAGAGAGTGCTATATGACTAATACCTTCAGGAACATTTTGTTGCGTTTATTCATTTCAGATTTTAATTTGGTTTCGAAATGAGCAAATACAAGGTGTGTTTAATTCAACTGCCTGAAGCTCAAAGGGTTTAAATTTAGAAACAGCGTGTGTGTTCTGGGAGGTCGATTTGGGGCAAAGCAGCATACGGTGAGTCAGCAGCCAGCCACATCACATCCGTCACCCCAGACACCCAAACACATATTTCACTTCCCACTCTAACAATGAGTCAGGTACACCGGCAAAATAAACGTCCAGTCAGCAGGAAAAAGCTCCGCTTTGCATCGGCCCTTGCATTGCCCTGAGAGAGAGGAGTGTAAGTGCATAATAATAGTGTGTTCAGGAGTGAGCAGGGGTATCAGAGAACCACTGAGGAACCAGACCTAATGAAACGTGAAATGATATGGTCCCTTGGGGGTCTCCGTAGGCAATCAGCAGAAGCCATGTGAGTGGGTGAAAGCAAAATGTTGACATCATTTAGCCCCAGAGTGTGTGATCGGAGGTTATAGCAGGCATGTAGGTTAGGGTTGGGTATTGGTTTTGTTGCTGTATTTAGACCCTTGTTTAGTTTTTAAGGAACTTCATTAAAAGGTCCCATGACATGGTGTTCTTTGGATGCCTTTATATAGACCTTAGTGGTCCCTAATACTGTATCTGAAGTCTCTTTATATAGACCTTAGTGGTCCCCTAATACTGTATCTGAAGTCTCTTTTATATAGACCTTAGTGGTCCCTAATACTGTATCTGAAGTGTCTTTTATATAGACCTTAGTGGTCCCTAATCCTGTATCTGAAGTCTCTTTATATAGACCTTAGTGGTCCCTAATACTGTATCTGAAGTCTCTTTTATATAGACCTTAGTGGTCCCTAATACTGTATCTGAAGTCTCTTTTATATAGACCTTAGTGGTCCCTAATACTGTATCTGAAGTCTCCTATAGACCTTAGTGGTCCCTAATACTGTATCTGAAGTCTCTTTATATAGACCTTAGTGGTCCCCTAAAACTGGCAAACTGTTTTACAAAAATGAAACAAAATGCACCTAAAACTAATGATCGCATTAACTTGAAGCAGAATCCTCCAGAGTTTGTGTCCTGTACTGTATGAACCGACAAATTAGAGACGCACAGCTCTAACACACCAGCAATCATTAAGTACTCATGTGTAAGTTATACTTTGATCTGCACGGTCTATGCTGAGTAAACAACAACCGTAACAGACGGTAAACTGAGAGTGGAAATTATTTTTTGAAGCATTATTCGATGATACAGTCTGATAACAACAACAACTGTTGTTTCCAAAATGGATGTTTGGCCCCTTGGTGAAGAAAAGGAAGATGGTGATAGCTGGAGGTTTATAACAACAACTGGCACAGGCATTGTCTCTATAAAAGGCATATAATGGCTGACACAATCTATTTACTGTAGATGTGTAGAGATGTAATATCTCCCAGCTCTCAGCGAGGAATCAATTGGAGAAAGGCAGAGATTAAGACAGAATGAGAAAGAAAACAAGAGAGAATCAGAAGGAGAGGAATTGAGACGGAGAGAGAGAGAGAGAGAATGAGCTCCTCGGTGTGTTTCAGTCCACATTGTTTTCACTTTGAATGCAGCAAAATGGAAATTCGGCAGGGAAGGGAAAAGAAAGAGCAACAATCACTTGTTTGTTGTTGTCTTCCTAAAACCTGTTCAGCTCCGGCATCTAGCGATGACTCATATTGGCCC
Organism: Etheostoma nigrum; assembly: GCA_029931835.1. Lineage (NCBI taxonomy): Eukaryota > Metazoa > Chordata > Actinopteri > Perciformes > Percidae > Etheostoma > Etheostoma nigrum. The sequence continues at coordinate 1,438,760 of CM057257.1, forward strand.
TGGGCCACACCGGGAAAACACAAATGCAGGAAAATAAAATAGAAGGGCTTAGTGTCTGTGGTCCTGAATGCTAAAATGCTAGAGATACTAGATAGAACGTCAACAACAAGCCCATCGTCCCTAATGGACGTCAAAGAGCACTTAAAGATGCTTCGCTGTCACACAGGACCATGATGCTTCAGGATACTTCCTGCATCTCAGACCACCAGCCAACCAATAACAACAACTCGTACAGAGAACTGCTCAGAAACAAGATGAAGCAGAAACATTAAAGCTCCACTGGGCTACTTAAATCAATTCAGGTTATCCTGTTTGGGGTTTTTGAAAGCCCAAACTACTCAAATGAAGACAGCTAAGGATTCGCCTGATGTGGTCCTCTAAATTTGGGATCTGCTGAAGAGAAGTGAAATAGCTGCCTGGAAGATTGGCAATCCAACTGAGAACTATGTATGGTCCTTGAAATGTTATCAGAGTACATCTCCCGAAGACTAGTATCCAATATAACCTAAGATGAAGGGTTCAAGTGGCAGATTTCATTTCCTTTTGCCACAACAGATTAAATTCACACTGAGTGTGAGTGCTCCGCAATAATCACTAGAAATGGCACTGAAATAAATTAGTGTCAAAAGAAGAGGAAATTCAACAAAAATAAATGAGCTAAAGTGAAAAAAGGGCGCAAGGATAACTGTTTCAGTCGGCAACATCATCTTTAGCGCCAGCCAAATAGGGAGCGTGCATCATGCGTTCACAGCCAGCCTGTTCTGATTGGTTTCTCTGAACTCTGCAGCGTGTCCTCGCTGAGTTCTTTGGTTTTTGTGAGAATGATGGCCAAATCGTACAAAATATGGCACTTCCAAAAATAACAGAAGAAGAAACATCCCTGAGATGCAAACCGAACAAACACAAACCTAATCTGGCATAGCCAGACCTTCCTCCACAGCGTTGGTAAAGAAGGTCTGGCTAGTCCACACAGAATTCCTGGATGGGAGAAAAACGTGCTCTGTTTGATCGGCATTTTTTTAAACCAATCACAATCGTCTTGAGCGGTGCTAAGCTCCGGACAGAGCCACGATATTGCTGCTAAATAGTCTCAGGAAAGAAGTTGTTTTGGTGGGACATGTGTACGTTCAGAAGTAGTTTTAGTCATCAACAGAGACTCAGATTGGACAGATAGTCTAGCTAGCTGTCTGGATTTACCCTGCAGAGACCTGAGGACCAGGTAATCATAGTCCTCAGATTGGACAGATAGTCTAGCTAGCTGTCTGGATTTACCCTGCAGAGATCTGAGGACCAGGTAACCATAGTCCTCAGATTGGACAGATAGTCTAGCTAGCTGTCTGGATTTACCCTGCAGAGACCTGTGGACCAGGTAACCATAGTCCTCAGATTGGACAGATAGTCTAGCTAGCTGTCTGGATTTACCCTGCAGAGACCTGAGGACCAGGTAACCATAGTCCTCAGATTGGACAGATAGTCTAGCTAGCTGTCTGGATTTACCCTGCAGAGATCTGAGGACCAGGTAACCATAGTCCTCAGATTGGACAGATAGTCTAGCTAGCTGTCTGGATTTACCCTGCAGCGACCTGAGGACCAGGTAACCATAGTCCTCAGATTGGACAGATAGTCTAGCTAGCTGTCTGGATTTACTCTGCAGAGATCTGAGGACCAGGTAACCATAGTCCTCAGATTGGACAGATAGTCTAGCTAGCTGTCTGGATTTACCCTGCAGCGACCTGAGGACCAGGTAACCATAGTCCTCAGATTGGACAGATAGTCTAACTAGCTGTCTGGATTTACCCTGCAGAGACCTGAGGACCAGGTAACCATAGTCCTCAGATTGGACAGATAGTCTAGCTAGCTGTCTGGATTTACCCTGCAGAGATCTGAGGACCAGGTAACCATAGTCCTCAGAAATCAGCCGCAGGTTAGAGCGCCGACACAGAGACAGAGGACGGGGACGGACATCCGTCTATTGGTGCCTCAATTTGGAAAAATTGGAAATGGGCTTGAATGGGCAGACGGACTTGCAAAGCAAATCTCAAATTAGCTGGAAGTACGACAGGGCTGTCCCAGGCTAGCGCTGTAGTGACTGGGGTGGTGGAAAGAGTGGATGGTATCAAAGTCCCACCCATACACCGTGCCGACCAATTGTGAGTCAATCCCAGCAGTCAATCATGACGTTTCAGCCCGTTTTATTAGCATCAATTAACCAATAAAAAGCAAACTCATCAGAAAAATGAACAAACATCCACATGATCGGAACTACCTGAAATGCCAGAAACCGTCTTTTGAAAACATTTATTTGACTTGGACTTTGATTTCTTTTTAGTTTGACCCATGTCCCATCTGCTAACATATCTGCCATTAAAAAAACAATATGATTTTCTATTGTTTGATCCCAGTTCTGAGGATGCCAGCATTAGTTGCAGGTGTGCTGCTTCGAAAACACTTGTCCCTGCCAGAGATGACAGCACGGGGACAGAAAAGACAAGCAGACACAAAACCAGTCCAAGCTGAAGACAAATGTCAGCTCACAGTTCAGATTATTGACATCACATAACTCTGATATGTACTTTAACCCTTGTGTGGTGTTTCTGTTACACAGCCAATGTTCCCGGGCCTGGTGGAGCCACCACATTATTAGGCTTTTAAATAACTACAGACAAAACAATGTATGTAAAAATACCTAACAGATGTTAATTTTAGCTCAGTTACCAATTATATACACATCATTTATGGTTCGTATTTACCATTTACACCTGTGAGATCTCATTTATGATCAGGTAATCATTTCCATTTTTTGTGAGAAAACAAGGAAATTGAATTATATAAATTAGAAACAAGATTTTTGATCATTATTGGTGCTCATTTCTTAGAACAGAACAGGTGAAAGTGCTTGAGATGTACCAACGTTGTAACTTTGTGTGAGAATAGCAGGTGCAGAAATACACACATGTTATGTTATTTTTATGTGTTTCACAGAAAATGAGCCAAGGCCAATGAGTTTGAGTTAGAAGAAATAATAAATAGCATCATTTTTCTTTAAGCAAACATTGAAAACGGCTCCCAGACACCCAAAAACGTTACAAGGGTTAAAGGGTTTACAAGCAACATCAACCACAATACATCCCTAACTGGTATATCATCTTACAAACCCCCATAATAGAAAGTCTTTAGAGGGAGCACAATGTCCCAAAGGTTTAATGTAATCGTGTTTCCTGCAGGTTAAATAATGATCATTGTGACATTAAGACAGTGAGAGTCAAACGTCCTTTGTGTCTGCCATTGTGACGTCTGCACCTCAGGAGAGAAAACGAGGCACTGACGTTCCTCTGACTACCGCCCTCATTAAAGCGTGAGGCGCCTTGGGCAAAATGATCCGCCAAATGGAGAACGGCAAATGTTAATTCAATAAGGAGGCCGATAAAGACCAATATTCAATAGCGTGCTCTTTTCTTCTCCATTACTGTTTTTAAATGTTAAGCACATTAAAAAGGGACACAACGGTGGCAAAACAAACGGCGGAAAGACAAACGGCTTCCAGAACTCCTAAAACTCTGCAATGGTAATGCTGCAGGTGTATCTGTTTGTTTGTGTTACAGCCCGACCAATAAAGGATTTTTAAGGCCGATACCAATACAAATATTTGGTTATTTAAAAATCTGATGTTCTAAAAATAAAAATCTAGAAACACGTAACAAAACATACACAGAGTCCCCTAACATTAGTTATTTGTAGTCATTTATGAGTTCTTAGTAAAATATGATAATAATTAGTTTTATTGTCACAATAGAACAGAGGAACATCAAAATATATTAAAGGTCTGATGAATAAAATGTATGAAAATACAACTATATACGATAATACGAGTGTTGCCAACAGTGTAGAGCGTTGTAGAGCGTCCTCTGGTGGACAGACTATGCAACGCCATCACTAACAGGGACGTTGTAGAGCGTCCTCTGGTGGACAGACTATGCAACGCCATCACTAACAGGGACGTTGTAGAGCGTCCTCTGGTGGACAGACTATGCAACGCCAACACCAACGCAGACACCGATAGATTGGGAAATGCCTAATATCGGCTGATAAAATTGTCCCGCCGATATATCGGTCGGGCTCTGGTCTAGGCAAATTCCTTGTAGGGTAACTACTGTGGCAATAGATAGGTTTCACTGTGTGGTATTATTTCCATTATTATTGGATTTTATGGATATTAGGCCATTCAAAAAGTTGAAAGAAAGGGTTTACATCCATGTCAATAACCTGGGGAAGTTACTTGTCCCACTACAGCTATGTTCTCCTGCAGTATTAGCATCATCTCCACAGCAGACAACCTGTCAGTGCCTTGCTCGAGGGAGGGAAGAAGCTTAGCTGAGACCCTGGGAGCCTCAGTAAATAAATCCTCAGCGGTGTTGTCGATTTGACTGCCTTTACTCTGAGGTTGGGGGTGCCTCTGTTAAGCCCCGCCGGCGCATTATCTTCCACGCACGCTTTGTATTTGCAGTACTACCTCACCGTCCTGTGTGGTTTATCATTTGTTATTCACAAGTAAACAAACTCTGAACTGTGATCTCCGAGCAATTTAAATATTCATCCCTGTGTCTGCGACATGCTACCCAGACGCCAGGTTCAGTTCAGAGGCCTCCAGGCTCCACAGAGAGAGGGGTGGAGATTTACTAATACTAATACATTTCTGCTGCTGTTTGTGTGTGTGTGTGTGTGTGTGTGTGTGTGTGTGTCTGTGTGTGTGTGTGTGTGTGTGTATGCTGTTGTGCATTTCCTACTGCAACAATCTGACCTGAATACATACACACACTTAATAAATAATGTGTTACTGACCAAAATACAAGCAAAGGGCCTGTACATACACACTCTGACACCAGTCAGAGCAGTGATGTGCAGTATATATGTGTGTGTGTGTGTGTGTGTGTGTGTGTGTGTGTGTGTGTGTGTGTGTGTGTGTATGTATGCTGTTGTGCATTTCCCACTGCAACAATCTAAACTGAATACACACACACTGGATAAATAATGTGTTACTGACCAAAACACAAGCAAAGGGCCTGTACATACACACTCTGACACTGTCAAAGCAGTGATGTACTGTCTGTGTGTGTGTGTGTCTGTGTGTGTGTGTGTGCGCTTGTGTGTGTGTGTGTAAAAGTGTGCGCGCTAGTGTGAAAAAATATGTGTGTGTGCACTTGCGTTTATGCACGTGTATGTGTGTGCGCTTGTGTGTGTGTGAATGCATGTATGCGCGCGTAATTATAGGGAGACGGAAACAATGTGTGTGTGTGTCGTCGCTGATTGTGCTGTGTGTTTGAATGTGTGTGTGCCTGATTGTAAGCACTGTGTGTGTGTGTGTGTGTGTGTGTTGTCGAGAGGCCCGTACACGTCTCAGAGCTCTACATAATGGATGAATTCGCTGCAGCGAGCAGAACAAGCAAAGCTGGACTCATTTCAAAAACGCCTTAAACGCTGCTATTTATACTGGAAGGACTTCAGGAGCGGCGGGGGGGGGGGGAGGAGGAGGAGGAACAGGGGTCACTCGTCGGCACGGCAACACCACCTTACTAGCACCCGAGCATCAACCAGGTCCATGTTTACTCCCAAAGACCAGGAAGCAGAGCCAGGAACTAAATCAGGCTGATCACTTCCTCTGCTGACGGAGCAGAACATGAGGATTGAATACCTTCTCTGCCTAGTGCTTATTACGGGATGTTATTATGGGATGTTATTACGGGATGTTATTATGGGATGTTATTATGGGATGTTATTATGGGATGTTATTATGGGATGTTATTATGGGATGTTATTATGGGATGGATCCTGTATGCTCAGGTCATGCATACCAATCATTCTCAAATAGTGGCCGGAGGCGCTTTACCTCTGCAGAAAGAACAGAGACGGTAAAAACGATGGATGTAGCATCCTTGACGTCACCCATTGGTTTGTGGAGGGCCGTTTTGAAGCCTTGAGCTTGGCGATAAGATGCCGCCATCTTGGTTTTTGGTGATCGTGATGGTTTTTGGGTGGAGCTGGGGAGGATGACGTGGCTACTCAGTGTTGTTTATGGTTGCGATGGTGCTTCGCTTTGCTTAACACTATTTTCCTCGAGTCAAATTTGACACATTTTCAACGTTTTTATATCAGAAATATGAGTTTCTTTTAACCAAATTGCCCAAAAATAATTGTTGGTTTCCAAACAGTGTCCTGACTAAACTGATCCTCTACAGACTGGTCTTCATCCACTCAACATCCTATTATCTTAACTATTATTCAAAATAATTAAGAATTTTTTTTAAAGGTCCCATGACATGTTGCTCTTTGGATGCTTTTATATAGACCTTAGTGGTCCCTAATACTGTATCTGAAGTCTCTTTATATAGACCTTAGTGGTCCTTAATACTGTATCTGAAGTCTCTTTATATAGACCTTAGTGGTCCCCTAATACTGTATCTGAAGTCTCTTTTATATAGACCTTAGTGGTCCCTAATACTGTATCTGAAGTCTCTTTATATAGACCTTAGTGGTCCCCTAATACTGTATCTGAAGTCTCTTTATATAGACCTTAGTGGTCCTTAATACTGTATCTGAAGTCTCTTTATATAGACCTTAGTGGTCCCCTAATACTGTATCTGAAGTCTCTTTTATATAGACCTTAGTGGTCCCTAATACTGTATCTGAAGTCTCTTTTATATAGACCTTAGTGGTCCCTAATACTGTATCTGAAGTCTCTTTATATAGACCTTAGTGGTCCCTAATACTGTATCTGAAGTCTCTTTTATATAGACCTTAGTGGTCCCTAATACTGTATCTGAAGTCTCTTTTATATAGACCTTAGTGGTCCCTAATACTGTATCTGAAGTCTCTTTATATAGACCTTAGTGGTCCTTAATACTGTATCTGAAGTCTCTTTACATAGACCTTAGTGGTCCTTAATACTGTATCTGAAGTCTCTTTATATAGACCTTAGTGGTCCCCTAATACTGTATCTGAAGTCTCTTTTATATAGACCTTAGTGGTCCCCTAATACTGTATCTGAAGTCTCTTTTATATAGACCTTAGTGGTCCCTAATACTGTATCTGAAGTCTCTTTTATATAGACCTTAGTGGTCCCCTAATACTGTATCTGAAGTCTCTTTATATAGACCTTAGTGGTCCCTAATACTGTATCTGAAGTCTCTTTTATATAGACCTTAGTGGTCCCTAATACTGTATCTGAAGTCTCTTTATATAGACCTTAGTGGTCCCTAATACTGTATCTGAAGTCTCTTTATATAGACCTTAGTGGTCCCTAATACTGTATTTGAAGTCTCTTTATATAGACCTTAGTGGTCCTTAATACTGTATCTGAAGTCTCTTTATATAGACCTTAGTGGTCCCCTAATACTGTATCTGAAGTCTCTTTTATATAGACCTTAGTGGTCCCTAATACTGTATCTGAAGTCTCTTTATATAGACCTTAGTGGTCCCTAATACTGTATCTGAAGTCTCTTTTATATAGACCTTAGTGGTCCCTAATACTGTATCTGAAGTCTCTTTTATATAGACCTTAGTGGTCCCCTAATACTGTATCTGAAGTCTCTTTTATATAGACCTTAGTGGTCCCTAATACTGTATCTGAAGTCTCTTTTATATAGACCTTAGTGGTCCCCTAATACTGTATCTGAAGTCTCTTTATATAGACCTTAGTGGTCCCCTAATACTGTATCTGAAGTCTCTTTTATATAGACCTTAGTGGTCCTTAATACTGTATCTGAAGTCTCTTTTATATAGACCTTAGTGGTCCCTAATACTGTATCTGAAGTCTCTTTTATATAGACCTTAGTGGTCCCCTAATACTGTATCTGAAGTCTCTTTTATATAGACCTTAGTGGTCCCTAATACTGTATCTGAAGTCTCTTTATATAGACCTTAGTGGTCCCTAATACTGTATCTGAAGTCTCTTTATATAGACCTTAGTGGTCCCTAATACTGTATCTGGAGTCTCTTTATATAGACCTTAGTGGTCCCTAATATTGTATCTGAAGTCTCTTTTATATAGACCTTAGTGGTCCCCTAATACTGTATCTGAAGTATCTTTATATAGACCTTAGTGGTCCCCTAATACTGTATCTGAAGTATCTTTTATATAGACCTTAGTGGTCCTTAATACTGTATCTGAAGTCTCTTTTATATAGACCTTAGTGGTCCTTAATACTGTATCTGAAGTCTCTTTTATATAGACCTTAGTGGTCCCCTAATACTGTATCTGAAGTCTCTTTTATATAGACCTTAGTGGTCCTTAATACTGTATCTGAAGTCTCTTTATATAGACCTTAGTGGTCCCTAATACTGTATCTGGAGTCTCTTTATATAGACCTTAGTGGTCCCTAATACTGTATCTGGAGTCTCTTTATATAGACCTTAGTGGTCCCTAATACTGTATCTGGAGTCTCTTTATATAGACCTTAGTGGTCCCTAATACTGTATCTGAAGTCTCTTTATATAGACCTTAGTGGTCCCCTAATACTGTATCTGAAGTCTCTTTATATAGACCTTAGTGGTCCCCTAATACTGTATCTGAAGTCTCTTTTATATAGACCTTAGTGGTCCCCTAATACTGTATCTGAAGTCTCTTTATATAGACCTTAGTGGTCCCTAATACTGTATCTGAAGTCTCTTTTATATAGACCTTAGTGGTCCCTAATACTGTATCTGAAGTCTCTTTATATAGACCTTAGTGGTCCCCTAATACTGTATCTGAAGTCTCTTTTATATAGACCTTAGTGGTCCCTAATACTGTATCTGAAGTCTCTTTATATAGACCTTAGTGGTCCCTAATACTGTATCTGAAGTCTCTTTATATAGACCTTAGTGGCCCCTTGACCAACTACCACTTTGCTCGTTTGAAAGCCATGATGTCTCTCTCTCATGGGGGCCAAATTCTCATCATAAGCAGAGAAAGGGGAGGTAAAATTGCTTCTTATGACCTCATAAGGGGCAAGATTCCAGATGGGCCCATCTGATCTTTCATTTTCTCAAAGGCAGAGCAGGATACCCAGGGCTCGGTTTACCCCTATCACCATTTCTAGCCCCTGGGGGGGCCATAGGCAGGCTGGGGGGACTCATATTAATGTTAAAAAAAAACTCATAAAGTAAATTTTTAATGCCATGGGACATTTAAAAAACAAAACTATATTGTTATGTCATATAAATTAAGTTTATTGACGATGAAGATATTAAAAAAAGTGACAAAAACATTTAAAAAGCGGAAAAAACGTCAACACAGAAAAATGCTTTGCCTCAGTTGGGGTGTTTGCCTAAAGACCACCAGCCTCAGACATCTCTCCATTAGAGCATGTACAGGACCGGAGCATGTGTGTAGTGTGTGTAGTGTGTGTGTGTGTAGTGTGTAAGGCATGTGTGTGTGTGTGTGTGTGTAACAACAGAGCGTACATTAACGGAATAAGGGTGTGATCCTTCATTTTAAAGCTGCAGATTTCTACCATTGAGATGATGCTTTCTACTCCGATTCTTCATGTTAAATGAGGAATCTGCTCGACTGGATGCAGCTGCTGTCGCTCGGCTGTTGAAAACTAGACATCCTTCACTGAACTCATTTCAAAGGAGACAGCGAAGAAAAACAAACAATGCATAAACAGAAAAATAATAAAGCCACAGTCGGCGGGTGAAGAGACCGGCGAGCTAATTTGAATCACTTATTTGGGCGTTGTGTCCCTCTGGGAAGGCACTGCCAGCCGCTGTCAGAGTGTGGAGACACACAGAGGTTTGGATTCGTCAACAGCTCGGAAAAAGGACTAGAAGTGTCTAATGAGAGCGGCACACAGACTCTGTCACTCAGCGTGTGAGACATTCGTCCTGCTGGAGGAGACACAACTGACAACTTTCCCGTTTACTCTGTGGGACAACAGCTGGTAGTTGTGGTGTTTGTGGTGTTTGTGTGCATGTTGTGGCACTTTATATGGAAAGCCGTTTGAGCATTAAAGACATATTCCAAGTTTTAAAAAGTCAGCGCCTGGAAGTAGGCCGGCCCGAACTGGAAACCCAAACCTACGCGTGTAGACTGTTCCAAGTTGGAGATGGTTGTCGACTAAATCAACTCATCGATTAGTCGAAGTGTTAATCAACTAACGGACTGTTCGAGGACAGCCGCCACACCTTCATGTCCCTAACTCAGTATGTAAACAAGCTTCCTGTCCAAAAAGGTCAACAGCAGCAAGGACTTCTGGGAATGCATTACGGCCGGAGTGAAGCCAAGATGATTAGACTTTCATGACGTACGGCATTAACCTTCAAAGAAGAAGAGCAGATGCTGTACATCAAACAGCACAGGCCAGACGTTTAATGAGAGAGGCAACAGTTTAGACCGCAACGCAGTTATTATGTAATAAATACATAATACACAAATATATCACAAGACGAGGTCACGAGACAAGTTCATGTTTTATCATCACTGGGTCTGTGTTGATTACATCGAGGACACAGTCACACACACACACACACACACACACACACACACACACAAAAACTCAAACACACACTCACAAAAACATTACACACACACAAAAACACACACAAAAACACAGACACACACACACACACTCACAAAAACACACACACACAAACACACACCGTGCCAATTTCCCCTTTTGTCCCTGTGTAGGCACCAAAAGTGACATATTAGTCTAGTTTTGAAGGCTGAACACTATTATATTATCAAATATGATGTGTATTTCTTGTGTATGAACACATTGCAGCTGTTTCACACACTCTTGTTTAGTAATGCCATGTGTATTTATTCCAGGTATCTATTACTGCCAGCAACTCATTGACTGTAGCTGCATAAGAGCGGGGAGAAAACACAAGACTTTCACCCAGGAAACAGGTGTTCATGTCCTGGAGAAGTTAAGGAGAAAACACAAGACTTTCACCAGGAAACAGGTGTTCATGTCCTGGAGAAGTTAAGGAGAAAACACAAGACTTTCACCAGGAAACAGGTGTTCATGTCCTGGAGAAGTTAAGGAGAAAACACAAGACTTTCACCAGGAAACAGGTGTTCATGTCCTGGAGAAGTTAAGGAGAAAACACAAGACTTTCACCAGGAAACAGGTGTTCATGTCCTGGAGAAGTTAAGGAGAAAACACAAGACTTTCACCAGGAAACAGGTGTTCATGTCCTGGAGAAGTTAAGGAGAAAACACAAGACTTTCACCAGGAAACAGGTTTTCATGTCTTGGATGCCCATGCCCATTCTCAAACATCTGTATTGTATATATAGGTTTCCCACTGACAGCTTAATCTCCAAGCCAACAGTGTTTTCCACGAGGATCCCTGATCAGCTCTGTGGAGTCTTTATCTCAAACCAACCTGCCACTGCAACGTTTAAATCTAATTTGCCGCTGGGGCGGTTCTGTGATGTGATGCCACCCGTATCGCAGTCAAGAATCTGCTGCGTGCCGCCACGGCTGGCAAACAAAGCAACTCGACTGCGACAACAACAGCAACAGCCCCATCACCCACCCGCCACCGCCGCCTGCTTCCCAGTCCAATCTAATGTTCGGCTAGAGTGCACCCCTGATTTTATTTAGCCTGAGCTAAGCTAGTGTCTGTACACGCCACGCAAAGACCAAGACAAAGGACAAGAGACAGAGATTGTGGGAACAAATGAGAGGTGGGATGGGTGGGAGGAAAGAGCAAAGAGAGAGGGAAGCAGTTTATTTTTGGATTTCATTTTGATTCGCTTATTCTGGAAAAAACGCGCTGCAACAAGAAGCCCATTACAGTTTCATTCCCCTGGAACTTAGGTGAACTGTGAAATCCATAAGCCGAGACTTCAGAGCAAAGGAGTAGTAAGGGAGAGAGAGCAGGGGGAGAAAGTAATTATTTGGTGAAGGCGTCACGGTTCATTTGGTCCAGAAATGAGTTTACAGGCAACCAAAGGTGCACCGGCCTGTTGGCAGAGAGACAAAGCCAAAGACTAGTCACCTTTATGAGGCGCTGCCGTGTTCAACTAATCAAGCTTACATCAGACCAACTGCAGAGGGTTACCTTGATTGTTTTAGGACCTGGACCATAATTTTCTTCCTAAAAGTCCTATTGCCAAAGCCACTAGACTTCATGTAAATAACTGTTTTATCATGGTAAAATGCACTTCATTTAAAATCTGTCTTTTTGTCGTCTTTCCAATTTTCCAACAATTGCAACACAAATATGTTGGCTCTATACGCTCTAAAAGTACCATCTTGGCCATTTCCGATCGGTTTCTGGTTAAATTAAGTAGGGCTCTTAGTCGTCCAGTCGACTAATCTGTGGTTTTGGTCTTAGTTGACTAAGGTTTCTTTAGTAGATAAGTCATTTTTTTATGCTTATTCATGCTTAATTACTCATTACAAAAAGGAAATTTTGAGCATATTTCTGGTGAACACAAGATTTAGAAGATTTAAAGTGGTGCTTTTGCAGGATTAATTGTGTAGAAACTCAGTTTTACAGATGGTTAATTAATTATATTTATATTGGGCTTTTCTAGTCTCAACCACCTCTCACAGCTCTGTCGATTAAATCAACGAATCAATTAGTCGACAAAATCACGTAAGTGTTAGTCAACCAAGAACAAGACTAACTAACACTCTGTTTGTAGACCCTGAGCTTGCTTCATAGTCCCGGCCTCTGAACCCGGAGCTGTAGAAACTCTGTCCTGCTCCAACACAGTGAGCTGTCCTCCCATTAGAGCTCTCAGTGTTCCCACTCAGACAAAAAACACCCAACACCACTTGAGCTTGAGTTTCTGTTTGACTTTAATTTGTTGACTTACCTCCTTACCTTACATTCAATCCAATCTGCATACCAAAAAAACCATGTTGTGCTTGCATGCCGGCTCCCGCTTGGTTTCTGTTGCAAACACTCGGCTCTTTGTGTGGATGAGCACAGCTGCTGGCCGCCAACCATGAATTACAATTCACCACCAAGGTATATCATTTTGTCGCTTGTCACATAATGTGTTTCGAGAGTGGCCATTGGCATCTGCATTGTGGCTCCTATTTGTATTTACCCCATCCTTTGCTCTGCCCACCCTCGGCTATGAAAACCATCCTAATCATGGCAGGTGTTGGCACGGCTGCAAAGGACAACTCTGCTTCTCAATTTGGTTTTTTAAAAGCTGGATGAGAGGCAGCTGGCGTTTGTGCCTCATGGATGACCCATCCGGGGGATTCCACTTCCATCTCCTCTTACCACCACTACTTTCTTTGTGTGTAATTATTAGTCCAGGACCTTTAATTGAAGTTAAAGGTTATTATTTTTTAACCTGGACCTTAATTTGTAAGTGACTAAGGTGAACAACAATCTTTGAAAATGGTCCATTATTGAGCAAAACCGCTGTAACTGGCAGCCACAAACCGGCTAGCTGCCTGTCCCCTGAACACACTGTAAAAAACATCTCCTCACCATCTGCTAGCTGCCTGTCCCCTGAACACACTGTAAAAAACATCTCCTCACTATCTGCTAGCTGCCTGTCCCCAGAACACACTGTAAAAAATCATCTCACTATCTGCTAGCTGCCTGTCCCCTGAACACACTGTAAAAACATCTCCTCACTATCTGCTAGCTGCCTGTCCCCTGAACACACTGTAAAAAACATCTCCTCACTATCTGCTAGCTGCCTGTCCCCTGAACACACTGTAAAAAACATCTCCTCACTATCTGCTAGCTGCCTGTCCCCTGAACACACTGTAAAAAACATCTCACTATCTGCTAGCTGCCTGTTCCCAGAACACACTGTAAAAAACATCTCCTCACTATCTGCTAATATATCGCAGAATATTGCAACATGTCTAAAATCGCAATTATATCGTATTGTGGCATAAGTATCGTGATGATATCGTATCGGGAGGTGTCTGGTGACCCCCCTCCCCCTCCCCCCTACTAACCAGTAGCTGAAAGCTGGAAACAAGACCAACTGTCTCTACCAGACACCCTGGCAGGCAGCCAGCCATGACTGTGACAGCTGTTACCTGGTTGATAAAACGGGAAAAAAACAACTCCAGAGTCCTGCCCTGACCTCCTTCTAATCATTAAACAGACAACTGGCTCTTTAGGCGGACATTGACAAAGAGCATCAAAGTCCTCGAGTCTCTGCTCGGTTTCCCCTCTTTGACTGGCTAGTGGACCGGTCAGGTAATCGGGAACAGTATTCCGGCCCTGATAAAGAACACATAAAAAAACACCCTGCTCTCAGGCACGATTGTCCCCTATTGATTTGTATTAGAGGGCTTTAAATGAAATGCCATTAGAGCTGAAGCCCTCGCGCCTCTGAACAGCGGGCTACCTCCGCTGCTGTCACTCAGGACCTTCCTCCACAATGGAAACCAACAAACTCACAGCATAAAAGCACTGCTGAGGGCCATTAAGAGACGGGGACGCGCCAGCGATTCAGACACCAAACAACTACTCTCTTCTTCCCATTTTCTCCTTCTGTATGTCTCTGCCACTTCTCATACTCCACTTGTTCTTTCTCTGCTATTGATCCCATGTCGTACCTTCACAGTCGGACTTTGGAGACTTTATTTTAGAACGGATGAAGGTTTTAGAAGGTTTACAAATTAGCGGGCAGATTCTGGAGTCAACAGATGTTCCTGTGTGAACATGTTGATCTAGCTGTGGGAAAACCTGTGGCAGGAAGTCCCTCCTGGGCTTGGAGTCAACTTCAACATCCTGAAGGTTACATTAAGCTTCTCAAATTCTACATTCATATTCTAGAAATGTCAGTATTGCAGAAGAACAGCTTTGATTTTCGAAATTTTTAAAAGAAATAAGAAGTATAGTAAGGGTTTCCATGAAAGATTAAATGGAAAAATCCTTTAAAATGCCACTAAAAACTCCACTTAAAGGTGCTCTATGAGTTCCTGCATGGTCCCTTCTGGTGACCTTCCAAGTACATTTCAAACACAACAGAGCCTTTTTTTTAGTGCCTATCCTGTGCCTCTAGTGTGTCTGATGCAGCTTGGGGATCAAGGAGAGACGCCTACGATTTGATACAAAAAAATGAAATTGCGCTGAAACCATGCAGGAACTCATAGATCACTTTTAACCCTGGTGTTGTCTGACAGACCAAGATTTGACAGTTTTGTCCCTTTATCAGACTTTTTTTTGAGTTTCCACTACCACCACCTTACTAGTTTTATATTTTTTGGAATTCGTGGTCAATAACCCTCATTTATATAGAATTATACCTAATATTTGAGTTAAAAAAGCAGAAATTATGAATTATTTTGACTAATAGTTAAGATCAGAGGAATGAAAGTGATCAGTTGTATTTACAAAGACCGTTGGAAGGAATCCAATCCATTTTTTGTGGTAATTTGGTTAAAAAGAAACTCATATTTCAGATATAGATATTTTTAAAGGGGTTAAATTTGACCCAAGGACAACAGGAGGGTTAAGGTGGAATCAATTAATCAATTGATTGATTTGCAGACAACAGAAAACGTTAACTTATTCTGAGAATCAGTTTCTTGTCATTTATCAACCAAAACTGACAAATCCTCTCATTTCACGGCATATCAAATACGACCATTCGCTGATTCTTTCTGCTTTGTATCTTTGGAAACTGAATATCTTTGGATTTTCACCTTGGGTTTCACCTTGGGAACCTGGTGATAAATATGTTATTCTCTGACATGGTGCAGACCAAACGATTAATTGTTGTATTAATTATTGTAAGTACTTGCAGCCCTAGCTCCATTACCATTACACCATAATAAAATCATGTTTTAATCATTTTCAATCTGAACTGAGCTTCTTCCAAACACCAAACACTTCACACTGAAAAGAAATGAAGGAGAAATCAATGCACAATTTGATGAAATAATGAGCATATGATGCATTTGCATGAACTGTGCATCTTGAGCTTTACTCACAATCACAATGATTACATCTCAATCCCATCTGGATGGAAATATCTGGCGATAAACTGCTTAATTCATCCAAAAAGCAACTTTTTGTAAAAGCGAAGACATTGTCAGGTTAAGATTAAGCAACGTTTTTCTGGCTCATAGAAAGTGTAGCATATTTTATCGTTATTACCCTACCGTTCTAATGACACACAGACAAAACCTAATTACTGACCCCGCTTCTAATAACGCTGCTAAAGACTCTACCGAGACAAATTAACATGGACCTCCTTGCTCTTTATCCGCAGTATTTCATCCCTTCTGTTCAGCCTCCCGCTCTTCTTTAATATAATGGTGCAAACTGTTGAAATCAATGGGGAGTCAATGGTGCCAGTGTCTGAACCGGCCATCGAGAGGTCGGCGAGTTCAGCGGGCTCTGTAGCACTGCCGCCGCTGGAGCGCTGCCACAGCAGCGCAATGTGTCAGCTGCCACAGCCAGGCTCTGATTTAGAGATTTCCAATACACCATGAACACACCGTGCTATACCGGGAGACTATAACAGCCATAACTCTGCATCAGCAGCCTTCAGCTGTAACAGTGCACACAGCAGTAGGTGGAGGGCTGACTGTGGAGGTGAGTAGGAGGAACACACAGCGAGACCTGGTCTACTGCCAGAGCATCAGCTGCAATGGAAGAAAAGCTCCCACTCAAAGAAATAAATCCGTAAAATAAGAGGGGCGGGGGGAAAAGCGATACAGCGTAGTATTGTGATATTTTCAGTAGCAATACTGTATCGACACACAGACGCCAAGTATGGATCTTTTATTATATATTATATATTATATATGTGATGGTCAGTTTGTCCCGTTCTGCAGCGATAACATTGAAGTGAGATGAACAAACAGAGAAATGTTTCTTTTTGATGAAACAGATGTTGAGAAGTTTCCTTTTGGGGACGTTGTTCGAAATTGGGAAAAATTAGAAGTTGGAAAAAAGGTTAGAAATTGCAATATATTGCAATATGTTTTAAATGGCAATAATATTGTATCATGGTTTAAGTATTGTGATGATATAGTATCGTCCACTCATAATAATTCATAATTAGAGCTTTTTCTCAAACTCAAGAATTAGGTATAATGTCACTTAAATCAGGTTTACTAACCATGAATATAAAAAAAGTGTTTAAAAAAGTTTATAAAAGTGTCAAAAAACATAAAAAAGCAAAGTTCATTTTCAATTTTGACCCGGAAGGACAGGTTCATGTTTGACGGGAGGACAATACGAGGGTTAGGGATATTTGCGCTGATACCTGTGTGCTTCACATCAAAGAGTTCAGAACAATCTCAGCTTTCCACATAGCAATGTGTGAAGAGATAATTTGTTCCCTTTCTGAAATTCCTCACATCTCGTTTGAGATTTTCACCTTATGAGTTTTCTAACATTAATATGAGTTCCCCCAGCCTGCCTATGCCCCCCCCCCCCCCAGTGTCTAGAAATGGTGATAGGTGTAAACCGAGCCCTGGGTATCCTGTTCTGCCTTTGAGAAAATGAAAGCTCAGAAGGAGATCTGGAATCTTGCTCCTTATGATGTCATAAGGGGAAAGGTTACCTCCCCTTTCTCTGCTTTGCCCGCCCAGAGAATTTGCCCCCCCCCCATGAGAGAGAGACATCATGGCTTTCAAATGAGCAAAGTGGCATTTGGTCAAGGCCCCCCCCCCTCAGCCTCCACCTTGCCCCCCCCCCCCTCTCTCCTCCTCAAAAGCTACAAACTTGCTTTCCTGCATGAATGTACATTTAATTGGCTCTTGTGTCCTAATTGCCCTTCCCCTGCTCCTTTTGTCTCATCCCTCTGTAACTCTAATGTCCAGGACGTAACAGAAATACTGTTGAAGTCAATGGGGATTAGAATTAGGGTTAAATAGACCATCCAGAATCCAGCGGCCTCAGCAGAGGGCTGGCGGTGCCACTCCAGAGCCGGTGCCAGACCAATTACAGAGGCAGAGAAGGGAGTCATTGCCTGAGGTTGCTTAAGTCTTAATTACACAGTAAAATGATCCTGAACGTCCCTTAAGAGAGTCACTGCAGCGTCACGGTGTTGCAGCCTCACTGGCCTTCGGGCGGCGCTTTAAATCCAACAAGCAAAGGCGGGGGGAGGGGGGGTGGGGGACTGAGGAGTTGCTGATTCTCCGTTTAGACTTAATGGGTAAAGATGTCACCAAGGACACATTACACATTTGTTTTATCTACTTAACCTTTATTTAACTGGCTCGTCCTACTGAGATTAATGTCTTGTTCAAGGGAGACTGAGTGAAGCCGAGAGAGCAGTGCCGAGACAGACAGAGCCGGAGACAGACCGAGCCAGAGACAGACAGACCGAGCTGGAGACAGACCGAGCCGGAGACAGACCGAGTCGGAGACAGACAGAGCCAGAGACAGACAGATCCAGAGACAGACAGACCGAGCTGGAGACAGACAGATCCAGAGACAGACAGAGCTGGAGACAGACCGAGCCGGAGACAGGCCGAGCCAGAGACAGACAGACCGAGCTGGAGACAGACCGAGCCGGAGACAGACCGAGCCGGAGACAGACCGAGCCAGAGACAGACAGACCGAGCTGGAGACAGACCGAGCTGGAGACAGACCGAGCCAGAGACAGACCGAGCCGGAGACAGACCGAGCCGGAGACAGACAGACCGAGCTGGAGACAGACCGAGCCGGAGACAGACCGAGCCGGCGACAGACCGGAGGAAAACTACAGAACATACACTGATTTAGCCATTCTGTCCTGTAGAGCTGTAAACAGTAGTTTTGGAAATCGTTTGAGTTCTTCTTAAAGTCCAGCTTCTTGAAGTGCCAATATTATTATATTATTTCTGGGATTTGGGGGGTTATTTTGTGTCTCTGGTGCTTCCACTTGGAAAAAAACCATCCATGGTGTTTTGAGTGAGATCTGGTTTCTTAATGTCCTCTGATCTGGTTTCTGAATGTCCTCTGATCCGGTTTCTGAGTGTCCTCTGATCCGGTTTCTGAATGTCCTCTGATCTGGTTTCTGAATGTCCTCTGATCTGGTTTCTGAATGTCCTCTGATCTGGTTTCTGAATGTCCTCTGATCCGGTTTCTGAGTGTCCTCTGATCCAGTTTCTGAGTGTCCTCTGTCTTCAGTCTCCAGATGAGCTGTTCAACATCTGCACGTCTTTCTACGTCACTAGAGACGAGGTGGCTAACCGTAGCATGCTAGCTCGTTTCTCAATGGCAAAACACTGCTCCAACAGCGACTAGTTGACCATAATCTCCAAAAGAACTACTTCCTGTCCCTGTTCTACTTCCTGTCCCTGTTCTGCAGGTATTACACAAGTGGCCCTGGTCTAGAAGAAGTCACCCAGCTGATCCTGCCTTGGACTGACCTTGGACTGGAGAAAGAGTTATCAGCTGATGTTGTCATTACCGAGCTACTGAGCATGTGCAGCTCCCAACAAAGATAGTATAGAAGGGAGATGTCTCACTCTGGAGATAAAACTAGTGAGATGTCTCACTCTGGAGATAAAACTAGTGAGATGTCTCACTCTGGAGATAAAACTAGTGAGATGTCTCACTCTGGAGATAAAACTAGTGAGATGTCTCACTCTGGAGATAAAACTAGTGAGATGTCTCACTCTGGAGATAAAACTAGTGAGATGTCTCACTCTGGAGATAAAACTAGTGAGATGTCTCACTCTGGAGATAAAACTAGAGAGATGTCTCACTCTGGAGCTAAAACTAGTGAGATGTCTCACTCTGGAGATAAAACTAGTGAGATGTCTCACTCTGGAGATAAAACTAGTGAGATGTCTCACTCTGGAGATAAAACTAGAGAGATGTCTCACTCTGGAGATAAAACTAGTGAGATGTCTCACTCTGGAGATAAAACTAGTGAGATGTCTCACTCTGGAGATAAAACTGAGACCTAAACACACAGGGTGAAAACAGGATCTGCAGCAATGTGCAGTACAACAAAAATATGGTGTTTTTTGAAAATGAAACCATCATGGTAAAACCTCAAAATACAGTTATGAACCTGAAAATGAGCAGAATATGGGACCAAGCGACAAGAAGGATTTGGAAATTTTGCACGGAAGGGAGGGGGGAGGGGACGGGATGAGGAGGAGAGAGAGGGCGAGCTAGCCTCTATTTAGTTTAAAAATACTTTGAATGCCAACATCACCAGGAGCACCTTTAAGAACTGCATCACCTTCACAGCTCTGGGTTGGTTTGTAATAAGCTGGGGTGAACTGTGAACTCGGTCTAAGGGTCTGCAGCTGTGTTCTAGCGATATTACAAGATAATCCCAGGATCACGTGTCACACCAAAATCCATCTTGCAATGCTTGTCCAAACAGCAGTGGACCGAACCAATCAGCATCCACTGAGAAACTACTACTAGGATATTAAATATTCACATTTAGGAAGCTGGCATCTGAGATTTTTTGTTGTTTTTTCACAACAAAGTGACTCAAACTGATCAACTGATTATTAAAATAGTGAGCGATTCATTTCTTTTTTTGCTCATTATTATTATTATTTATTTAATTATTGACTGATCAGTCTTTGCTACAGAGACATCCGCCCATCACAGTTCTCTAATTATAAACCTCGTGGACTCTAACATCACAACCTGTTTGATGTGAAATCCTTTTTTGATTTGTCAGGAACAAAATGTCGACATTTGAAATGTCTTCTGCTGTCAGAGAGACATCCCGCTCCGTTTCCATCCCTCTCCGACCGTTTATCTCGTGAATTGCCCGACGTTCATTCCCTAAAGCTTCTCCTCGGGCCTCTCCAATCTGCCCGCCAGAGCCAATCCAGGCGCTCTGGTGACATTAACGCTAAGCCTCTCTCTTAATGTCTCAAAGAAGCAGGAATCAAAAGTAGAGCAACCATCAAGGAGCCGCGGTGCCCTTCAAACTCTCTTCAGGGAGCGGGGGCGCCGGGAAAAACAAGGCTTTCAATTCACTGAATGGGGTGATTAGGAAACATTAATCGTGGGATAGGAGTTTGTGCTTAGGATAAGCCATGTGCAGAGAGGCAAAACACGCGGGGCAATAAAACAGAGTCAACTAGCTTCATTTGGGGGTCAGCACACCATCATTCTCATGAAAAGGACGGCTGCTATGGAGCTTCTGTTTGGAAATGTAAAGCCAAAACTAAAGCAGTCATCTCTACAAAAAAAGCACGACTCTCCCTTTTAAATAAACACAGTTTGATGTGCTTTTCTTCTTCAGCTGTTACTCTAATAATAGATGAAGTCACACAGATGTATGTCGTGCTACAGAGATGAGAAACAGGTCAGGTCTACGACTTATTGCCTCTCGTTTGTATCAGAATCTGATTTATTTGCCAGGTATGAGGACACATACGAGGAATGTTGCTTTGGATCATCATTGCTCACAATGCGCTTACACATACAAAACAACCACAGAACAAAACAACATACAGCGGGGTTCGAAAGTCTGGGCCCCCCAGGTACAGATACAGATTTGTATTAATGTGCATAAAGAAGCCAAGAAAAGACGGAAAAATCTCCAAAAGGCATCAAATGACAGATTAGACATTCGTATAATAAAAAAGTTAGATTTGATTTCCATCATTTACACTTTCAAAATAACAGAAAACTAAAAAAATGGCGTCTGCAGAGGTTTGCGCCCCCTGCAGAGTTAATAACGTGCACCGCAGAAACAATATAGACAGGGAAGAGTGCAAAGTATGCAGGAACAAATTATGATAGTTATTTTAATTGTGGAGCATATGCAACGGGTGCTGGAATAAATCGTATTATGTTATTATATTACAATATGAACAACTCTGAAATAGAGAATGCAAGTATCTTAGTCTTTCATGTCCCCCGTGCATTGTTTTACTGTTGTACTGCGGTGGATTGAAGCATCTGTCTGGAACAAGTGTTACCCATGGTTATCAGCCTCATAGATATGGTTTGGGTCTGGTATGGTAGAACAGACCTGGGGACCAAATGGACCATCACACTCAAGACCAAAAAGACCAAAAGACGGCCATTCAACTCAAGCATAAAAACCCATGCTCCTCTAAATGTCTTCACCAACCACTGGCTCAGATCAGATGTAAATGTAAATGTATTTTATTTATATAGCACCTTACATCAACCGATAGGTGAACCAAAGTGCTTCACAACAGATAAAAACCACAGAATTTAAAAACAACAACAACACACCACTAACAAAGATACAATAATGAATGAGAAAAAAATAAAATAAAATAAAAGATGGCCGATGAGATGAAGAACGGAGAGCAAAGCAGCCGGCGATGGACGTGGAGATAAAGAAAGATGAATGGGGATGGATTGGGCACACGTCGCAGATGTGTGCTTTTTAAAAAAAAAAAAAAAACCTGAGCTGGTTTAATAATAGGTTTTACACGTATTCTTGGAATTCATGGTCAACAAACCTCATTTAGTTAAAAAGGCAGAAATTTTGAATTATTTTGACTAATAGGATCTCAGATGGGTATATGTCAAAGTTTAGTCCGGATACTGTTTTGTAACCAAAAAAGAATTCAAATGCTATGAGATTAAATAAAACACCCAAAAAATTCAGTGAAAGCAATCATTAATTTACCTGAAGAATGTTGGATGGAATCATCCATGTTATTTTTGGGCAATTTGGTTGAAAGAAATGAATATTTCGGATATAAAACACTTTGAAACCGGTCAGTTTGACCCGAAGACAACACAAGGGATATGCAGTATATATGCAGTATATATAATATATAATACCTAAAAGGACACTGGAATTATGCGCAATTTCATTACAGTGCAATATTTAATATTTAGCCATTTAATCTCATTACTGTGCAATATTTAATATTTAGCCATTTAATCTCATTACTGTGCAATATTTAATATTTAGCCATTTAATCTCATTACTGTGCAATATTTAATACTCAGGAGTTTTGATACACCAATCTATATTTTTGTATAATGTGTATACAAACCCTATATCCTATATACATATATAAAGTATACTTTATATATGTATATAGTTGCTCTCAGGACTTTGCTCCACTATGTTTTTATATGTTATATATTTTTATATTTCGTGTTGACACTGTAAATGTGTTGCTTAATTCTCGTACTGCACTTGTGTGAGGATAAAATAATAATAATGACAGTAAAGGCTTTCTATGTTATGTTGAGTGTGGGGGGGCTGGATGCTAACACAGTTCCAGGTAAGGTACACTGCTGACAACAGACCAGCAATAAGGGATTCATTTTAAAAGAAAGAATGTCTTTAGAAGACCAAAGGCAGCACGTCCAATCACATCAAATACATAAAAACATGCCAGAGCAGCTCCTGTCCCATCGGAACCGCCTGTGTACCCTGGCGGTAATGTCCTGTTGTGTTTGTCGCCCACAAACACGCTTCTGACAGCCTCGGAAGCAACAAATGGCCAAATGTCATAACAAATGTCTGCCCGGGTCTTACAGCCACTGAGCAATACAATGAATTATTCAAAGTGCTGCTATTAACATTTTTAATTACCCTTCGCTGGAGCGAGTCTTCCTGGGCAACCTTTCTTCAGACAGATGGCTGCTGGAAATTACTGCGCACAGTTTGGGGATTTTTACACTTTTAAGCACGTGTGAAAAATGATTTACGTAAGAAAAACAGACACTGTCTCTCAGGCTTTATTTTAAAAAACCCGACGCGGTGTTATTTTAAAATCATCTAGAAGGAAAAGCGTCGGGTCAGGTCGCTCCTCCATCTGCCGCTGCAGATTTGGGAACACGCCAAGTGGAATATTTCTATTGTCAAGCCCTCACAAAGCTGAGTCATGCTGGATCGGGTCTTGTTGTTTGCCCCTAATCTCTTTTTACAACTATTTAAAAAGCATAAACAGCCATTAGATTCAGAGTATGAACATCTGCGGGTGAACCCCCGCCCAGTACTGCGTGTCATTAATACTCACTCTCTGCCGCATTCTCCACCCAAACACTGTCATTTAAACGCAATCAACGTCCCACAGCTGATTACATTCTGCTTAATTACTTGTATAGTTTCTAGTACAGTTTGTGTGTTTCTGGGCATATGCAATAACTACACAACTGTCACACACACACACACACACACACACTCAGAAAAGGCACAAAGTGTTGCAGAATAATTTAATTCAATAATTGAAGTGTTTGGCGATCAAAATTTCAATTTTGCGCAAAAGTGGAGATCTAAACCCCTAAAAAAAAGAAAAAGATATTAAAAAACAATCTGGATAAGACCCTGGAGGCATGATGTTATCTGACATACCGATGCATGTAAACCTCATCCAGTTGTATGTTTTATTAACTACCCCAGGCAGCTTTTAGGGTTAATCAGACTGCATTAGATGATTTTCAGCCGCCAAAAGTACTACTGGTTCTGATTCAGCATCTTCTCAGCCAGCTTTACCAGTGGGAGAATATAGACTGGGATTGTGTTTACTGACACAGTCCTGTATGTACCAGGGTATTTCAGCCAGATTATTCAAATTGGTCTGAATCAGAGTTTACTATGAATGCAGATCAGCATCCGCGAGAACTGAAGCTGCAACAAACGGAGGAAGAGGCTAGTGTAAAGCCGTCCCCATCCTGTCTCTGAGCTGCAAACACACAAACAATACAGCAGCACACACACACACACACACACACACACACACACACACACACTTTATAATTATCAAGCGGCGAGTCCCGCGCAGCTCGTTAGAAGCCAGCTCCGTCATCTCGCTGCCGAGGACAAATCTGTGGCGATCCATCACGCGAGCCCTTATAGTGACGTTAGTCGTGCAAAAATCAATGGATGTGCTTTGATTTACACAGCGACACTCTGGCTGAAATATCTATTGTGACGCCCATATCACAGCCATCGATGGTCATTTCACTGAGGGACCCGCAGGGAGGGACCCGGAGGGAGGGACCCGCAGGGAGGGACCCGGAGGGAGGGACCGGCAGGGAGGGACCCGGAGGGAGGGACCCGCAGGGAGGGACCCGGAGGGAGGGACCGGCAGGGAGGGACCCGGAGGGAGGGACCCGCAGGGAGGGACCCGGAGGGAGGGACCGGCAGGGAGGGACCCGGAGGGAGGGACCGGCAGGGAGGGACCCGGAGGGAGGGACCCGCAGGGAGGGACCCGGAGGGAGGGACCCGCAGGGAGGGACCCGGAGGGAGGGACCGGCAGGGAGGGACCCGGAGGGAGGGACCCGCAGGGAGGGACCCGGAGGGAGGGACCCGCAGGGAGGGACCCGCAGGGAGGGACCCGGAGGGAGGGACCGGCAGGGAGGGACCGGCAGGGAGGGACCCGGAGGGAGGGACCCGCAGGGAGGGACCCGGAGGGAGGGACCGGCAGGGAGGGACCGGCAGGTATGCATGTATGCATGTATGCATACATGCATACCTGCATACCTGCATACATGCATACATGCATGCATGCATGCATGCATGCATACCTGCATACATGCATACATGCATGCATGCATGCATGCATGCATACCTGCATACATGCATACATGCATACATGCATACATGCATACATGCATACATGCATACATACATACATACATACATACATACATACATCCATCCATCCATCCATCCATCCATCCTATACATGCATAGCCTACTATACATACATACTATGCATACATACATAAATACATACATCTATTTGGATTAAAGCACCACTGTGTAGCTGCTTTGCCTCCATTTTCCATAAATGCATCATACATACATACATCATACATATATACATCATACATACAATACATGCATACATACATACTATACATACATACATCATACATATATACATCATACATACATACATACATACATACTATACATGCATACATACTACATACATACATACATACTATGCATACATACATAAATACATCATACATACATATAATAATGTCAGAGGTTCCCAACCTTTTTGGTCTGACCCAACAGGCCTGCCAGCCTTTTACCCAAGTATTACAACCATGTATGCAGTACTTTAACCCAACTATTACAACCATGTATGCAGTACTTTAACCCAACTATTACAACCATGTATGCAGTACTTTAACCCAACTATTACAACCATGTATGCAGTACTTTAACCCAACTATTACAACCATGTATGCAGTACTTTTACTCAACTATTACAACCATGTATCCAGTACTTTTACCCAACTATTACAACCATGTATCCAGTACTTTTACCCAACTATTACAACCATGTATCCAGTACTTTTACCCAACTATTACAACCATGTATCCAGTACTTTAACCCAACTATTACAAACATGTCTCCAGTACTGTTACCCAACTATTACAACCATGCATGCAGTACTTTAACCCAACTATTACAACCATGTATCCAGTACTTTTACCCAACTATTACAACCATGTATCCAGTACTTTTACCCAACTATTACAAACATGTATGCAGTACTTTTACCCAACTATTACTGTAATGTAATGGGTCATTTAGCTGAAATGTCAGGATACAATCTACATCCACTTAATTCAAATTGAAGGAATTATTTCTATTTGTAGAACAACTGTTTCCAAAGAGCCCATTAAATCACTGCTGTCATTAGTGTTATATAATTTAAATGTACACTGTTGACAGCCAGGCATGGTAGAAAGAAAGAAAGAAAGAAAGCAGGGATAAACGAGAGAATGGGAAATAACAGAAAGGTGGAAACATTTAAAAGTAAAGTTGCCAGGAAGGAAGAGAAAAAGCAAAGAAGAAGAACTCTGACATCAGGATGGATGGTACCAACACACTGAGGTAGGAATCATGGCAAGAGCTGGAAAAATGGTGGAGCCGGTGCCACAGCCGGCCCATAGAAAGACAATGGATACAACAAAAAAGAACAACATGGAAGGTGAAGAAGCTCCGAGAGAAGATGGAGAGAGAGCTGACAGAGTGAACCGGCAGGATTTCAAGAGCCTGAAATAACACGTGAGAAGTGAAACTAAAAGAGCGATATGATGGGCAAGAACCAACAAGAGGAATGAGTGCGAGCCCCGCTTCCATCAGGCCGCTCGCGGCGGGGGATTTACCATCAGAACTACCGCTGCGGCGCCACCGTTGGGTCATCAATCTCTCCCTTTCTTTCTACACACCTCCCTCACCCTTTCCCCTCCACTCTTTCTCTCCCTGCAGTCTCTCTGTGAGCCTGTAAAACCCTTCAGCCTGATGAGGCCTGATGTCGGATTGATTTCCAGATGGAAGGGGGGGGGGGGGTCATTTTAGATCTCCATCAGGGCGCCCCAGCCGAGTCTGAGAGACTACAGGAGTGCGGTAAATGATGGGGAGCGATGGTTATGAATATTGGGGCATCAGGGTGGGGAGCTAATCAGTTCTGATGGCTCCCATGGTGCAATTCAGGCTGTTCTCATGAACCATTCGCACAAAAAAGAAAGCTAAAGTCAAGCAGTGTAATTCACATCCCATCCATGTATCTTCTGCTGTATGCACCATACTGACTGCGCTGTATCAGAGCCCTGTATGGGGGGGGGTTCTGGATGTTTGGGTCGTAAAACGCAGCGCTTTCAAGCCGGGTTGAAGAGTTCATGTCCCGGGGGAAAACAATGCATGGTCCTTGGGGGTGGATTGATCCAAAACAACATCTTTTTTATACACTTGATCTTTTTCTTTGTTTTGGTGACTAACTGTTGTTGCCGCCATGACACTCAGTTTTTGTTGCCTGTACGTAACTAATGTTAGGGCTGGGAGTCACCAGACGCCTCATATCATCACGATACTTATGCCACGATACGATATTATTGCGATTTTAAACATGTTGCAATATTCTGTGATATATTGCAATTTATTACCTTTTTTCCAACTTCTAATTTTTTCCAATTTCAAATGACGTCCACAATAGGAACATTTCTCTGTTTCTTCATCTCACTTCAATGTTATTGCTGCAGAATGGGACAAACTGACCATCACATATACTGTATAATATATAATAATAAAAGATCCATACTTGGCGCCTGGTTATCGATACAGTATTGCCACTGAAAATATCACGATAGTATGCCGTATTAATTTTTTCCCCCACCCCTATGTAATGTGCGACAAAACGACCGGTACATTCAACTCAACCCAACCACTAACTACCGCTGATTGGCCTGCATCATGAATTTGAAAATCATGCATATTCATACGATATTGTACAAATTCTTTGACGAGAATGCGTTGTGCAGGATGCATCAGGATACGTGTAATTTGATCCACCTCTAAAGAAAAGAGGGAAAGGAAAGTGATTTGCATGCTTGGCTGAGCTGCGGTGTGCAGTTTAATCCTGGCTTTACGTGCAGAGTGACATCTCTGCTTTACAGAAGTCTCAGAGGAGACAAATGGAGTGAAATTAGACACAGCTGGTCCAGTTATTAACTAGGCTGGTGTTTACCTCAAAATGCTGAGGGACAACCCCAGAGCATGTTGGGAAATTACCAGCAAGCCATCTGCCAAAGTGAGCCTGTGTCAGTACTCAAGTTCCTAATTTGTGCTTCCAGTAAAAAAACACAAAACAGCTGGCGCGTTGGGAACTTCTTTCTTCTGGAAAGTAGATATCTGGGTTTCTGAAAGCTACTGACAGGAAGTCACCGTCGATGGATGAAAGGGTCAAGACAGGGTTGAGTGATATGAAAAATAGTTACTTTATAATATCAAGATATACTGTAATGTCATGTTTCCAACAGAGTGAAACGTTTTCCAGACAAACCATCAAGTCTGATATTGTGGTGTTGTTGTTGTGTTGTTGTTATGTTTCTCTGCACCAGTGAAATGCATCGCATGATGCGACAGGTAACAATTATTTCCTTTAATCTGCCTATTATCTTCTAAATTAATCAGTTGATTGTTGGTCCATGAAATGCCAGAGAATGCTGAAAAATGTCAATCCCAGTTCCTCAAAGTCTAAGCTGATAATCTTTAAATGTCTTTTTTGTCCAACACCCAAAGATATCCAGTTAAATATGATATAAAACAAAAAGAAAAGCTGGAAATCTTCGTATTTGAGTGGCTGAAAACAGCATTTTCTGCTATTTATGCATGAAAAATTACTCCCACAATATATACATTTTGAAAAAAAAGTTGATTATATTTCTGTCGCTCGATAAATCGATGAGTCGACTACCTGGGAATGAGGGATTAACAACGAGGTATCGACTGTGTCTGCTCAACATTAAAGCCCTGGTAAGTAATTCCTCAATCAATAGTCTGCATATTGTTCTTCATACAATGATCACCACTTGTTAAAATGTGAATGTAATTAGTGGGTGGTAACGCTCTCATTCACGCTGAATAATCAGAGAAAATCCAATAAAAACAAGTCGATGACTGGCGCTCCAATCACTCTTACTGCCCCGGGTCACAGGAAGATTCATGGTTTTGGTTCACGCTGTGGGATTTGGATGAGGGACTCCCGACGTGAAGCTTTGGTAAAGGTCCCCTACGGAGTAGTTCCTACACAGTAGTCCTTTAATCCCAATCACAGAGAAGCAGGAGGAGGGGAAGCCCTCAAACCCTCAACTGTGGCGATGGTAATACCATGCTCTATCCATTAAGCTCCGGGTTGAGCTCTTCAGTGCATTGCTGTTTCCAAGGAGACGTCGTCCAATGCAGTAGTGGTGTTGAAAACAACATGAATATTTGATACTTGATGTGATAAAAAATGCAGCATAATTCAACAGAATCACATTGCAAACTACGGCTGAAAACGGAAGAAAAACTTGACATAAGACGCCAATTTTAACATTTGGGATTTGTAAGGTTATAGTATAGTATGTATAGTAAATGCTATAGTGTTATTGTATTTCTGTCTTTGCATTGTATGGCGTTCCTCTGATTCTGAGTCTCAATGACAGACTCTAAAAAGTAAATATAGTTTTAATTGTAGATGCCATGATAAACTGCTATGCTAGTGTTTAGAGATGCAAAGATTAATGGACTTGTTATCAATTATTTAATTAATTGCCAACAATTGTCATTTGTCATGAAAATGTAAGTGAAAATTCTCCAATTCCAGCTTTTTAAATGTGAATATTTAATTTTTTTTCAACATTTTACATTATCTTACATGTTTCATCCAAAGCGACTTATATTTGCTATATATATCAGAGGTTGCATGCCTCTGGAACAACTAGTGTCTTGCTCAGGGACACATTGGCTGATGTATTGAAGTGGGAATCAAACCCCACATCAAAGGCATGTGTCATATCCACTGCGCCATCACCGCCCTACATGAGTCAAAACCAACTTTTTATTTTTGCTTTGAAACACTTCTCAGAGTGATTTCCCTTCCCAGTCGGTGGGTTAAAATACTCACTCACCTCACTCCCAATCACACAGACTGACATCTTCACTCACCTGCTAACAGCAGCAGCTCAGACTGGCTTCTATTCACAGAGAGGAAGAAAGATGTGAATGGCCGGCGCCAACTCTGGACTACAGATCGAGCCTTTAAGAGTCTTACTGGCACCGAGTTTATCTCCAACCTAATCCAATTACAATAACCAACAGCCCAGTCATAAGGCTGTCAGAACTGTAAGCCTATTACAATAGATCCCGTTCCCTCAGATTGGTGGCAGGGTGGAGAGGGGGGTGAGAGGGCTGGAATCGAGAAAGATGGATTGAGAAAAAGAGAGACAGAGAGTAATTGGCTTTTGACTAAAGAGAGGAGTATGAATGAGCCAGTGGTATTGTGTGTAGGGGAACTTTAAAAAGGGACCAAAACCGAGCATGTATATGAGCTTCATTGTTATGTATAGTACACTGCTATCAGAAAGATTTCTGAATACTGTACCAATGCAGCTTATTTAAAAAAAAGAAAAAAGAATGACTGACAATCCCTGTGGTTGCAGCTGATTGAAAGACGTCCATATGCATGAGGTTGCAGTAGTGTTGGTGATGATCTCTCTCCGCTCCACTTCGCTGCTCGCCACCATGGATGTCTAATGACACCTGGATACAGTGTTGGATGCGGAGCCCTGTTAAGGCCTATGAGAGTTGCACAGTGGCGCACTGAGCCAAAAATTTATCCGTATGAAAGGACACTGATGATGGGGGCCGTTTGCGCACTAGCAACCTCTGCTGGCCGAGCTACTTCCGGTTTAGCGCTCCACTAATAGGAATGGAGATTAAATGATTTAATCGTGGGGATCGTGGGTTTATTAGACATTTACAATGCTCCGACCAAATGGATCAATTTATGATCGTGAAACGAGTTATTTTGCAATGGCTGTGACGCTCAAAGAAATGTGTCCACTCATTTACAGACGTCTCTTTCACCCACGAGTCTGTGGGGGAGAAAGTCTTTTTGAGCCAGAGGTCATCACGTGATGGGCCCAGAGTTGTAATTTCACTGTTTGGCCAGTACTATATGTCAAATTGGCTTCAAAGCCATGCACACTTCCTGGGGGCCTGGTCCCCACAGGTAATAAGCTAAAACTCATTACTTCCTTTCTGGCTGTGATAATTGGATACCTTACAACATATGTCTGATTTTAATTTAGGCATCCCTCAGGGTTCAATTCTAGGTCCTCTAATATCTGTCACCTAATATTCATTATTTCTTTGTCCTCCGACGTTAGATTTTAGACCTTTTAATGTATTATGCTGTGTGTACATTAATACTCAGTGTAACACCATGCAGACAACCTGTGCATTTTAATCCACACTCATTTGTTCCATCTCTTGTGCACAGAATCCATTTTTAAGCTGTTGTCGTGTTGCATTTAAAACACACTGACAGTTTTTGTTAACAGACAGAGAGAGAACAAGGGGAAGGCAGATAGAAAGAGGTTGCGTGTGAGTGGCACAGACTGAATGACAGCCAGCCTGACACACACACACACACACACACACACACACACACACACACACACACAGACACACTCTCTCTCTCTCTCTAATCCTGGTTGAATATCTTTATCCCCAGACTTCTCAGAGACCCTCCATCACACAGCGGTTACAACACAAAGCTGTCAACCATCAACATACCAATTTCAGGCCTGGCACACTCACTCACACACACACACACACACACATACACACACACACACACACACACACACACACACACACGCACACACGCACGCACGCACGCACGCACGCACGCACGCACACACACACACAAGCTGTCCCTTTAAACCCTCACATTGTGAAACATGAGGGTAACTCCGATATTTTGAGCAGACAATTTATTCTAAAATAAATCAGCTTGAAGCTGCCCAATCAAGTCCCATAATGCACCTGTGACAACTTCACACAATTTGTCTTAGCAATGAAGGAATGCATGGTGGGGGGGGTCTCTGCTGATAACTCACTTTCATTTACAGTCTCCAGACACACGGCCATCACCTTTACCTTCCATCTGTGAGGTAAACCATTTCCTCTGGATGATATGTGACATTTACAGGGTTGCAAGTAACTCAAGTGCTGTTTTTTGATGGCATCATAAAACTCAAAAAATACTCAAGAGAGGCTTTTATGGATATTGAACCACTTCAGATACTTATCTTTTTCCACCAAAATGGGTCTTTTGCGGCGTTTTGGGAACAGCACAAATGCCGAGTCTTGATTGTTTTTATGAGTTGTTGTACAGAAACTGTAATTATCAGAGAAGCACAGTTCCTTCTTATATTCGCAGCAGCTTGTTTTCTCTGAATAAAATGTTTGTTTGTCAAATCAGCGCCTTTATGTTTGCCTACATTCATTTGCTGTCTAATAAGGGCGCAGTTAAAATTAAATAGGTGAAAGCGGAAAACTTCAAATTATCAATATGGGTGACATTTTGGGAGCGAGCTCTTACCTTGTACCCTGTGGAGTGCCGGGATCAGCTGGTAATTAGGCATCCAGATAAGCTCAATCAGCCCTAATGGTCTGAGTGATTGGAGAAATAAGCTGCCGTGATGAAGTGGGACTTATGCAAAACCTCACGGATGTCAACATTATAACACTCTTCTTATTGGGCCACTTTTCTTTGGAACAACATCCCCAAATACACACAATAATAATAATGCATATGGTCACGCATTTGTACACAGCGCGCACACTATGCTTATTACACACACATGCAAAAGATATTTTTACATAAAAATATAACAGCAATGCTCAAAGGTTCAAATGTGCCTGGCTGTTAAAGGGACTGGGAGAGGACCTCTGATTGGCTGTTAAAGGGAATGGGAGAGGACCTCTGATTGGCGGTTAAAGGGAATGGGAGAGGACCTCTGATTGGCTGTTAAAGGGAATGGGAGAGGACCTCTGATTGGTGGTTAAAGGGAATGGGAGAGGACCTCTGATTGGCTGTTAAAGGGACTGGGAGAGGACCTCTGATTGGCTGTTAAAAGGGACTGGGAGAGGACCTCTGATTGGTTGATTGCATGTTACGTCCAGAACACACCTCTGATTAATAAAGACACTAAGCCAACCCTAGAGGACCATGCACCCGGTGCACCGACCCTTTTTTCCGCAGTCAAACTAGAAAAAGGGGATTTGGACACGCCCTGAACGCCTTGCGCTCAGACCGTTAAAGTAGGGCCCTTTAGCTCGCAGTCACCTTTTTGCTCAGGTGAATTCATCTGTATGGAGCGTTTAACCGCCCAGTACAGACCAAAGATTGGCGTCGTTGTCCTAGGTGCTCCCTCTCATCACTCACTCTCTAGCTCGCCCCACCGCACGTGCAGGCGGGTGCACACTGAGCCTCTGTTAACGTCTCTTACGTCCTAAAACCAGCCTCTGGAGACTCCACCAGCTGACTTCTCTATTGGCTGTAGACACAGGAGACGTCTCTTACGTCCTAAAACCAGCCTCTGGGGACTGGACCAGCTGACTTCTCTATTGGCTGTAGACACAGGAGACGTCTCGTATGTTCAGAACTTTCTCTGTGGCATGTTAGAACGGTTTTGTCTCGCATCTTTGCTCTGAACTGGGCTTAGGTGTCTTGTGACCTGTGTCCGGCCGGCGGCCGCTGTGGTTTCCTCTTTCAAATTTGGGTCAGAGTTTCAGAGACCACAACCCCAGGAGACTGTCCTGTGGTGGAAATGAGACCAGCTTTGTGGAACCCATATGGGTTTGATATCAGCTTTCATTCTTTAAAAGGCTTTAAAACCTCCCCAAAGTGTGAAAACACCTTGAGTGAAAGTGGGCTGTGGGTTAAGAAGATGATCCGTGGCCAACTGTGATCAAACTAGCACCCCTGCGTCCTCCCTGTGGACACGTCCAGTGGATCTGATGGTTGGAGTGCATCAGGAAGACTTCAAATGTACCGACAACATCTGGGCCTGCCAGTTGTGATTCACTCAAACCGTGACTTAAAGCTTTGCCTCTTTCTGATGAGAGATGAAGACCCAGTTGTTGAGACAAACAGAGGAATCCGTTTTGTGAGTATATAGTGTGTGTGTGTGTGTTTGTGTAGAAAGTTAACTGCCTTTCTTCACGGTTTGGCTCTCACCCCAGTCGGCCCAGTTTCTATCTATCCTACAACAACCCTCGCAGCATGAAAAGGTAGCGCCAATTGGCTTTTCTCTCAATCTAAATTGTTTAATTTGTGTATTTGTTGAACAGAAAAAGGGAACCAGGCTGCAGTAGAACCAATTGGCTAAAACATAAGCACCTTTTGGTTATTGAAAGGAGGGCTGAAAGCTCACATTTACCTCAGCGTTACCTCACTCGCCCTCAGCCCATCTCGTCAACACACTCTCTCACGCACACACACAAACACACACACTCTCACGCACACACACACACCCACACACACACACACACACACACACACTCTCACGCACACACACCTAACTGGCAGTTATCACAGGGCTAAGAGCTGTAGGACATTTGTACACTGCAGGGCAGAACTCTGCATACTGCGTCATGCACACACTCTTTGCACACACACACACACACACACACACACACACAGACACTCTCTCTCTCACACACACACACACACACAGATTCATACACACACACACACACACAGACACTCTCTCTCACACACACACACACACTCTCGCACACACAGAAACTCTCTCGCACACACAGTTTCTCACACACACACACACACAGTTTCTCACACTCACACACACACACACACATTCATACACACACACACACACACACACACACACACGGCTGAAGTGGTAGAGATAACAGCTAAAGCGACTGCAGTGAAAAGGTAATCAGGTCTGTTCAGCCATGCAGAGTGTGAGAGAACTTCAGTCGAAAAAGTTTGGAGTTAGGAGCTGAACATCCCTGGGGGGGGGGGGGGTCTGGATTTTAATCTGCCAAAAGTTACGTACATAAACTATGACATCGTCGTACAAACTACAATGAACATAAATCAAAATGAACTGGTAAACAAAACACACAGTTGATTCTGACTCCTTCAGCGGGGCAGTTTTTACATTATTCAGACATAATCTATATATCTATCTATATATACATATGGTATATATCTATCTATCTATCTATCTATCTATCTATCTATCAAGAGACATTATGGCTGATGGACATCATCATTACTTCCAGCCTTAGTAAATACTGTCCATGTCCACTCTTCTACTTCAGTGCACACGTCAGACTTCATCTCGCCGACATAACAGAATTTGCAGGCGGTCCTTAATGATCTGCCGTCTTTCTCCACACTGTGTAAAAGCTCATTATTTATATATTAAGTGTCAGCAGCGAGGACGCTACACAATACAGTGACAAAGGAAGACATCAGCAACAGTACAGTAGCTTGTGCTGCACTGTGAGCATGCATGTTGCTCTGCTGCAGACAGCTGACTGATTAAAATGTCAAATGGAAGGAAAAAAAAATGAAATCAGGAAATTGAAAGTCAGGCAGTGAGTTCAGATTCCAACTCGTTCTATATCCACAGCCGTGTATTTGGAATGACAATGTAGTCCTCACAATGACAGCCCCACACACACACACACACACACACACACACACACACACACACAGTTTACTAAAATATGTTAAACAGTCTATTTTCTGCAGTGTGGAACTGAAGATTTCCGTCTTTAACGTGTCAGACGCCCCTTTATTCTCCTGTCTTGAAGTTGCCCTCTGAAGATAGCTTTGTCTCCAATTCCCAAAAGCAGCACGTTTAGAGCTTTTGTCATTTGTAGTGTGTCAGTGAAAACAACCCCCCTCCCCCCCCCCCCCACACACACACACACACACAAAGACAGCATATCAAGTGGGGTCTGGTTCTGGTTGATCTGGATCAGTCTCTGTGTGTGTACTGTGTGTACTACAGTAGTGGGGTCTGGTTCTGGTTGATCTGGATCAGTCTCTGTGTGTGTACTGTGTGTACTACAGTAGTGGGGTCTGGTTCTGGTTGATCTGGATCAGTCTCTGTGTGTATTGTGTGTACTACAGTAGTGGGGTCTGGTTCTGGTTGATCTGGATCAGTCTCTGTGTGTGTACTGTGTGTACTACATCTCTGTCAGTAGTGGGGTCTGGTTCTGGTTGATCTGGATCAGTCTCTGTGTGTACTGTGTGTACTACA
The DNA here is from genome assembly GCA_029931835.1 of Etheostoma nigrum. Lineage (NCBI taxonomy): Eukaryota > Metazoa > Chordata > Actinopteri > Perciformes > Percidae > Etheostoma > Etheostoma nigrum. Next base: position 1,475,207 of record CM057257.1, read on the forward strand.
GTAGTGGGGTCTGGTTCTGGTTGATCTGGATCAGTCTCTGTGTGTACTACAGTAGTGGGGTCTGGTTCTGGTTGATCTGGATTAGTCTCTGTGTGTACTACAGTAGTGGGGTCTGGTTCTGGTTGATCTGGATTAGTCTCTGTGTGTACTACAGTAGTGGGGTCTGGTTCTGGTTGATCTGGATCAGTCTCTGTGTGTACTACAGTAGTGGGGTCTATTTGATTAAATAAAAAATTAAAAAGATTAGCTTTTATGCTGATTGCCTCTGTTGATCGTCTACATTTAGCAACAACCACAAAAATACGATTAACCAAATCCCCAAATTTAAAAGCAAATATGGGCCCAGCGACACACACACAACACACACACACACACACACACACACACACACACACACACACACACACACACACACACACACACAAACACTTTTTCACGATGTTTTCCCCCCAACAATTTCTTGATGTCTTTGTCATCTTTTTGATACACAATCCCAAACCCTAAGACACACCTTTGGATATATAATATTATTTTCTGTCCATTTTTACATAGTTGAATTCATTTTCAATCACAACTTGTTAAATAAGAGACTCTCTTTCATAGAATCTCTCTGGATGAATTAGGTCCTTTGAAGGAACAAAACAAATCAATAAGCAGGATATTTTTATGTGGTTTCTCAATTGGGTTTTCAAAAAATGGACTAAATATTGATAAATACATGCTGTGATCAAAGATATTCCACCTTATATGTTTGTCTGGTCAGAACCTTTGAAGATTGACGAACACCAAACAGTCTCATTAAAAGCAGCCAATTACTCCAGCGATGAGGAGCCAGCAGATAAAAGGCTTCACTGAAGAATTCACCTGATTATTCTGCACAAAGCCTCGTGTCACTTCCTCTCATTCTAGTTTCCATCATTATTCATCTCAAATCAAATCCAGCTGCAACCTCAGGTGTGACTAATGCTCACAACCAAGCGCTGCACTTTGGGGTGTAATCCAAAAGGTCCTGACTTCCTCTTGGTCATTGGAATAGGTTTTTCTGCAGGTGCATGCAGCGCTGATGACGCAGGAAGTCCCTGAAACTGTTTAATGACTGAGCTACCTGTCCGTCTATGTGATCTCGGCCAGTAGGCATGTTCTTCTTCATCATTAGCAGAGCAAAAAAAATACAACAGCACCAGGGTTAAAACTGGGCTAGATGTGGTTAGGACATGTTTTAGTTATGTAACTCGGGGTGGAAGGGTTCAGGTACTCGTACTGAACCCAAATTATACTGGCGTCACGGTGCATTTACACGGAGAATAAACAGTATGAAAACAGGTAAAACTTGCATGCAAATTCACTGATGTAATGCAGAACTACTGTTAGATATGAGGGTTCTTCAGGGACAGCTAATTAGATTAGATTAGATTAGATTAGATTAGATTCAACTTTATTGTCATTACACAGGTACAGGTACAAGGCAACAAGATGCAGTTTGGGTCTAACCAGAAGTGCAATAGCATTAAGTGCAGGACATGGATATGTACTGAATAAATATAGAAATTAATACTATTGTAAACAGAATTTTACAGATGGGTTTGTCATATGAATATAAAATATAGATAACAAGTATTGTGAGCAAGATTTACAGCTGGATATGTACTGAATATAATATACAGTTTGGGTATTACTATAAGTAGAAATTTTACAGATATAATCCAGCCCAATACGCTGTAGATCCATCAGTTTATTTAAATCAGATATTTGATCAGCTGCCTTCATAGTCTATGAGGATAATATATTTTAAAGTCTGGTTACTTGTTTAAAAAGTTCATGTTAGCAAATAAAAGGTTTGCATTAGGGATAGACAGATTATCGGGCCGTTTTTGGGCAGTTTGCAGATTATCTGTATCGGCATTTCATTTGACTGATAACCGATAAAGTTATTGAATTAAAAAGTACAGATCTGTGTCGGTCCCTCGGTTTCACTCACCACTGAGTCCAACTTAATGTCCCGCCCACAACGCTATCTGACTCTCAATATACAATAATACAATACAATAGATATACAATGAGACTGTTTGGTGTCTCTGACAGAGACTTTCTGTAGGAAAGACAGAGACTTTCTGTAGGAAAGAGAGATTTTCTGTAGGAAAGAGATATTTTCTGTAGGAAGGAGACTTTCTGTTTCTGTTTTTTTAGAAATAAACCTTCTCTAGGAAAGACAGAGACTTTCCATTTAAAAGAGAGACTTTCTGTAGGAAACAGTATAACAAGGATGGAAGAGAAAGCACAGCTATGTAAAGCAGTTACAAGTACAAACGGGCAGTTTTAAAACTAGGTTTCTAAATTGTCCAAGAGGCAAAATTGAGTTGATTGAAAAAAAGAAATAAAAAAAAGAAATAAACATGTTGTAATTTGTTCCAGGAGCCGGGCTCTCACCCACAGCAGCACAGTAACATCACCTCCGTCTCACACATGAAGACACTAACCAGCAGAACTCGCCCTCCAGGCTGCTGTTCCTCAAAAGAAGAAAAAAAAGAAAACAGCTTAAGAGTAAAATTTCTCGCAAACAACTTCAAGGTCTGCGGAGCAATTCTTCCATTAAGTGAGAAATGTTTAATCGCCTCTGCGCTGCAGTGATTTCAGTCAGGCCCCAGGTACCTGAGCAGCGTTATCGCCACCTCTCCTCTCACACTGGGACACCATGAAAACACCCGGGGGGGGGGGATAACCCACGGGCCAAACCAAAGGAAGACAGGAAGAAAAGACGTGTGCACGGCCGCCAACAGACACACAGAGGTTTATGTCTCCCTCTTTACGACTGACTTGTCTAAAGACAGACTTTCTGTAGGAAAGAGAGACTTTCTGCAGGAAAGAGACTTTCTGTAGGAAAGAGACTTTCTGTAGGAAAGAGACTTTCTGTAGGAAAGAGAGACTTTCTGTAGGAAAGAGACTTTCTGTAGGAAAGAGAGACTTTCTGTAGGAAAGAGAGACTTTCTGTAGGAAAGAGACTTTCTGTAGGAAAGAGACTTTCTGTAGGAAAGAGAGACTTTCTGTAGGAAAGAGAGACTTTCTGTAGGAAAGAGACTTTCTGTAGGAAAGAGAGACTTTCTGTAGGAAAGAGACTTTCTGTAGGAAAGAGACTTTCTGCAGGAAAGAGAGACTTTCTGCAGGAAAGAGACTTTCTGCAGGAAAGAGACTGTCGGAAAGAGAGACTTTCTGTAGGAAAGAGACTTTCTGTCGGAAAGAGAGACTTTCTGCAGGAAACACAGAGACTTTCTGAGGAAAGAGATTTTCTGTAGGAAAGAGAGACTTTCTGTAGGAAAGAGAGACTTTCTGTAGGAAAGAGACTTTCTGTAGGAAACAGAGACTTTCTGTAGAAAAGAGAGACTTTCTGTAGGACATAGACTTTCTGTAGGACATAGACTTTCTGCAGGAAACACAGAGACTTTCTGTAGGAAAGAGAGACTTTCTGCAGGAAACAGAGACTTTCTGTAGAAAAGAGAGACTTTCTGCAGGAAACACAGAGACTTTCTGTAGGAAAGAGACTTTCTGTAGAAAAGACAGAGACACCTTTATGTCTCCCTCTTTACGACTGACTCGTCTACCAGAGCGAATGAGAGAGAGCTCCCACGGCCTCAAGGTGAAGAAAACACACACACCCCCCCCCTTTTCTGTTTTTTTTCCACATCTTATTTTCTTCTTCATATTACCTTTTATCGCCGAGCAAAAAAATCAATTATAATCTCCAGGAACCAACAGCCGACTGGAGCGAAAAGTCCTTAAAGGTCGCCCATTTTGTAAAAAGTGAGATTTTCATGTGTTTCTTTTTTATTATAAAGCATATTATAAGCTGTGGAAGCATCGACAGGGTTTCTGCAGGTTTCAATACGTCAAATATAAGACTTTTAAGACATGTTTAAGAACTTCATGAAACCTATATCACAACATAATATGAGACTTTATTCCTAACGAGCTGCCATTATGGTCGGTTTGAAATTCTGGAGAAGCTAGACCCACATAAAACATTCATCCAATCAGCTGTCGATTTTCATTTTCTGGGCGACAATAAAGATTAGCGCCACCTGCTGTTATGGAAACGTATTACATCTCGCGCACGCACAGAACGTACGCTCAAGTCGGCGTCACTTCCATGTGTGACAAAACAACTAGTTAAGATTAGAAAAAAGATTATAGTTTGGGTTAAAACGCCGGTCCCCTTAAGTAGTACTCCCAAGATATGAACACCTGTTTCCTGGTGAAAGTCTTGTGTTTTCTCCTTAACTTCTCCAGGACATGAACACCTGTTTCCTGGTGAAAGTCTTGTGTTTTCTCCTTAACTTCTCCAGGACATGAACACTTGTTTCCTGGTGAAAGTCTTGTGTTTTCTCCTTAACTTCTCCAGGACATGAACACCTGTTTCCTGGTGAAAGTCTTGTTTTTTCTCCTTAACTTCTCCAAGACATGAACACTTGTTTCCTGGTGAAAGTCTTGTGTTTTCTCCTTAACTTCTCCAGGACATGAACACCTGTTTCCTGGAGAAAGTCTGGTGTTTTCTCCTTAACTTCTCCAGGACATGAACACCTGTTTCCTGGAGAAAGTCTGGTGTTTTCTCCTCAACTTCTCCAGGACATGAACACCTGTTTCCTGGTGAAAGTCTTGTGTTTTCTCCTTAACTTCTCCAGGACATGAACACCTGTTTCCTGGTGAAAGTCTTGTGTTTTCTCCTTAACTTCTCCAGGACATGAACACCTGTTTCCTGGTGAAAGTCTTGTGTTTTCTCCTTAACTTCTCCAGGACATGAACACTTGTTTCCTGGTGAAAGTCTTGTGTTTTCTCCTTAACTTCTCCAGGACATGAACACCTGTTTCCTGGTGAAAGTCTTGTGTTTTCTCCTTAACTTCTCCAAGACATGAACACTTGTTTCCTGGTGAAAGTCTTGTGTTTTCTCCTTAACTTCTCCAGGACATGAACACCTGTTTCCTGGAGAAAGTCTGGTGTTTTCTCCTTAACTTCTCCAGGACATGAACACCTGTTTCCTGGAGAAAGTCTGGTGTTTTCTCCTCAACTTCTCCAGGACATGAACACCTGTTTCCTGGTGAAAGTCTTGTGTTTTCTCCTTAACTTCTCCAGGACATGAACACCTGTTTCCTGGTGAAAGTCTTGTGTTTTCTCCTTAACTTCTCCAGGACATGAACACCTGTTTCCTGGTGAAAGTCTTGTGTTTTCTCCTTAACTTCTCCAGGACATGAACACTTGTTTCCTGGTGAAAGTCTTGTGTTTTCTCCTTAACTTCTCCAGGACATGAACACCTGTTTCCTGGAGAAAGTCTGGTGTTTTCTCCTTAACTTCTCCAGGACATGAACACCTGTTTCCTGGAGAAAGTCTGGTGTTTTCTCCTCAACTTCTCCAGGACATGAACACCTGTTTCCTGGTGAAAGTCTTGTGTTTTCTCCTTAACTTCTCCAGGACATGAACACCTGTTTCCTGGTGAAAGTCTTGTGTTTTCTCCTTAACTTCTCCAGGACATGAACACCTGTTTCCTGGTGAAAGTCTTGTGTTTTCTCCTTAACTTCTCCAGGACATGAACACTTGTTTCCTGGTGAAAGTCTTGTGTTTTCTCCTTAACTTCTCCAGGACGTGAACACCTGTTTCCTGGAGAAAGTCTTGTGTTTTCTCCTTAACTTCTCCAGGACATGAACACCTGTTTCCTGGTGAAAGTCTTGTGTTTTCTCCTTAACTTCTCCAGGACATGAACACCTGTTTCCTGGTGAAAGTCTTGTGTTTTCTCCTTAACTTCTCCAGGACATGAACACCTGTTTCCTGGTGAAAGTCTTGTGTTTTCTCCTTAACTTCTCCTGGACATGAACACTTGTTTCCTGGTGAAAGTCTTGTGTTTTCTCCTTAACTTCTCCAGGACATGAACACCTGTTTCCTGGAGAAAGTCTGGTGTTTTCTCCTTAACTTCTCCAGGACATGAACACCTGTTTCCTGGAGAAAGTCTTGTGTTTTCTCCTTAACTTCTCCAGGACATGAACACCTGTTTCCTGGAGAAAGTCTGGTGTTTTCTCCAGGACATAACTCTGCTGCTTTGGTTAACAGCTCTGTGTTATACAGTGAAAAAGTGCAGAGTCGGCCAACCATCGGGGGCTCCGCTCCCCACTCAGCAACGAATGGCTGGACAAGCATGACAAGGTCTTGCTGTGATTTGAAACACACACACACACACACACACACACACACAATCTTGGACTCCTCCTCTTCACAAGCTCATTTTGCACCCAATGGCTTGGGTCATCCTCAGGCTACTGTTTGGTGTTTTGTCTGTACCTTAACTAATGATCTAAATAATTGTCTTCCTGCCTTCATTATTTATCCCTGCTGTCAGAACTTTTAGATGTGGACACTGACACAGCTGGTAAACTCCTCAGACTACAGGTGAAGTTTACCGTTTAATGCCATAATGTGCTCCAGTGAGACGGAGCCAAATGTTATGCATGAAACAATGAGCGCCATTAAAGTGTTTTCGGCCTAAAACAATGTCAATGGAGAACTTAACGGGCCTATGATGGTAAAACGGCTGTGTCCGCCGCTTTTCAACCTTAAACTATGGAATTCTGGGATTTTTTGAGGGCATAAAAACAGCCATTCAAGCTGTAAATTTAACCTGAATCCCAATGAGTTACTCAGAATGATCAGTAACTCAGTTGGGAGCTGCAGCTAACTAATATTTCTAACACGGATAAATCCGCCCATCATTTAACATTTGATTCATTTTGAGAGAAAGAAAAGAGTTCAACGTTACGCCTTCCAATTGAACAAAGCCCCGAGATTTTCAGTTTACAGTGAAATAAAACTGAGAAATGAGCAGATTCTTTCTTCTGGAAACCAAAAAAGGTTGTAAATGATTCCCCTTTGTGTCAAACATTCCAGCTCACCTCCAGATATTCCATCTCTACTTTCTTCTTGTTATGAAAAATTGACGGGTTGACATCAACAGAGGTGGTAAAATGAAATGCTGTGACCTTACACATTTATATCCATGACACCCAACCATCAGTCACCGGGAGTGGTTTTTACAGGGTACATTTTGTTTGTGACACCAAGGCTGCACAAACTACTCGCAACGTGGACAAAAAAATAAAAAACAAAAAGACAGGAAGGAAAAGACGGAGGGTAAAGACAAAAGGCATTAACGGCAATCTAATGGCTTCAAAAGCTGAATTAAAAACAAGAGACGACTAAATACTGCAGTATTAGTTGTCAACTATTAAAGATGCAGTAGGTACGATTTAGAAAACTAACTTTCTGTCATATTTGCTGAAAATGACCCTATGTTCCAGTAGAACTACATGAAGCAGGTCATCCATCCATCCATCCATCTTCAGCTGCTTATCCGGTATCGGGTCTCGGGGGCAGCAGCTCCAGTAAGGGACCCCAAACTTCCCTTTCCCGAGCCACATCAACCAGCTCCGACTGGGGGATCCCGAGGTGTTCCCAGGCCAGGTTGGAGATACAGTATAATCTCTCCACCTAGTCCTGGGTCTTCCCTGAGGCCTCTTCCCAGCTGGACGTCCCTCCACCTAGTCCTGGGTCTTCCCCGAGGCCTCCTCCCAGCTGAACGTCTCTCCACCTAGTCCTGGGTCTTCCCTGAGGCCTCTTCCCAGCTGGACGTCCCTCCACCTAGTCCTGGGTCTTCCCTGAGGCCTCCTCCCAGCTGGACGTCCCTCCACCTAGTCCTGGGTCTTCCCTGAGGCCTCTTCCCAGCTGGACGTCCCTCCACCTAGTCCTGGGTCTTCCCCGAGGCCTCCTCCCAGCTGAAGCAGGTCATTAAAAAACTTAATCCAGTTCCTCTGGCTCCACCTACAGCCTGCAGAGTGATTTGCAAAAATCCAACGCCCCCTGTTCGGATGCACCAATCAGGGCCAGGGGGGAGGGGGGGGGGTCATAACTGCTCATGCATTCATTCCCTTATGTGGGGCGAGGGACTTAGAAAACCGTTTTAAGGGGAAGAGACTGAGAAGTCCTGGATCTTCACAATCCTACCGACTAGCTTGTTACTCGTTTATTGGTTTGAGTTACAGACTCTATGAAATCAGCTTGTTAAATGTGAATATCTTCTAGTTTTTTCTCTCTTCTGGGACAGCAAACTGCATATCTTTGAGTTGGGGATGAAAACAAGACATTTGAGAATGTCATCTTGGGTTTTTTGGGGAAACACTGATCCACTTTTTTCACCTTTTGTTGACATTTTAGAGACCAAAACCAGTAATCCATTCATCCGGAAAATAATCCCCAGATTCATCAACATGTCTCCGTGTTTCACGAGGACAAACATCTGGCAGATGCATCCTGGGATTGTCAAGGGCTGCGCTCCGATCCCCAGTGTACACAGGCAGTTCTCCCTGCTCCCTGTTCAGGGAATGTCGGGTAACGTTCCTCCATTGGGGGGACCATTGGGACCCGGAAACACCACTTACGCAGATATCACTTCCTATATGCGTTACCCTGGTGACGTCAACACCAGAGGTGGGTAGTAACAAGTTACATTTACCTGAGTACGTTTTTGAAAAGATTATACTTCTAGGAGCAGGGCTGCAGTACTCGAGTCCAGTCTTGGACTCGAGACCGTTTGTCTATGGTCTCGGACTTGTCTCTGACTCCCTAGTATTTGGACTTGGACTTGTCTCTGTCTCGGCCACTGGTCTTGCCCAATATGGCTTTTGGTCTGGACCGAGTCCAGGTGTCTTTATTATGTTGATAATAATATTGGAGGGAAAGTGAAACCCAAAAGGATTGTCTTGATACTGTCATGCATAAGACCTTTTAAAAGTCCTGGACTCGGTCTTGTCTTGGACTCGAACCTTTAGGGACTCGGTCTTGTCTTGGACTCGAACCTCTTTGGACTCGGTCTTGACTTGGACTCGACTAGTACTGGTCTTGGACTTGTCTTGGACTCGACTAAGGTGGTCCCCCCCGCGTACACCTCATTTTAACGTTTTATTTTGACACAGAGAGACTTCCTCTAAAGGCTCTACCACGTGACTGTGTTCCACCAATCAAATGTTGTTGTGCAGTCACGTGACCATGCTCAACCTCAGCGGCGCGACGGGTTAGCTTCATTAGCTTTACAGTCGTAGCAAAACAAAAATGGCAGAATCAATCGTCGGCATGGCAACACAAACAAGGGCTTTCAACATGAGGCCCCCACCGGCCTCATATTGAAAGCATGGTTACCATAGTAACAGTAACAGCAGCTACATTATGCGGCGTCTGTGTATTAATCAGACGTTACTCAACAGGTACTCAGTACTTGAGTAGTTTTTTTCACCAAGCACTTTTTTTTACTCTTACTCAAGTAATTATTTGGATGACTACTTTTTACTTTTACTTGAGTCATGTTATTCTGAAGTAACAGTACTTGTACTTGAGTCATATTATTCTGAAGTAACAGTACTTTTACTTGAGTCATATTATTCTGAAGTAACAGTACTTGTACTTGAGTCATATTATTCTGAAGTAACAGTACTTGTACTTGAGTCATATTATTCTGAAGTAACAGTACTTGTACTTGAGTCATATTATTCTGAAGTAACAGGACTTGTACTTGAGTCATATTATTCTGAAGTAACAGTACTTGTACTTGAGTCATATTATTCTGAAGTAACAGTACTTGTACTTGAGTACCATTTTTGGCTTCTCTACCCACCTGTGGTCAACACCTTGGATACGTTGCTGCTACTGTGGACATTTGACTCTACTGTATAGAAAGATAGACAGACAGTTCAGTTGGTACAGCGGGCACATGTCCGTCCCCCCCCCCTCTCCATTCTTCAGCTGTCATGTCAAAAAAGGCCTAAAATGCCCAAAACATAGGTGCCCTACCCCACGTATCTCATGACTTTGTGGACTCAGTAACTTGGTTACCATGGTTACCTTGTTTCAAGCCATTCTAGCGTGGTATAGAAAGCCTGCAGGGATACTCAGCTCCATTTGGGCCAGTTCTCATTAATATTCAACCAGCTAAGCTGCTTCACGTTGATTGGCTAACAGCTAGCCAATGAGAGCCTGGCTATCAGCATCCTTTACCCAGCTCATGAATATTAATGAGCTCAGGCAGCATGTCGTCAGACTGACCAGCTGTTGTGATTGGTCTGATTTCTCCTCTTATTTCTTTCCAGTGGCTAGAGCTGCCACACCACACACACACACACACACACACACCTGACATATTTCAACAACATGCAAGTAAAAACGGTTTTGTGTGGCAGGGCACCTTTAAAAAAAAAAAATTATAATAAAAAGAAAAAATGCTACCATTACAAAACCTATTTGATTGAAAGGAATGTAACTTGTGAATAAACGTGTTAATGAATGAATTTACAAGCTGTCTGCTGTGGTTTTGAGCGAGGCACAATGACCGATGGGTATCCATCTTGCTTGTGAGCTTCAGATGACGTGATGAACCGTTGTTCAGTTGTTCCTATGGTTACACTACAGCTTGGACTCTTACTTAAAGGGTAACTACTGTTTTCATTTAACCTGGATGGAGCAGGTCCAGGTGCTGTATAAATACTTTGAAAAGCATCAGCACCTGCAGGATTTAATCACCAAATGAAGGAAATCAAAAGAAGAGATGAAAGAAACATTCAACACCTCCATCCTTCTTAATCTTGTTAACGGCCGGTTTCATTGTAGCATTAAACGGACGTCAGAGATGCCGTTAGCGCCTCCAATACTTAATGTGTTCTGCCTTTCTGAATGGAAAACAAGATGAAGCTTAAAGGAGGAAAATGGCGAGTTTGAAATGCCATCGGGGTCACTTAGGGTAATAGCCGATTGCTGCTCTTTTGTTATCGCCTGTTTTAATACGGGGAAGTGTGGCGAGGGACGGCGTCTGGACCACGACGCCGTGCTTAAGTGCTGCCTGGTCGCTACTCTGAATGCAGCATCGAACAACACGGTCATAAATATGCAAGAGGGCGTCTGGGGCGCTGTCAAGAAGGAAAGTTTGACCGTCCCTCTGCCTGTCTCCTTCGTCAAACTGTCAGGCAAGTTTTGGAAATGTTGTGAAAAAAAGTTAAATAGAAACTGAATGAATTCCATCAGCCGGGCTGGAGTGAATAAATTGATTTCCAGGAGACAAAAGAGGACCGAATTGATTGGTATTGGGCAACTTTTTATCACTCGTCGTCAGCTGTTGTGACCATGCTCATATTTCACGCTGTCTGGAGAGCCATCTTGGACCTAAAACCTCAATTGGAAACTCGCTCAAACCTCACATCAGCACTAACCACAGCAGTTTGGAAGTCTCTTATTATTTACCATATTTCCAGATGTTTGACATCTTTGTTGTGCTGAAGTTAACTTCTCTTCATGCAGTCTCCTGCTCAAACAATCATCATTTAACACCAGAGACCAAAATTAGCACCATCTACAAGCCTGATGCTGGACCTGCATTATATCTGATCTCCTGCAGGGGGGGACTCCTTAAAGCTGCATTATATCTGATCTCCTGCAGGGGGAGACTCCTTAAAGCTGCATTATATCTGATCTCCAGCAGGGGGGGACTCCTTAAAGCTGCATTATATCTGATCTCCTGCAGGGGGGACTCCTTAAAGCTGCATTATATCTGATCTCCAGCAGGGGGAGACTCCTTAAAGCTGCATTATATCTGATCTCCAGCAGGGGGAGACTCCTTAAAGCTGCATTATATCTGATCTCCAGCAGGGGGAGACTCCTTAAAGCTGCATTATATCTGATCTCCAGCAGGGGGGGACTCCATAAGGCTGCATTATATCTGATCTCCTGCAGGGGGAGACTCCTTAAAGCTGCATTATATCTGATCTCCTGCAGGGGGAGACTCCTTAAAGCTGCATTATATCTGATCTCCAGCAGGGGGGTGGGGGACTCCTTAAAGCTGCATTATATCTGATCTCCAGCAGGGGGGTGGGGGACTCCTTAAAGCTGCATTATATCTGATCTCCTGCAGGGGGAGACTCCTTAAAGCTGCATTATATCTGATCTCCAGCAGGGGGGTGGGGGACTCCTTAAAGCTGCATTATATCTGATCTCCAGCAGGGGGGTGGGGGACTCCTTAAAGCTGCATTATATCTGATCTCCAGCAGGGGGGTGGGGGACTCCTTAAAGCTGCATTATATCTGATCCCCTGGTCGGTTTCGGTAGAAGTCTTTGAGAAAGTGCCCCACTTCTCTTTTGAAGTCTTCTGCAACACAGCATGATGTGCAGTTTTTTTTATTTATGTGTCTTGTTGATTTTAAAATCGTTGATAAAGCAGACGGTGTTTTAGGGCGTGGCTATGATGTGATTGTCAGAGAAAGTGTGTAAGGTCTCCTCCCTCACTTCTCCCTCTCGTCTAAAACCATCACATCCCCAACCAGGAGGCCTGCGCCTGCAACACCTCATAGCAGATCTCCACGAACCAATGGGTGACGTCACACGTGCTCTGTAATAAACAGTCTATGGTATCTGCACTGATATCAGAACATTTTTAAGCAATACCCAACCCTCAAGTTAACATTTGTATAAGCTAATAATATGTTTCCTGTAATTTTTCTACATATTTGAAAATGTGAATAGTGAATATGAAATGTTTGGAAATCAGATGTCCATAGATGTGAATTTTTGAAGTGGCTGATAAATAAACCACAGGCCGAGGAACAAGGACTCCTGGGAAGCCTTTAAATTATTTGACATGTTTTAGTAAGATGAAGCATTTTGGAACATCTGGATGCCATTTCCTCATTAACAAGAACACATTTAAAGACAAAAAGCTGACACATGCATCCTGTGATTGCACATTACTGTGTGTGCATTTAAATGCAGATCCAGAATGCAAATAGATCAGATACACACTCACACACATCTACACACCTGCTCATCAGATACACACTCACACACATCTACACACCTGCTCATCAGATACACACTCACACACATCTACACACCTGCTCGAACACGGGGGTCCAGTGTCTTGCCCAAGGACACTTCAACATGGGACTGCAGGACCAGGGATTGCCGATCCGATTGGCATGCAACCGCTGTACCACTGAGCCACAGCCGCCCCCAAATATTAAACATTCTTAAGATAACACATTTGTAGGTTTTGACTGTGAGTGACATTGCAAACACCGTCAAAAAGCATTATGCTGAAGAGGTTTAAATATTAAACATAACAAGAAGTAAATATGGACACATAGACATGAATAAGTATGTGCATATACAGTATGTCTCTAAAAGCTTAGCTCTAATGAAAGATTCATGAGGTTCGGGTAATAAGGTTGACATGGATTCCTCTCCTTTGTGCAGCGTGAGCCGGCTCTGATGTACGAGGAGGATCAGAGACAGGCCCGACCCAGTCGTACCGAACCTCGCCATGCACACACACTGAGCAGAGAGAGAGAGAGAGAGAGAGAGAGAGAGAGAGAGAGAGAGAGAGAGACATATTTGTTCGGAGGGAGATCAGTGCCAGCACTGATTGAATTTGAATTGCATAAATTCGAATTTGTCACGCTCGTGCGGAAACGCTGAATCTGGAAAATAGAATAGAAAAAATATCAGTCTTTGTGGAATGAATGACTTTGGAAATGCAGTTTGAGAGGCGGACACAGACACGTGGCCTGCAGCAGAATGGGCGAAATAGTGGAAATGTATGCGAGCAGCAAGGTTTTCAGTCCCTTTGCTGCAACTGGAAGCATGCATGTGAAGCTGAAGGTGTTTAAAGGGATAGTTTCGGATGTTTTGCAGCGTGGTTGATGAGCTACTTTTCCACAGTGTTAAGACACCATCTACTGTGCCAATGTGAAGGCAGCGTGAGTAAGGTGTTATCTCCGCTCTCTTCAAAGAAAACAGACTCCTTCTACCTCGCAGAACACGGGAGTTGCTGCTCTACCGCTGCCTCTGTCGGTTAGTTAGTTAGTTAGTTAGTTAGTGTTGTTGTGGGACTTTGGTGTTTTAACCCTCCTGTTGTCTTGGAGTCAAATTTGCCCCGTTTTTAAAGGTTTCAACATCAGAAATTTGGGATTCTTTCATCCAAATTGTCCAAATATTACACGGATGGTTCCATATAACGCTGAAGGATCAGTTCACAACTTTATTGAACTTTGACACTGACAAAAGACAAGAAAATTATATAATTTTTATACAAATTAGGTTTCTTGACCATGAATTAAAAAAAAAATAGTGTAAAACTAGTGGTGATGTATTGGTGTTAGTGATGTGTACAGTATACTGATGGTATGTTACAAAAATAAAGAAAATGTTGAAAAAAAAGCGTCAAAAAGTGATACAAAAGTATCTCAAACGTGTCAAAAAAGTGATAAAAAGTGTCGGAAAAGCATCAGAAAATTGGTCATTTTCAGTTTTGACCTGGGAGGACAACACGGGGGTTAAAGGGTTATCTTTCTATTCCTCTTAATCTCTCTACTCCCCCATTCTTCCCTGACTAAAAGAGTATCCTTACTCACTTAGAAACTGTGTGTGTGAAACACCAAATGGTCGTCTGAGTCTTTGCATGAGGAGACGTTGAGTAAAATGTGTAAAATCATGCAGATGTCCCATAAAGGATGCATTCAGTAATCACTATGGAAACTGTGAGCAGAGAGCATGGAGCTTGCATTTTCTTTCCTCATCTTCCAATGGAGAGATAAGCAGTTCTGGCTCTCATTACACTGTAATCACGACGTTCATTTCTTCGTCGATGTGGTGCTGAGTCAGTTCTGGGCCCCTAATTGAGTTCTCTCTCCGTTTGTTTGTTTGGGTCTTTTTTATTTTACAGCTTTATTCCAATGAAGTGCTGCGAGCGGAGATGCGAGCGCCGCCACGGTTCATATGCTTCTCTGTGATCAGATCAACAGTTAAAGCAGATACAGTGCGTCTTCTACACAGCTGCACACAGTTACCAGCCACATCTGTCTAGTAGCTACTGCACATTCGGACACTTTACGGAAGGAAATGTAAGAAATGGGGTGTAACAATATATTGATTCAATCCCCAATCATCCAATATTATTGATACAAAGTGAAAATACCAATGATGAAATATAACTTTAATA
>CM057257.1:1495267-1512767 GCA_029931835.1 Etheostoma nigrum
GGCTGCCATGACGGTTGTTGCATAGGTCACATGACAACCAGAGCTTTGGTATTCTGTAGGCTTACAGCCATTTACAATCATATCAGCCATCAATTATTTGATGAGATATCTTGTGCTTCTTTTTTGGGCCATTGTCCTAAATCACTCCGCTGGGGTAATCCACCCGTAGTTTGATGAATATGTATTTTACATTTAGATGGGAAATATAATGTAAAACAGGCCGAATGTATAAATAAACTGATTCTTACATAATATATTTCCATAACATTTCATTCAACTAAAATGTGCTTCAAAGCCAAAGTACTATGACACAGGCTGTGATTGGGGGGGGGGTGGGGATCATCAGACGCCTCCTGATGCAATATCATCACGATACTTTTGCCACAATATGATATTATTGCGATTTTTAACCTTTTTTCCAACTTCTAATTTTTCCCAATTTCTAATGACGTCCCCAAAAGGAAACTTCTCAACATCTGTTTCATCTAAAAAGAAACATTTCTCTGTTTGTTCATCTCACTTCAATGTTATTGCTGATAAACGAGATTGTCAAGCAGACAAACTGACCAACAGTATTGCCGCTGTATCGATTTTTTCCACCGTTGGAAACCACCTCATGACCTTTCCATCCGTGCATGGACCCTTTCCTTCTTGGATGTAGTTCATCTGGACCTTTCTCCGGCATGCATCCATCCATGCATCCACCAGCAGCGCCTCGTGCATGAAGCGGCGTGGCGGAGGATGGACCAGCAGCACAGACACGCCGATGGAAAATGGGGGACATACAACCGCAGATAATGGGGCGCGGACTGTAATAAATACATGGAATACTACAAATTAGACCCCTGGGACCCCTCATTACTGTCACTACTTCAATCACTGTCATTTATTTTACTAGTAAATACAACTACACCACAACGGCTAATACTACTAGTATTACTTTTCTTAGTATTAAACTTTGTAAAAGGTGCTTTTCCCACTAAGTTTTCCCACTAATTGAATCCGCTGTCATGCCCCCCCCCCGCCCCCGTGTGTTTTGCGGAGCTGCTATTTATAAAACACACTGATGGCGTCTGAGTGATCGGTGCTTTCATGTCGGCGTGAGCGTGGAGACGGCTGACCGCGAGGCTTCGTGACGTCTTCCTTTTTCATCTGCAGATCAAAATCACAACACTTTCACTTCCTGTGCGCGCTCCTTTGTGCCTCCTTAAACAAAAAAAAAAGTGATAAAAGAAACTGAAAATGACCTACTTTCTTTCCACTCTCCCTCCTTGCGTCTTTTTTTTTGACTTCCTCAAGAGTTAAAACACCGTCTGTCTTCTTCCAGTTGACAGCCGGGAAGTGGAAGCAGGTTATTTTTGTCTCTTGCGGAGATCTTTCAGATACCTCTTGCCCTCCATGCTCACATAACCCACTGCCTGTTTCAAATAAAGACCAGAAGAACAACCAAAATAGCTTTCTTTTTAGGTCATTTAAATGCATAAGCAGCCCTGTTTTTGTTTTCTAACGAAGCTCCAGGTTTGGCAGTGGAAGGCCAGCGCCTCGACTCTGCTTCATTATTTATCTGGCCTTTTTATCCTTTTGTTGGGTTATTTATGAGCATCCAACAGGTGGCCCAGCCAGGGAGGAAGGGAGGGAGTCAGAGGTGGAGGAGAGAGGAAGTGAGGAGATGGAGAGGAAAGAAAAGGTCGGGAGATGAGATGGAGAGGTATTATTCTTTGAAAGAAAAGTTTCAAATCTCCAGAATTTACAGCTTATTTGACTGTATTGGACTTTTCACTAAATAAGTTATGGGCCCATAAGGTTGGAATAAAAATATCGGACAGACGGTTTGTTTTAAATGGGATGTAAGAGGAGGATGAGACAGAAATGAACTTCATTAGCTCTTTTTTAACTGAGACAACTTTATTAGAGTTATTTTCTCTAAATGTGACCCTGACCTTTCCGTTTAGATGTTATTTAGCGCGTTAACGGGGATGCACACGATGCAGGTTTCAGTTGTTTTGCTTCCCCACCTGTAGATCAGCAGGATGATGTGAACCCATTGGCAGGAGGGTCACCCTATAACGACTTGGTCTTTCAGCCAGGTGGGGCGTGGTTTCCTGTGACCGTCTCTGCATACAGTCTATGTGAGGAAGGTCAAGTGAGAACAGGAAGTGGAACAGAGTGGGCTAGTTGTATTTCTGAAGCTTGGGAAGTTAGGCAAACTAGACTGAAGAAAACCGTGTAATTGGCATCATGCACTGCCTCCTGCACGCCCTACCCAGGCGCCACCCCTCGCCTGAACCAATCGGAGGATTTCCAGGAAGTGAGAACGCGTCTGACACGGACAATTTCCTGGTGTGTATGTGTAACATGTGAGAAAAGGATCACGTGACAAAAAGAGACAAAAATCAACACTGTCAACACTGACGCTGGTCCCATCCACCAACAATAACTGTATCATCTATTTTAGATTTTATTTGCTTATCTTGTTTATTCAATTGTTGTGACTTAAAATTGTAATTTTTAACCTTTTGTCGATTGTATAAATATCTTCATTGTATTATAACTGTTTATTATTTTAGGATGCCTAATAACATCTGGCTAGGGGACTGCCGATGAAAACTAGCCTATGGCTAACTCGGGTACGCTTACACTCGCTTCGAATGTTGATCAGTGTACATTGTCCCCTTTTCAAATAAACAAATACATGAAAAAAATGAAATGAAAAACGTCTTTCTGCGCCTGATTTTGGTGCTGAAACGGAGCGGAGGAGATCGATAAGAAGGACACTTCATGGTTGATATACTGTAGGTGTTGAAATAAATCCAAATCATACATGTTCTCATGTGAGTAATAATAATGACCGGGACACTGAACTCACCACCGCCAAACGCTTCTGGTTGTCACATGGAGACATTTCTATTATTTTACACATGTATGTTACCTAGAGATGTCATGTAGTATGTTAAAGTTGAAGTAGCCTGTGTTTAGGCGCTCGGTCAAAAGGTCCGGAGAGGGGGAGGAGAGACAAGACGAGACAAAGGGCTTCCTGTTGTACTCGTCTGGTGTAAAGACAGAACTTCCTGCCCTAAATAAATAAATAGGGACTGGACTTTGTAACATTTGCTTGGCAGACATCTTTGTCTTGGTGGTGGGCCCGCATATGTAGGCCAACATGTGTATTGTACATCTTAAAATGCTGTTATAAAGAAGTGTTAATTGTGTCCCATCTAATGTTTCTGGTCATTTTAGGTCATCAACAAATACACGGGAATTAGAACTTCATGATTATCGGAGTCAGATTTCTCTCGCCTCGTATCTCCAAAAGATTCCTACGTACATTAGAAAGGGGAAGGGTTCAGAGATGTCACATCAGCTTTTCTTCCCCCAGCAGCAAACACCACAGGGTCTATTTTGATAAATGAGAGGCTGAAATGAGCATACATTATAGGGGAGGTGAATTCAAAAGCGGAATATATTACTGGAGCAAAATGAGTAGAGAGCGAGCCGTGTCCCCCTTCTTCCTCAGATCTGTCCACCGCTACATGCGCACCTGCGACTGTGTTTAGTTCAGAACATTACGGGAGTGTGTCAGATCCTCAATATCAGCCGGATGCCGCCAGATGAGAGCTGCACACCAAAAATACTCGGTGAAAACATTGGTGGGATTTGCAGTACATAGTTGTACAATCAGTAGTATCCCTCCAGCTTGTGTCTCACTCCACCTCTCGCTCACTACGTCTTTCTTTTGCATATCACTGGATCTTGTGGTTCAGATTTTATATTTTTGTCCTTTCTGTGTTCCCTCTGTGTCTCCACCTCCCTCCATGCGCACATACAGCAGGTGGCAAAGCCTAATTACAGAATAATGAGAAACCACCACCCCATTTAATCATCAGGTGGATGGAGGACACTATAAACTTCAGGTGTGAATTTTATGCAGCAGGAAGGAGCAGAGAGAGGGTGCGTATACGAGACGACTCCTTCTAGTGCTGGGATCTACACAAATTCAGACACGCCACAGACAAAGTCTGTCAGACAAAGTCTGTCAGACAAAGTCAGAGTCGGGTCCGATTACGAGGGTCGTAGTCGATGATTCATTTTTGGGATTGTCTCTTGCCGCCGGCCCCCTTCCTCTTCCTTTGTGTTGGCATTCTAACCTCTAGCTAGGTATCTGGGTTGCAGGGTAAATCCAGACAGCTAGCTAGACTATCTGTCCAATCTGAGGACTATGGTTACCTGGTCCTCAGATCTCTGCAGGGTAAATCCAGACAGCTAGCTAGACTATCTGTCCAATCTGAGGACTATGGTTACCTGGTCCTCAGATCTCTGCAGGGTAAATCCAGACAGCTAGCTAGACTATCTGTCCAATCTGAGGACTATGGTTACCTGGTCCTCAGATCTCTGCAGGGTAAATCCAGACAGCTAGCTAGACTATCTGTCCAATCTGAGGACTATGGTTACCTGGTCCTCAGATCTCTGCAGGGTAAATCCAGACAGCTAGCCAGACTATCTGTCCAATCTGAGGACTATGGTTACCTGGTCCTCAGATCTCTGCAGGGTAAATCCAGACAGCTAGCTAGACTATCTGTCCAATCTGAGGACTATGGTTACCTGGTCCTCAGGTCTCTGCAGGGTAAATCCAGACAGCTAGCTAGACTATCTGTCCAATCTGAGGACTATGGTTACCTGGTCCTCAGATCTCTGCAGGGTAAATCCAGACAGCGAGCTAGACTATCTGTCCAATCTGAGGACTATGGTTACCTGGTCCTCAGGTCTCTGCAGGGTAAATCCAGACAGCTAGCTAGACTATCTGTCCAATCTGAGTTTTCTGTTGACGACTAAAACTACTTCTGAACATACACATGTTCCACCAAAACAACTTCCTTCCTGAGACTATTTAGCAGAGACATCGTGGCTCCGTCCAACTCTTCAACTCGTCCAACTCCGCCATAGACGATTGTGATTGGTTTAAAGAAATGCAAATAAACCGGAGATACACAGCTAGAGTTTATCCCTTGTGTTGTCTTCCTGTCAACCATGAACTTCCAAATTTCCAGCTTTTTAAAACATTTTTGTCAAACTTTTTTTTCATACATGGTCAATAAACCAAATTTATATAACAACATACCTATATTTTTTTGTTTTTTAAAAAAATGCCAAAATTATGAATTATTTTGCCTGGTAGTTGAGCTCAGAGGATGTATAGTCTGGATTCTGTTTTGAAACCATTTAAACAATTTTTTTCAAAATGCTATGAAACTGAATAAAACAGCCCAAATTCAACAAAAGTAATCATTAAATTTACCAAAGATCATCCATGCATCCATGTTATTTTTGGGCATTTTGGTTGAAAAAAACTTCTGACTTTGAAAATGGATCAAATTTTACCCCGAGGACAACACAAGGGTTAAGGCACCATGTCGGTCAAGTCTGACATAGTGATTGTTGTCAAAGTAAAACAATAAAAATAAAAAAGTGATCTTGGCATAAGATGGATCTGCATATGAGAGCATCGCCACAGCAAAATTCCCAATCAGAGAACAACGACCATATCCCTGTCTTTGTCTCAATATCTTGGTGTTGTTTTAGATTTGATCTTCCTGCAACACAGCTCAGCGGTGCAATGCTATATGCGGTAATCTATCATGTCCATTGACAATGGGCTCTGCTTAGAAATTCAGACGCATGCAGCCATAATGTTATTCATAGCTCGGGCTCTTAAGAGTTCCCCAGTTTCCAGCGAGACATATTATGGGGCTTTCTCCCCCCATGGATGCAATTTGTGTCAAGAGAAGTTGAGGAAGCAGGAGAAGGACATGAGGAGGAAGAATGAAGAATAAGGGCAGGGTATTGTTCAAACTGGTACAGATACAGGTTCCTAAATTATATTTGTATGACAATGAAAAAATACAATCCATTTTGTCAAAATAAATATTTTGTTTTTTACATTAGAGTTACATTTTTTTTGTCAGCTTCTTTACCATTATGTGTTGCACACTGTAGTCAAGCTTCTCAAAATACAACAACACACACGTAACATTTTCCTGGATGCCTCCTCAGCGTGTTACATTAGACATATTAAAGGTCCCATGGCATGAAAATTTAACTTTGAGGTTTTTTAACATTAATATGAGTTCCCCCAGCCTGCCTATGGCCCCCCAGTGGCTAGAAATGGTGATAGGTGTAAACCGAGTCCTGGGTATCCTGCTCTGCCTTTGAGAAAATGAAAGCTCAGATGGAGATCTGGAATCCTCTCCTTATGAGGTCATAAGGGGCAAGGTTACCTCCCCTTTCTCTGCTTTGCCCGCCCAGAGAATTTGGCCCACCCATGGGAGAGAGACATCATGGCTTTAATACGGGTAAAGTACATTTGGTCAAGGCTGCAGTACTGGAAGTCGATTACACGAGAATGTAAAGGCACTCTCTCGCTAATGGATGAGAAATGTGTCTCGTCCATCGCTCAGTGTAATCAATGAGCGCTGGCAGCTGATGTAAATACAATGATACTTGAGCACTTTCATCCCCCCGTGCTTTAAATTATTACATTTGGAAAGTTTTTCATGCCACAGGAAGACGAGGGGAGCGCCGTTTCCTCACACTGAGCTGCATTTAATATCTCTGAAATGAGTTGGATGTCTACAGGCGAGGGACGGGAGAGGAGGAGGAGAGAAACAAAGAGCGTGATGTGGAAATAGCGAAAGAGACTAATGGTGCGTTCATGCCACATGGGAATATCAGGGACCGCCCCCGTGATCACATGGTCGGGATGCGTGTTGTTATATTGTTTATATTGTTATATTGGCGTTTGGCATAACTGTTGGGCGTAGCCTAGAGCATCAGGTCTCTGTTTTACAGAGTGAGACATTACACTTATATACTATCTTTGTTGGGAGTTGCACATGCTCAGTAGGTCGGTAAGATCCCACCAGCAACACACACACACACACACACACACACACACACACAGTATGATTGTTATCTGGCAGACTGGAACTAACCTGGTGATGCAATAGATCTGTTTTTTAAATGTGCCGTGATAGGCTTCTTAAAGCATATGCAATTACTTATTTATAATCCACGGAGTGAAAGCACATCAGGAAAATGGAGTAAATAACTTCCAGCCGTGATTAAAATCTTCCCTCCAGACTGGTGTAGTGATGTATAACCGAGCTCGTTGGCCCCGGTCCCGTGCCTCCCGCTGCCTGCTGGGATATGTCCCACCCTCTGCACACGGGTCAGCTCGGCCACGTTTCAGACAGGAAGAAGGTTTCATTGGGAGCTTTTTCCTTCTCTCTGTGATCTTTTTGGTTTCTGTGCAGCCACCTGCTGCATCAGAGCCAGACCAGACGCCTACTGCTGAATAATTGAACACCACGCCTTTAACCGCTACCACTTCTCTCTCTCTCTTTCTCTCTCCGTCTCTGCGCTTCCTGCCTCCTGCAGGCCGCTTCCTGAATTATTAAACAGCACGACTTTAGCTGATGTCATTTTACTACTCTCTCTAACTCTCTCTCTCTCTGCATGTCAACCCTAAACCAGCTTGATTTTATTATTCATCTTTATCTTTACCTTCCCTCCCTGATCTGGGACTTGTATTTCTTTTAAAAAGAAATACGTTTGAACCAATCTGATGCTGTGCACTGAATGATAAATTATCCTGCTTTTGGTTTTTGGGTCTGACCAACGACAAAACATACAACACATGTTTAAATAAACCTTTGCTAATTTAAGTCTCCTCTGTAGCACACAGTTTATCCCTCATATTGTCCTCGGGTCAAACTGACCCATTTCCCGAAATTAATGTTCTTATTAATTCCCCAAAATAACATGATTGATTCCACACAACGCTCTTTGCCAAGTACAAATCTCTACTTTCATTAATTTTGGGGCGGCTTATTTAGTTTTATAGCATGTGAAAACAAATTCAAGTGGTTTTGAAATAGTTTAGAGTATCACATGCAGCTCTCTCCGGTGTCCTTATTATATATTGTAATATAAAAGCTATAAGGTTGCAGAAACACAGCTAAAGATGCATCTCAGGCTAAGTAGGGTAGGATTCTAAAGTAATAACAAGTTTCAATACAAATAGCAAAACAAAATCATCTTCAATAACGAACACAAAAAAGAAACCTGTCAAATGTTGGTACCAAGAACTTAGAACTGGGGTTGGGTATCGTTTAGTGTTGAAATGGTACTTTTAAAATGGTGCCTGGACGATATCTTAAAATTGAAGAGCACAAAAGGACAGTTGGCAACATTAAAGAACAGCTTGTTTATTACTAAGGCCATTAAGTGCTGTTTGACACAACAAGCAACCACAGGATGGCAGGAGGGGACTTTACATGTCCCATGAATGCACCATGAGCTAACGAGGTGCACCTTAACGCACTCTTATGTCCCGTCTGTGTTGTTTCTCCGACAGTGGCCACGGTAGGGTTGTGCTACAGATCCAAAATTGATTCAAATTTTTGTTCTTCTCTCTTTATGTTTTGTAATGGCGTGTAAACTACCACACAGGAAAAGTAACTTCATCTTCAAAATCCATTTTGAATCAAATGTTGAGCCTAAAAATTAAATTGAATCGTGACATTTTCTGCATCGTGCACCCTTAGTAGTCCACGATCTCTCAAAGGTCAGCGAGTCTCCTCTGTGTCTTCAGCTGCAGACTGTTGGACGTCCCGCTGTGGGAATGCTTTCCATTACACTCTTTAACTGTCAGCATCACAACCGTGTTAAATGCAGCTACTAGCTAACGCTATGCTAACGTTACCTGCTGCCAAGTGTGATGTTAACTAGCTTCACATGCAGTGATGCTTCTGTTTCCTCTGAGGCCGGTTTCACAGCACCAGGCGTGTATGTGGCACCAAGGTGAAGCACCAAAATCTGAGTTGTTATTTGGTCTTTTAGGAAGTTTTCGGTGCCCAAGCCTATTAAAAAACTTGACAGAATTGCCAAAGCAGATCATTGAAATGAGTAAATATCTGACTAAATAATAAAGAAACTGAAGAGTGAAAGCCATAGTTATTGATTACAAATTATAAAAAAACTTTCTGTAAGAACTCAGCTGTCCTAGTTTCACCTTCTGTAGTTGCAAAAGAAAAGAAAATATATACACTACCTGTCAAAAGTTTGGGGTCACTTCTACATGTCCATACCACTCATTATAGACAGAATACCTGCTAATTTGGGTGGGGGGGCTGATCTTTAATGCAATATCTACATTGCCCATTACCAGCAACCATTCATCCAATGTTCCAAAGGCACATTCTGTGTACTAATCTATCATTTAAAAATAAAAAAGTAGAAAAACATTGGAGAACCATTTTACTATTATGTAAGCACATAATGTAATCTGATTACTGCCCTGGTTAAAAAAACAATGCAACTGATCTCAGCTGGCATTCTGTCTACAATGGAGTGCAATGGGGATTTCTATGTGACCGCAAACTTTTGACCGGTAGTGTGTATATATATATATATATATATATATATATATATATATATATATATATATATATATATATTGCTGATTTGGACCTGAGCCAGATTAATGTATGTTCTCAATCATGAAAAGCTCCCAGGCGCTGGCCTCGTCCCCCTCACACACCTCACCCTCAGTGTTGCTGTGTGGTTGCAGTGTCTTGCGTTATAAAAGCAGCAGTTAGAGCCCTCACACGACACCGCACGACCAGGGACCAGAGGCAAAGGTGAAACAGGGGAGGAGGATTTCATATCTTTGAATAGGAACATGCTTCTAATGGGAGGCCGCTGTATCATCCCTGTGTTGCTTATATTCTCCCTGCAGAGAGTCCCATCGACGTACAACTCACATTTACTGCCGATAGATTGTAGTTTTCTTCTCGTGTGGTCACATCCTAGTGAAGAATCTTTCTTCTAAAATGTGGTCCCTGTTCTTGCTATTCCACGTTTCTATGGCCTGTGTTCATAAGAGATTGTTTTTCTCTTTTTGCGTCCTAATTGCATCCTTGTCTTTCTGTTTTGCTTCATGAACTGAAGTCCCTTTCAGAAATCATCCCATTTCAAAGATTACATCCCCTTTCAGGGATTACAAATGCCCACTTTATATCTGTTCTCTTTCCCTTTCTACATGCATCCTTTCGTGCTATTTATGTTAACACAACGTCTTTTCCTCCCACCATCTGTTTTCATTACTCTGATGAGTCTCCTCTCAAACCTCATCCCATTTTGAGCTTTCTCTGGCTATTTCTGTTTTTTTTCCAAACATTTTCATCTGATACATTCATTCTCTTCATCGTTTTGCCTATGCTTCCTAATCACGTACAAGCCGTCAGTATATTTCAGAGGTTTTATTATTTCTGCATGTCGTCTTGTCTGTCTATTTTCCGCCGGCGTGTTATTTCAGCAGCAGGTGTGGACAAGAGTGCAGAGACGTGACGTGAAGACCCAACGGCAGGCTGCCTGCCAGCAGAGAGCTGCAGTCTGAAGGTGAAGGGTGTCAAGGATGTAGCAGTGCTGTAATCTCAGGTGTCCACAGAACATGCCACCGCAGCCAATGACATGACAGAAAAGAAGTAAAAAGTGTGTCACTGCATGCAGTAGTTCAGTTTCCATATTCAATCGGAACCAGAAATATAGGGCAAAAGTCAAGAAGAACAACTAAAAACCACACGCCTGCAAACTAAGGTGATTTGATATCGATATTGTGGTACAAGATTAGATATCGTCTTAGATTTTAGATATCATTATATTGTAATATGGTATAAGTGTTGTCTTTTCCCGTTTTTAAAGGCTGCATTACAGTAAAGTGATGTCATTTTTAGATTTGTAATACTGTATCTGAAGTCTCTATATAGACTAAAGTCTTTATATAGACCTTAGTGGTCCCTAATACTGTATCTGAAGTCTCTTTTATATAGACCTTAGTGGTCCCTAATACTGTATCTGAAGTCTCTTTATATAGACCTTAGTGGTCCCTAATACTGTATCTGAAGTCTCTTTTATATAGACCTTAGTGGTACCCTAATACTGTATCTGAAGTCTCTTTATATAGACCTTAGTGGTCCCCTAATACTGTATCTGAAGTCTCTTTTATATAGACCTTAGTGGTCCCTAATACTGTATCTGAAGTCTCTTTTATATAGACCTTAGTGGTCCCTAATACTGTATCTGAAGTCTATTTATATAGACCTTAGTGGTCCCTAATACTGTATCTGAAGTCTCTTTATATAGACCTTAGTGGTACCCTAATACTGTATCTGAAGTCTCTTTATATAGACCTTAGTGGTCCCTAATACTGTATCTGAAGTCTCTTTATATAGACCTTAGTGGTCCCTAATACTGTATCTGAAGTCTCTTTATTTAGACCTTAGTGGTCCCCTAATACTGTATCTGAAGTCTCTTTATATAGACCTTAGTGGTCCCTAATACTGTATCTGAAGTCTCTTTATATAGACCTTAGTGGTCCCCTAATACTGTATCTGAAGTCTCTTTATATAGACCTTAGTGGTCCCCTAATACTGTATCTGAAGTCTCTTTATATAGACCTTAGTGGTCCCCTAATACTGTATCTGAAGTCTCTTTTATATAGACCTTAGTGGTCCCTAATACTGTATCTGAAGTCTCTTTTATATAGACCTTAGTGGTCCCTAATACTGTATTTGAAGTCTCAAAGGCAGAGCAGGATACCCAGGGCTTGGTTTACACCTATCACCATTTCTAGCCACTGGGGGGACCATAGACAGGCTGGGGGACGCATATTAATGTTAAAAAACCTCAAAGTGAAATTTTCATGCCATGGGACCTTGAACAAAAATGACATCCTTTTCAATACCATTCATTCATTTCAGACGATACAAACTAATTTTATTGATCACTCCAGCGCTCCAAAACATCCATCATCATCATCATCATCAATCAACTTTTGGAATAAAGTCTTTATACCTACAAAAAAAAAATGACATGACTTCCATAATTTTACATTAGTTTCTGCAACATGACTTTGATCTGTTGTTCAGTTTTGCTGAAGGCTTTGATGCTGCCTGTAAATACATCCGTGAGAGCATTATTACAGTATAGTAAAGAGTATAGTCAGTCTTTATTACTGACTGACGTGCAGCAAAACTCTATTTTAGCCGATTAACTGATGGAAACTTATATCAGGGAGAGTAAAATAAAGCTTCAAGACCCATAACTACACCGAGCTTTGAAAGAACATGAGGTTTGGCACGCTTTCTATTTCTAAAATCAGCCATCACTGTCAGCCGGTCAGATTTGACAGAGGAACTCGCAGAGCTGTGAGAGGCTGAGGGGACTTCAAACGCTTCGACGGTTCGCGGATTATGTTTCAAACGTTTTGGACCGCGCCACAAAGGAATCTCTATTATTCCACGACGCCATTATCATCCAGCGCCTGAGATGTGACATTAAAGAAATGGAACTACAAAGAAGTTCAAGTGAAAGAAGAAGGAAAAGACACAAAGAAGACGGATTACGCCGTGGGTCATTGCTGGTTGAGATTGAACTGCAACACCCCCCCCCCCCCCAACTGAGAGGTTTGGTCACGGCAGCGTTTATAACAAGCTGCAACGACCGGAACGCACGGAGAGACTTTGAACTCCACTAAACCTCCAGCAGTCGGCCACGCATCACCACTGTGTGCCAATATGGAGCCGCGTGCATCAAAGGAGAGGTCAAAGGATTAGAATCCACAGAGAAACGTAAATACACCGAGAGACCTAAAGACCGAGAGAAAGTCAACAAAACACAAAAGTACAGGAGGAGAGAAAAGAGGACTGTCCTCCCCCTGAAAAACGACCACATAAATCGCTTTTCTTTTCAAGCAAGCAATCAATTACTACAGGTTTATGTTTATAATGGCTGCAGAAAGTAATGTGACAAAGATTAAGAGCGGAAAAGTCTGCGTGTCGAGGCAGGTTGGGGTGATGGAGGGATCAAACAAACAGGACTTCCACTCGGGAGAACGCCATTCATGTCCAGTTTGAAAATAAAATGATGTTTTTATTTTTTAAATCGAAGAAACAAACGGAGCCATGTCCCGTCGGACATTTTAACCCAACGTCAGATGGAGATGTCAGAAAGAACAGAGAACGAGTTTGTGGAAAAAGACGGGGTGTGTGTGTGTGTGTGTGTGTGTGTGTGTGTCTGTGTGTGTGTGTGTGTGTGTGTGTGTGTGAGTGGGGAGTGGATGAACAAATCCAAAAGGCAACAAAGAAAAACACAAGGAACACATTTCAATTGCCTTCAATGCATCTGCCACACTCAATAAAATCAGATGTAACCCTTGTGTGTTGTAAAAATTCTGAAATACAATTTTACTTCATAATCTATTAACAAATATTGTCAAATAATTGAGATAACATCTATGTTTAGGGAATGCAATCAGTCTCTACTAGCACACAATTAAAAATGGAAGTGGGGTTCGTTTTTTGTCATAAGGTTATAATTCATGTTAAAAATCCACTATGGAAACAACATAAGTGTCATATCCAGAATAATGTTCTGAGTCAGGAATACATGTTTATCACAGGAAATAAGGTACGGCCGTTGATTTTCAGGTAGAAAAAATGTAACTTGGACCATTTATCTTCTTGTTAAAATTTGAAATGGGTCAATTTGACCCGGATACCATACAAGGGTTAAACGCAACACCAACACAATATTTTGTACCTGACTCTATTATCTATCTACTATATTGACAATGTTCCAGATGCATTCTTGCATTTAAAATTTGTTCTTAAAATGAGTTCCTTGGGTTGTCCCTTGTTGCCTAACGGAGTTCTTTTGGTGCTTCAACCTAACCAGACTGGGACCGTTTCATAATGTGAACGGCCGTGAGGAGTTACCTTCTCTGAGTGCATCAAATGGTTTCGAGCTGCATGTGCACAGGGAGAGCAAATCGGATTTTAAACCCTTTGTGGCGCATCGCAGCTCTTTTCATTGCTGCCTAAACAGGACGAATATCTTTCCCTGGGGTTTACAGCTGCTTCCACACATACAATATCTGGTCTGCATCCACAAGGGAAGGGAGGGGGGATCTGATTTTATTGTGCACACAGTAAATCCACCCATTCACTGCTGACACAGATCTGTTTTGTCTCAACATGTCAGACCGTCTTCATGCTACTTTTTTTATCTTAAAGAGTAACTCTCGCCAAAATGCAACGTAGGGTTATTTTGTGAATGTACCGAGTCAAACTTTAGATTAAATGTATGT
The DNA here is from genome assembly GCA_029931835.1 of Etheostoma nigrum. NCBI lineage: Eukaryota > Metazoa > Chordata > Actinopteri > Perciformes > Percidae > Etheostoma > Etheostoma nigrum. The sequence goes on from CM057257.1 coordinate 1,509,471, forward strand.
AATTAGGAAAGAAGCGCCACTTCCAAGGAGCTATGAGTGAGGATGGAGCAAGGATCTCTGAGAAGCTATGAGGGAGGATGGAGGAGGGATCTCTGAGAAGCTATGAGGGAGGATGGAGGAGGGATCTCTGAGGAGCTATGAGCGAGGATGGAGGAGGGATCTCTGAGGAGCTATGAGTGAGGATGGAGGAGGGATCTATGAGCGAGGATGGAGGAGGGATCTCCGAGGAGCTATGAGCGAGGATGGAGGAGGGATCTCTGAGGAGCTATGAGGGACGATGGAGGAGGGATCTCTGAGGAGCTATGAGGGAGGATTGAGGAGGGATCTCTGAGAAGCTATGAGGGAGGATTGAGGAGGGATCTCTGAGAAGCTATGGGCGATAATACAGAGAGAAACCTTCCCAGAAGCCGTACCATTGAAAGCCGTTGCTTACTGCGCCCATAGCTAACAAATTCATGTGACGCTTCAGAGGAAAGGACGGCTCATTCCTCTGAAAACACATATCCTCGTTTCCTTTCTTCTCGCATGTTTTCCTCGCGAGGAAGGAAACCAAGTGAAGGAAACAGGATTTGAGATACACTTTCAGCCTCTCCGTAATCCATCTCTTATTTTTCTCCATGCATGCATTTCATTTTCTTACTTCAGTTTTCTCTATCCCTTCAATGCCACTGTTTTCTTCCTATCTTTCTTTCCTTTTCTCCTCCATCATCTTTTTTTTCCTTGTGTCCTCTCAGTGGCTCAGTCGTCTTCTGTTGAATCAAATAAAGCCATGAGGCAGTGAGTCATGGAGCTGCTGTGAGTCCGGGGGACCGGGGTTTTGGATGACTTCAGCCTTGGGGACATGTTTGTGTAAAGGCCTGTGTTCCTCAGCTGAGGGCCTCGCTGCTCCCACACACAGCCAGGGGTTGGAGAGCACAGGGAGCGGCATGGTGGGACTCCTAATCACTCGGGTTGGGCATCCATTTTATTTCAACAATTCTGGATTTCTGGTTCTTATCGATTCTTGATGCTATGTAACTCTAGGGCTGTTCTCCAATCCACAGTGTACAAACCATACAAAGGTTGCATGCTACAGCTAAAACAGTATGTGAGATTATTTAGTATGTCCAAAACAGTAGTATAAAACCAGTAGTATGAAACCAGTAGTACGCAAATTGCATACTATTTCTGGTCAAATATTACAGGCCTATGCGATACTGGAGACTACGCCGGCACAATGCAATGCAGTAGTAAAGACAATGTTGATTACAGACAAACAGACAGGAACCAAGGCAGCTGTGCAACCTCAATAATGCTCTAATTTACATTTCTACATATTTAAACGACTGTTTCTCTAGTTATTCCCCTCCTTCAGTTATTTAGGCGTTATCTGGCGATGCGGCTAGAGCGGAATTACCATGGTTACGAGTCTTACGGCAAGGAGGCTTTCAGGCTTTTAGGTAGTGAGGTTGAAAATAACAGCTTAGTGCATCCGAAAAGATGCACACACACTTCTGTTTATTTACATAAAAGTACGTTGAATGATAGTTTACATGTCGAGTCTGTAGTGCGCCCCCGGCGACCGTCTGGTTTGTGTGTTCATGTGTTTAGTTTTATTTATTCCTTTTGTTATGTCTGCAGTACGGTTGGTGTGTTTTGGTTTTGTCCCTCTCACTACGCGATAAAATAAAAGTCGAGTGCAGCTTTGAGTCGCGCATGCGTCACTTTGCGACAAGTAGCCTCCGAGATGCTAACGAGAGACTTCTGTAATGTCAACACAGTAAAAATGGACCTACCGTAAAGCGTTTCAATCTGAGCATGCATGACTCAAATCTGCACTTGACTCACATCAGGGATTGAGACCCCCCCCCCCCAAATTCCTAATCAGCGCACCTAGCTCGTTAAGATCCCATCAGCTAGATAACGCACCGGGAGACCGAAGGCATTCAGAAACCGGATCTCACTCAAAACAGCATGGAGGATTTTTTACTAAGTTTGTATGTGTGTAAAAACACCAGAAACACAAAATAACACCAGAAATCCCCCAAAAATATGATTTGTAGAGTACTCACAAAAAGGTAACAGCGTGACTTTTTGTCTGTAGAAAAAGTAAAGAATCACAGTGAGAATCGGTGCTGTCTCCAGATGTGTGTTGTCTCAGTGTCGCTGGATTCACTACAACAGAAGACACAGTTTAACTTTAGCACGTTGTCTTTTTAGATGTATTTTTAGATGTAATGTGAATCAGATTCCAGGGTTTGAAAATTCGACTTCCTCCTCCTGCCTTTAAAATTGTCTCTAAAAATAAAAAGAGAGAGGAAGAGGAGAAGAAAGAAAAAGATTAAGTGTGTACAAAGAGAGAGAGATGGAGTTGACAGCAAATATATATGTATTTTCCCCTCAAACAACTTCACTCACTACAAACATTGTTTTCTCTCAAACAGATGAGTCGGCGGTGTGTATTACAGGTTTTTATAACACACACACACACACACACACACACACACACACACACACACACGCTGCTGTCAGAAAGGATACGAGTATCTGTTAAAATTATTCTGTTGCCCTTCCTTCGAACCAGGAAGAAAAATTAATTATAGAAAGAATTTACAAATTTGTGTGTGCGTGCGTGTCTGTGTGTGTGTGCGTGTGTGTGTGTGTGTGTGCGTGTGTGTGTGTGTGTGTGCGTGTGTGTGTGTGTGTGAGTGAGTGAGAGAGATATATATAGAGAGAAAAACAGAAACAAGAGAGAGCTAAAGGCCTGTCTGGGGAACAAGCCGGCAGGCTACTGATAAACACACACACACACACACACACACACACACACACACACACACACACACGACAAAGCCAGTTAGTTTCACGTCTTTTTTGCGGCTGATTATTTATTGGCTGTATGCCTTGTTGCCAGATTATCCTCATTCACTGGCACCTAAATTGACCTTATCCATATTGTGTGTATGTGTGTGTGTGTGTGTGTGTGTGTGTGTGTGTGTGCCCTGTCAAATTGCCCTGTCATTGCAAACTGTTCTGTCAACTCACTGGACACCCGGAGACACACACAGACACACACAGACACACACACACACACACACACACACACACCCCGCGCTACCTTGCCCCCCAAAGATAATTGGATTCAAAATGAGAAACAGACACCAAAATGATTATTGAGGCCATTAGCCAGGCTGCTGCGAGCCAATTGGCCGTCTGTGAAGCCAATAACGAAGCAGGAATCTGCATGTGAGTCACACGCCATTAGAGTGGACTAAGCCGATATATATTCCGATAACAGACTGCAGCAGTTGTCTATCT
>CM057257.1:1517767-1568996 GCA_029931835.1 Etheostoma nigrum
CTTAATTTGTTCTACGGGGCCTCGCCTGCATGCACTTGTTAGAAATCCTGCTAATGAGGAGGACTAGTAGAGGGGGGACAGACGGAGAGACAAGAGGACACGGGGGACGGATAGCGAGGAGGGATATAAGAGAAGATGAGGAGGTGAGAGGAAATGAAGGGGTGACAAAGGAAAAAAAGTAGAAGTGAAAATAGAATGGATGAAGAGGGGACAAAAGGATGGAAAGACAGAGAAAGTGATGAGTCTAAAAACACCGGAAAGGGTTTTAAATCCTGCTAATGAGGAGGACGGATGGAGAGAGAAAGAAGACACGGGAGACAGGAGGAAAATAAGAGGTGAGAAAGGAAGGAGAGAAGATGAGGTGAGAATAAATGAAGCCGGAGGAGAATGAGGGAAACAAGGAGAGGAGGAAAGAGGAGTGATGAAGAGGAGTAAACAGAAAAAGCGATGAATGAAAAAAGAAGGTGAGAAGAAAGACAAGGAGGGGAGACACTGAGTAGTGAAGAAAGGAACCAACAGTTAAGTTGATATAATGGTTGGGATAATAGGGAGAACAAGAGGAATGTAAAATAAAAAAATGTAATACTTTGAAAGTGTCACGCTGATTTTAAATAATCAGGCAGGGTTATTAAATGGATTTGGGGTACATTGCCTGATCAAAAAGCATGAAAATGTCCCTAATTTACCCGGTTATTAGTCTCTTATAAGCTCTCAATAACGCTGAACTCTGCGTGAAGCTACTGGAGATGTTATGGACGTGTAAGGGGAAAATGAAGATGTTGTAGTGTTGTACAGAAGGGATCCAACTGGCTCTAAACAGACACACACACACACACACACACTGATCCCTGTGGAGCACATGCACACACACTCTGTCACACCAGCAATACGCCCGCAACTGAGTACATCCATTATGTTAACTTACTGCCGTTGACAGTCCAACACGCCCAGTGTGCTTGTGCACATGCACACACACACACACACACACACACACACACACACACACACACACACACACACACACACACACACACACAAAATGCCCTCACACATCTGCAGACACAGAGTCTGCTGAGCTTGGTGAGTTAATCATTAAGAAAATAATTAAAATCAATAAAGCAGAACAGATTGAATGAAAAGAAAAGAAACAACAACTATGAGCCTAAACAGAGAGAGAGAGAGAGAGAGAGAGAGAGAGAGAGAGAGAGAGAGAGAGAGAGCAGAGAGAGAGAGAGAGAGAGAGAGAGAAAGGAAGATTCACTCAGAGCAACATACCTCTCATACCTACACACCTTCTGATCCCCGTTTGGGTTTTTGATTTTGGATGTAGTGCTCTGATACATGCATTCATCACATTCCTGCTTCTCGGAGGATCAACCATGGATCAATTAAGAGAATTATTCAAGGAGGCAACCTCATTTATTTGAAAGGGGCCAACACAGAGCCAAAACGTTGAACCTGGCTTTTTACATCATTATCGCTCTTCTAGGCCTTTCCATATGTCAATGTACCAAATGGATCTAATTCTGATAGTGAAAGGAGTCGTTTTGCTGGGTTTTGAGTACACATAGCATTTTTAAAGTCAACGTAAGAATCAAACAAGGACTATTCACCCAGAAAGTGCCTTCTGGCTTGAGTCCAGCAGACACACACAGACAGCAGTAATGTGGCGAAGTGAAGCAGCTCCCTAATAAAGAGAGGAGGAACTGTGGAGGACAGATAAGAGGCACGAGGAGAGGGAGGGAAAGATATGCAGGGGAGGCCAGCATGGAGGACAGAGGCCGTCCACAAGAACAAAAGACTAATTTAAAGAGCTGCGAGCAGAAAGCTCAGGGGTCTGACGCTAGAAAGTTCAACAATAATCTGAGTTTTTTTTTCTTTTAAACTGACTGACAGACTCCTGAGATGACAATTTAACATTTAAAGCTTTGGGTCTATTTTAGTCCGAGACAAAGTGAAGTTTTATTTTGTGCTGCTGAATAAATAGACGGCGGCTTTTGTTCCGAGAAGCGAATATCTGCTATTTGAAATGGAAGATGAGTGACAACATGAGGCACTGGGAGACTTATTAAAGGATGTCTGATGCTCGGATCAAAGGGCTGCTACTCGTCCTACTACTACCAGCACAGCTAGCGATAGATAGAAGGAAAAACACAATCAGACACAGTAAAGGACAGAAATCTGTAGGTTTATAGTCGAGATGTTCTGATGCCATAACTGTATCAAACAAAGCCTAAAATAATGTGAGTAGTAGTAGTAAATAAGTACTGGAGTTTATGCACAGATCCCAAACCCCGTAATGTTCCCCCGAAGAAAACCTTTAAAGTATAGAGCCCGACCGATGAAGATTTCTTAAGGCCGATACTGATACAAATATTTGGTTATTTAAAAATCTGATATTCCGATATATCGGCCGATATAGATATATATAGATATATATTTCTATCTATATATATATCTATATCGGCCAACAAATATACGTAGATGTAGATATATATGATTGTAGATATTTATGAGTTCTCATTAAAATAATAAAATAATTTGTTTTATTGTCACAACAGAACATCAAAATACATTAAAGTTCTGATAAATAAAATGTATAAAAATACAAACTTAAGATATAAAACTTAAAGTCATTTGAACAAAAACACATTAAAAAATAATAATAATCCGAGTGTTGTCAACAAAGACGTTGTAGCGCGTCCTCTGGTGGACAGTCTATGCAAACGCCATCACTAACAGGGACGTTGTAGAGCGTCCTCTGGTGGACAGACTATGCAACGCCATCACTAACAGGGACGTTGTAGAGCGTCCTCTGGTGGACAGTCTATGCAAACGCCATCACTAACAGGGACGTTGTAGAGCGTCCTCTGGTGGACAGACTATGCAACGCCATCACTAACAAAGACGTTGTAGCGCGTCCTCTGGTGGACAGACTATGCAACGCCATCACTAACAGGGACGTTGTAGAGCGTCCTCTGGTGGACAGACTATGCAACGCCATCACTAACAGGGACGTTGTAGAGCGTCCTCTGGTGGACAGACTTTGCAACGCCATCACTAACAGGGACGTTGTAGAGCGTCCTCTGGTGGACAGACTATGCAACACCATCACTAACAGGGACGGTGTAGAGCGTCCTCTGGTGGACAGACTATGCAACGCCATCACTAACAGGGACGTTGTAGAGCGTCCTCTGGTGGACAGACTATGCAACGCCATCACTAACAGGGACGTTGTAGAGCGTCCTCTGGTGGACAGACTATGCAACGCCATCACTAACAGGGACGTTGTAGAGCGTCCTCTGGTGGACAGACTATGCAATGCCATCACTAACAGAGACGTTGTAGCGCGTCCTCTGGTGGACAGTCTATGCAACGCCATCACTAACAAAGACGTTGTAGCGCGTCCTCTGGTGGACAGTCTATGCAAACGCCATCACTAACAGGGACGTTGTAGAGCGTCCTCTGGTGGACAGACTATGCAACGCCATCACTAACAGGGACGTTGTAGAGCGTCCTCTGGTGGACAGACTATGCAACACCATCACTAACAGGGACGGTGTAGAGCGTCCTCTGGTGGACAGACTATGCAACACCATCACTAACAGGGACGGTGTAGAGCGTCCTCTGGTGGACAGACTATGCAACACCATCACTAACAGGGACGGTGTAGAGCGTCCTCTGGTGGACAGACTATGCAACACCATCACTAACAGGGACGTTGTAGAGCGTCCTCTGGTGGACAGACTATGCAACGCCATCACTAACAGGGACGTTGTAGAGCGTCCTCTGGTGGACAGACAACACTCATAACATGGTTGACAGTCTTGTTTTTATTTTTTAAATAATCATTCATCAGAATAATTTGTTATTATAAATTATTCTGATGAATATATATACAGTATATATATATATATATATATATATATATACACACACACACACACACAGACACACACACATATATGCATATACAGCTGTTAAAACATGATCAAATACATAAGACACTGGTATCGGATCAGTACTCTGTATCAGCCGATACACAAGTTCAGGTATCAGGAAGCAAAAACATGGTACTGGACCATCCAGTTTCTAGTATTTTATACTACGGTAGTATATTGTATTGTGAGACTAGGGATAAAAAGCAGGGTTTGCAGAACTACAGCAGCTACAGATGATATATATACAGATATATTTTCCTCTCCTTTTTATCAGAGCCCATAAGTTATTTATTGCTGTCGGGGTGTGATTTCAAACAAGATATAAAAGGGTATACTGGAATATGTTACCATGCATGCCTTTATACACAATAATGTGCAAGAGTCTCCGCCTTCATCCAATGTCTGCTGGCAAAACAGAGTCGATTGTTTTGGGGTCCAGAGTTCAGGGTAGTCGTAGGTGAGGTTTAACTTACGGCCACGGAAGCGCTCACTTATGAGAACAAACTGTCAGGGGAGTTTAAGGCCCGAAACATGATATTAAAAGGTAATCCAGAAGACAAAGTTCCTGGCACGGATATCCAACCTCTTCCTTCCAATCCTGGCCAATGCTCTTGTTCAATGCCAACTTGATTGTGCCTGTACATCTTGGTACACGGGCACTACTAAAGGCCCCCAAGACAAGCTACAAATCTGTCAAAATAAACTGAAACTCCATCCTAGAGCTCATCAGGTGGAGAGGAGGAGAGGGTTTCCCAACTTTAACTGTGTTTAGTTTATAAGATAAGAAATAACCTGGCACCCATGTATTTATGTAACTAAAATAACCTCACAGACACAGAGAGAACATACAAACTCCTCAAAGAAAGGCCCAGTCCGACCTGGAGTCGAACCCACAACCTTCTTGCTGTGAGGCCACAGTGCTAATGAATGGGTGGATGTTCATAGCAGCACACAGGAAGTTGGTTCAAAGTTTTGTTTTACATTACAAAATGCAGGAAAAATAATTTAAAAGTTTCCCTGTGAAGTGTGAATATGACTCAATGAATTCAGAGTCAAAACAAAGACACACAAACCGAACCAGAGCAGCCAGCTGGTCCACAACTCCGTCACTGACGACTACAACAACATGAGCTTAAACAAACCCACGCAAACACCCAAAATGCCACATTTCGTTCTGAATTTCTGGCCAGCAATGCGTCAACGGTCCGTCAGATTTGGCATTTCTGGGACTGACTGAAAGGGAATCGGTTACATGAGAAAACGAGAAGGCACATCTGAATCCTCGTCTTTATTGTCATTGTGCAGAGTTAAAGTACAAAGCCAGCGAAATGCAGTCTTCATCTCGTTACCATCTCTGTGAATCCTTCAATCTTCAACCAAAGCAAGAAAATAAACCTTTCAGATCACCACACTGATCTTCAGCTCTTTCCCTGCATTGATACAAGAACTGAAACTCGACTTTAACTTCAGATTGGGCCTGTTACTTCCTAAAGTTCCCATAAAAAGTTTTAATAAAGCAAGCCTGCAAGCTTTGTTGAAAACTGGTCCTTATGTTACCAGATGGATTTCTCCCCATGTGACTGTTGAACATCGGTACAGAATGACAGCTTTAGAAAAGCCTGAAATTCTAACAATTTGTTGATTGAGCTGCTATAAAACCACTGTGAGAGGAGATAATTCATATCATCCCGACCATTTACCAGCCCAGAAACACAAAGTACTTCCAACACTTTGTGTTTTGCCAAGTGATTCAGGTCAGATTCTTCTCTTCGGCGGATAAATTCAACGCCTTTAATCCCCCTAAAAACCTTCCATTAAAAGAGGTCGTAGCGGTAGGAAGACGCAGAGGTAACGCAGCGAGAGCGAGGGGTTATTAAAGATGAATGGGAGCCGAGCGTTGACTGACAGCGGCGTACGAGCTCCCAGCAGGCCCAGCGTGCATGTGATCATCCCGGGATAATGCCGTTTCCTCTCAGAATAGACCTCGCCCGTCTCAGAGGGGAGGGATTAGATTTAATTAGACTCTGGGTCTGAACAAAGGAACCCTCACACACCGACACACCTACAACTTGAGTCACAAGTAGGGATGGACGGAGGGAGGGAGGGAGGGAGGGATGGACGGAGGGAGGGAGGGAGGGAGGGAGGGATGGACGGAGGGAGGGAGGGAGGGAGGGATGGACGGAGGGAGGGACGGAGGGAGGGACGGAGGGAGGGAGGGAGGGATGGACGGAGGGAGGGACGGAGGGAGGGAGGGAGGGAGGGAGGGAGGGAGGGAGGGAGGGATGGAGGAGGGAGGGAGGGACGGAGGGAGGGAGGGAGGGAGGGAGGGAGGGACGGAGGGAGGGAGGGAGGGATGGAGGGAGGGATGGAGGAGTGGAGGGAGGGAGGCCAAGTAGTGGAAACAGCTGGGGACTGGAGGACGAGGACAGAGACTTTATGGCCTGCACTTTGTCGTCAATACCTCTTCCCACCTTTCCGTGCATGCTCATGGCGAGAGCGCCATCTAGAGAGGCCCGCGCACACGGTGTCGCGCCCGAGTACACCGGGCGCTTACACCTGACACTCCAGCAGAGGGGCGGAGCCTTTGTGTAGCCGGGACGCTTCAAATCGCTGTTAAAAACACGTTATTTGTGGCCGGGTTAGCTCACCTGGCAGAGCAGACGCACATATTTATAGGCTTACTCCTTGCCGCAGCAGCCGCGGGTTCAACTCCGACCTGTGGCCCGTTGTTGCATGTCATTCCCCCCTCTCTCCCCCCCTTCATGTCTTTATCTGTCCTATGGAATTAAAGGACTAAAATGCCCAAAATAAATTATCTTTAAAAACTTCTTTCTTCTTTCTTTCCAGTTAAATAAAGATTTTGATTTGTTTTAATATTTTTTGGGGTTTAATCCCCGGACGGACCAAAGCCCCCCCCCCCCCCCCCCAACACCTCTCCATTAGTGCATGTATAGGACCTGAGCATGTGTATGTAAAAAATTGTAATTTCCCCTTGCAGGACTAATAAAGTATACATTATTATTAATTATTATTATTAAATTAATTGATTATTCATTGTCATTGGATTCAATCATTTACCCCATGTTATTATGGCAGATTAGCTGGGCAGCTAGCAAGCATACTAGTTAGTTTAAGGGGGTTTTCGGGGGGAACCTGAATCACAGGGAGGGGGAAACAGGCATTTTATCTTGGTAGTTCACCAAATCCACACCGGAGACTCTTAAAGATCATGTAAGCGTTGTGTTAACGTTGTAGAAACATCACGCCGGCAGACTCCTTCTACGGGGGAGGAAACAAAAACACAGAGGCCGAGAGGCAGCATGTTATCTCTCATCACAAGTTCATTATCTCATTATCTCCGATAACAAAGCTTCCTTATCTCCAAAAGTTGTTTTTCTTGAGATAATTGTCAAGTTTCTCCACCCATCACATGTTTAGTGAGTTCCACACTCCTTTAATGCTTTGACTTGTGAAATCTTTCTGTTTTTGCGCTGCATACACATCTGCAGAATTAGTGTGTGTGTTTGCAAATTGTATTTATGCCATGAAGATACTGAAAGTTAACTAATAACTGACTCCGATTAGGCAGTTTGATTACATTTCACACAAGTACATGATTATGTTGGTAATTACTGATATTCTGCTCCTGCATTTCAGAGCAGAGCATTCTTTTCACTGTGAGAGATTTATTTTCCGAACCATATAGAGATAAATGGTTAATGAGCCAAATGAAGCTGATCTGACAATTTATTTCTGAATATCAAATGCTGATTTCCTAATCCAGAAAATGACTTCCTGTCACGGGAATAAACTGATGTCAATGTCAGTAGGGAGGTCTGCTGTACTTATAGACAGAACACACACACACACACACACACACACACACACACACACACACACACACACACACACGATCAAGTGCATTACATCAAATGCACCTTAGCCAAGAGTAACGTGGGTCAAGAGCAGAATGCATGTGTGTATGTGTGTGTGTGTCAGAGAGAGTTTGTGTGTTCATTGCACAAACCTATTTCTTGACAAAGAGCAATACCAGCAAAGGTTTGTGATAATAAATGTACAAAAACTCATTTCCATTTAAATATATTACAGATATCAACTTTGACCAGAAAAAAAACAATCATGAGCAAATGGTGTCGCCCAGTAGCTCAAAACACAACCTTAGAATGATTGTGTGCAGCTTTCATTCATTCTCACCGACCTCACAACCTAAGACACACAATCTTGTTCCCCCCCCCCCCCCCACACACACACACACACACACACACACACACACACACACACACACACACACACACATGGTAACGGTGCCTCTGGGAGTGTGTGTGTTTCAGGCGTTGGACAGGATTAGAGCTGGAGACCGTACTTATTTCTTGATCAAGGATGAAAGGCTTTCAAGGTCCCCAGCACACACACACACACACACACACACACACACACACACACACACACACACAGGTTTAATTACTCTACTACCCCACCCTGTCTCCTGACTGGACTCCCTGAGTGTACAGTAAAAATGCACGAGTGAAATCCAATGCTTCACTAAATCTATCATCAATTCCCACGCTGGGGGCAGCGTTAGAAAAGGAGCACAAAGCCACTCTGCCGGGTGGGGGATACAAGAATAAATAAATGCAGCTACGCAACTAAAATATCACACTGATTTTCTCAACATTGTCCCATGATTGCGCCCGTTTACACAGTGTGACGTCTCAGTAAGTCTCACAACGTGTTGTCCAAAGTGACCAATCAGCCCCATCTGTCCCTGAACACCCCCCCGCTTTGCTTCTAACTTCTCTACGGCTGACCCGAATGCTTTAAAGCTTCAAAGCTCCGATCGTTGCCATGGTAACCAATCAGTATTTCAATGATTTGTTTTGTTAGAACATAATATTACTAACCCTTAATCCAGATTAGCCGTTGGGGGGGACAAAAAAGATATAACACAATAAAGTTAAGGGAAAAAGCCAAAAAGCATAATATGAGCACTTTAAAATGATTTTCGTATAAGACTACACCAGGAACAGCATTCTTTTATGTTATTGTGTATTATGTAGAACGTTGTATTAAATCATTGCTTACAGCATTTAAACTTGTGTAAACTTTTTTTTGGGAGTTTGTAACACTCCAAAATCTTAATTTTGACGGAAAGATTTTGCACATCGGTCCAGATTTTGTCTTCCCGTTAACCATGAACTTGTCCTTCCAGGTCAAAATTGAAATTGAATATATTTTTTTGTGCTTTTCTGATGTTTTTGTCGCTTTTTCCAGTTTTCTGGGCTTTTTAAAAAACCATAGCTGGTTTAATAACATGTTTTATTAGTCTTATTCTTGGAATTCATGGTCAACAAACCTCATTTATATTGAATTATACATACGTTTTTAGTTAAAAAGGCAGAAATGATGAATTATTTTGACTAATTGTTAAGATCAGAGGACGTTGAGTGGATCTCAGATGGGTAGATGTCACAGCTATGAGATTAAATAAAACACCCCCAAAATTCAATGAAAGTAATCATTCATTTTACCTGAGGAATGTTGTATGGAATCATCCATGTTATTTTTGGGCAGTTTGGCTGAAAGAAATCCATATTTCTGATTTAAAACACTTTGCACCGGGTCAATTTGACCCAATGGACAACTCAAGGGTTAAGAAGAGACCCTTCAACCTGCTGGGGAGTCTGGAGCTGTAAGCGTGTGAGACCAGTCGGCGGAGAGGTCCCACACTGACCAAATCTGAACCAAACACCCTTCACGATGGTGGGGGGACAGCAGGAGACACCTGGCTGCAGAGAGCAGCGAAGCAATGAAGAGCGCGGTGCAGGTGCACGTCTTATCGACTGGAGAGCAGCCGGGGTTCCTCGGAGAAATGAAGACTCCCCTGGATCTTGTGAGCAAGCAGAAATCTTATCTCCAGAGAGAAAAAGAAACGTCCTCCATGTGAACTCTTCCACTGCTACATCATCCAATCAGCACGCACACAGCAACAAAGAGAAGACAAGGATCTGGCACTGAGAATAATGACCTTATATGTTTTGAGCGCTATGAAGAATGTCTGGTTTTGAGTTTTCTTCTCAACAAATCCATTACACTCCCATATTTGACATTTTGTTACTTCGCAGGCTGTGCACTCAGAGCAACTTATTTAAAGCGCAGCGGTAATAAAACAAAGGTCAGTTAGAAAATAACAGCTTTCAGAGGACGTGGGAGGGAAGATGATAATCTAATTTCCCAAATATCAATACTTCAGACATCTAGAGGAGGCATCAACCATTGTGTGCAATTTAACAGTAAGAATAAAGTTTCCGTGAAGAGAATCCAGACACTTATACCGACTAATAAACACAGAAGGAATAGACTTTATTAGCTCCGGTTGTCGGTGACAGCAGGTGCAGCGTGGATCTGCCTCATGCATCCAGATCTGTGGTTGCTGTCCTCGGCAGGCGGGGATCGGAGGGAAGTTAATTAAAAGAGGAAGAAGTGAAGAGTTCTGAAACTCGGAACAAGAACAATGTGCCGTCATACTTCAAACAGCTCCGGATGAACTAGTGTTAATACCTAGTAGGAGTTTCAATGTTGTTTGCCGGCCAGAATCGGCCGCCAATGCACAAATAAATGAATAAAGTCATAAAAACGGTCATTTCTGCCTTCTTAACCCTTGTTTGCCCTTCCGGCTAAAAAAATAATCACATTTATTTTGACACTTTTGTCACTAACGACTGCATTTTTGTCTCTTTGTTGTTGTTTTTTCAATGTTTTTGTAGCATTTTGACATTTTTACCACTAATTTTACACTTATTTTCTGGGTTTTTTAAGGTCAATACACCACATGTAGCCTATATTAAAATATATCAAACTTATGACTTAAAAAAGTATGAATAATTCAAACTAATATTTAAGATTTAAAGGAACATATATTAATGGATAATCACAGGCTGTCAAAAGGAAGTCAGAATAATTCTACACAATTAAACCAAAAATTCAATAAAATTTGGTTGAAAGAAACCCAAATGTAGTGACACAGAAACCCGAGGACGACAGGAGGGTTGAGCCCAGTTCAGACCAAAGACTCCTGACGAGACCAAACTATTGTAGGACGTTGCAGAGAACGTCTGAGCGGTCTGAACCGGCCCGACTCAGCCCAGCTGATGGCAGGATGCTGGCACCACGGCTCCGCCGCCCGATCACTGCTGCACAGACTCAGGCTCCAAAATTACAAGATGGCAGCGCCCGTATCTGGGAGATATTGGCTGAGTCTCATCACCCTTGTTTGATAGCTCCTTGACTCCGGAAGGTGTTCTGCCCCTCCTCGGTGAAGGAAGTCTCAAAGCTCACATTTCTCATCGAGGAGCGATCATCGAGGAGCTAAGGACACACGAGAGCAGCCTAACTCCGTCACTAACTCCGCCCAAACAGCTGACATGTTACAGGAGAGGACGTCTCATCTCTCTGGAACACATTTGCTCGTTTCCTCCCCGCCGTGAGACGCAGCATTTGGACTTCTCTTTTGGAGGAAGTAGAGACATGTCGTCCATCTTTAAGCCTTGTGTTGTCTTCGCGTCAACAGCGGAAAAAACATAGGCCTACTTTTGTTTTCTTCTCAGCGTTTTTCTAGCATTTTCCAGATGTTTTTGGTCGCTTCTTTGTTGCTTTTTTCAACACTGTTTTAAGCTTTTCCCAATTGTTTGTCACTTTGTTCCGACATTTTTGCTGCTTAATTCAACATCCCATGTTTCGTGCATTTTAAAAACACGAACATGAGGGTTAAATAGAGTCTGTGGTTGGAAGTTATTCTGGACTGGAGTAGAGCCTTCCATGAAGCCCGGGAAAACCAAGATGGTAATAAATCAGATTTGTGAGGTGGCCGAGTTCAACACAAAGTGTATTAAATCACACCGGAATCGGTGAATAAAGGGTTTAAAACTATTCACCTTTTACACTTAAAGAAGAGTGTAACACTAATGCCCTGAATGTTACACACAACACACTCATACATTTGTTTTAAAGTCCACCACAATCCTAGTCTGGTCCTATCCAGACTCTGGTCCATTAGCCTGGTCCTACCAGACTCTGGTCCATTAGCCTGGTCCTACCAGACTCTGGTACATTAGCCTGGTCCTACCAGAATCTGGTCCATTAGCCTGGTCCTACCAGACTCTGGTACATTAGCCTGGTCCTACCAGAATCTGGTCCATTAGTCTGGTCCATGCCAGACTCTGGTCCATTAGCCTGGTCCTACCAGACTCTGGTACATTAGCCTGGTCCTACCAGAATCTGGTCCATTAGTCTGGTCCATCCAGACTCTGGTCCATTAGCCTGGTCCTACCAGACTCTGGTACATTAGCCTGGTCCTACCAGAATCTGGTCCATTAGCCTGGTCCTACTAGACCTGGTCCATTAGCCTGGTCCTACCAGAATCTGGTCCATTAGCCTGGTCCTACCAGAATCTGGTCCATTAGCCTGGTCCTAGTAGACTGGTCCATTAGCCTGGTCCTGCCAGACACTGGTCCATTAGCCTGGTCTTGCCAGACTCTGGTCCACTGGCCTGGTCCTGCCAGACTCTAGTCCACTGGCCTGGTCCTACCAGACTCTGGTACATTAGCCTGGTCCTACCAGACTCTGGTGCATTAGCCTGGTCCTGCCAGACTCTGGTCCATTAGCCTGGTCCTGCCAGACTCTAGTCCACTGGCCTGGTCCTACCAGACTCTGGTACATTAGCCTGGTCCTACAAGACAGGTCCATTAGCCTGGTCCTACCAGATTCTGGTCCATTAGCCTGGTCCTACCAGACTCTGGTCCATTAGCCTGGTCCTACCAGACTCTGGTCCATTAGCCTGGTCCTACCAGACTCTGGTCCATTGGCCTGGTCCTACCAGACTCTGGTCCATTATCCTGGTCCTGCCAGACTCAGAGGTTAACAGCCTCTCACGGCGCCGACAGTGATGAAGCTGTGTTTGACAGATTCATAAAAGGCCTTTTGTCGAGGACAATAAGGAAGTTTAATAAATATGCAAACCTCTCGGGGTGTCAAGGCTGTTTAGGAATACAAATTACACAACCTTCACAGATGGTGTCTCTTAAGCCACTGAACATGAGAATTTAATCATCTTTGTCATTTACCAACGTTTAACTTTTTAGAAAGATGTCAGAGCAGGATGGGGTTTGTCGGTCATTTTCATTGTCGATTATTCTTTTGCTTATTTTCTTGATTAATTAGTTAGTTGTTTGGTCTATGAAATGTCAAAAAATGTTGTGTCGGTTAGGGTTTCCCAAAAAGCCCAAGATCACGGTTCAAAGATATTCAGTTTACTGTCACAGAGGAGAGAAGAAACTAGAACATATTCATATTTAACAAGCTGTCATCAGAGAAGTAAACCTTTATTTTTCATTAAAAGGTCCCATGGCATAAACATTTCACTTTATGAGGTTTTTTAACATTAATATGAGTTCCCCCAGCCCGTCTATGGCCCCCCCAGTGGCTAGAAATGGTGATAGGGGTAAACCGAGCCCTGGGTATCCTGCTCTGTCTTTGAGGAAATGAAAGCTCAGATGGGCACATCTGGAATCTTGACCTTTATGAGGTCATAAGGGGCAAGGTTACCTCCCCTTTCTCTGCTATGCCCGCCCAGAGAATTTGACCCACCCATGAGAAATGACACCTCCTAAGGAAAGCTCATTGTGGGACTGGCTCTAAAGGCTGTAATTCTGCACCAAGGCTGAATTTCGGGAATAAGACTTCAGATACAGTATTAGGGACTACTAAGGTCTATATAACGAGACTTCAGATACAGTATTAGGGACTACTAAGGTCTATATAAAAGAGACTTCAGATACAGTATTAGGGGACTACTAAGGTCTATATAACGAGACTTCAGATACAGTATTAGGGACCACTAAGGTCTATATAAAAGAGACTTCAGATACAGTATTAGGGACCACTAAGGTCTATATAACGAGACTTCAGATACAGTATTAGGGACTACTAAGGTCTATATAACGAGACTTCAGATACAGTATTAGGGGACCACTAAGGTCTATATAAAAGAGACTTCAGACACAGTATTAGGGACCACTAAGGTCTATATAAAGAGACTTCAGATACAGTATTAGGGACCACTAAGGTCTTCAGGTCCCAGAGCCTCAGGACACCCCCCAAACCATCCGGCCCAACCAAATCATCGGCAGACCTGTTGGAAAGACACTACGGAACGTCAAAGCAAAATGGATTGTTACCTCGCCCTAAACCGAGAGTACACAGTAGCTGAATACTTGACCCCAGACTCAGAAAGACTGAGCAGGTCCAGGCTGAGTGGACACAGTCTGGCTGTAGAAACCGGCTGCTACAGACAGACCTGGCTGCCTCGAGAAGACAGGCTGTGTCAGCTCTGTCCACAGAGACCGGTGGAGACAGAAACACTTCCTGCTTCAATGTAGCACATATACTGACATCAGAACTCAGATCCTTACAAAAAATTAAAAGTACACTCCCAGATTTTGACTCATTCTCTGACCTGATGCAAAAATGCAACTTCTACTTGGAGAAAACAGTGTGAGCGCTGTAGAAGCAGCGAGATATGTGAGTCCATGTCACATATGAGAGACAACCAGCACAACATCACATAATATATAGTTTATCTCCCCACAGGTTACTTGTTTTCTTTCTTATATTTGACATTTGTAATTTTACTGTAAATTGATTGATACATTTTAGTTTACTCAGTGAATTGTATGTATGTATTTGTTCTCAGATTATTATCCTTGATGCTTTGGCAATGTTGTTATTTCTGATATTCATGCCAATAAAGCAATTTGAATTGAGAAACAGAGAGAGCAGGATGGAGAGAGATGGAGAGAGAGACAGTGAGCAGGACAGAGAGAGAAAGAGAGAGACACAGAGAGAGAGAAACAGAGCATGACGGAGAGAGAGACAGAGCGAGGATGAGAGAGAGACAGAGAACAGGGCGGAGAGAGAGAGAGAGGATGATGGAGACAGAGACAGAGAGCAGGATGGAGAGAGAGAGAGACAGAGAGAGGATGATGAGAGAGAGACAGAGAGAGCAGGATGGAGAGAGAGAAAGCAGGGAGGTGAGAGAGACAGAGAGAGCATGACGGAAAAAGAAACAGAGAGAGCATGATGGAGACAGAGAGCAGGATGAGAGAGACAAAGAGAGCAGGACAGAGAGACAGAGAGAGCAGGACGGAGAGTGAGAAACAGAGAGACAATGACTGAGAGAGACAGAGAGCAAGATGGAGAGAGAGACAGAGAGCAGGACAGAGAGAGAGAGAACAGGACGGAGAGAGCAGGAGAGGGAGAGAGAGAGACAGAGACAGCAGGACGGAGAGAGAGACAGAGCTGTGTATTCCTGCTATGACCATCTGCCCTGTGCTGATATCTGTGCACATACACACAAACCATTTCTGGACAAAACGAGACATTGGAGTACGTCATCGTGGACTTTGGGAAACCCCGATCGTATCAGAGACCAAACAACTAATCCATTCATTGAGAAAATGACTCACACTTTGATCGACAATGAAAATAATCGTTAGTTGCAGCCTTAAAATAATATGCCCCAAATTCTGAAAGAGGATATTTCTAATAAACCTGCATCAAATAATTGTTAGATTTGGTCTTCGTAAAGCAAGACAAGACAAGACAGCGGGTCACGTACTGTATACCGGCTGTTCTACCCCTGACCTGAGTCCCAGCCCCCTGACCTGAGTCCCAGCCCCCTGACCTGAGTCCCAGCCCCCTGACCTGAGTCCCAGCCCCCTGATCTGAGTCCCAGCCCCCTGACCTGAGTCCCAGCCCCCTGATCTGAGTCCCAGCCCCCTGATTTCCTCTCAGATCACTGTTGCCGTTTTGAAGCTCCACCGTGATTATACAGTATATTGTACTTATATATAATGTACCCAGTGATCAAACAAAACTCTGATTACCTGCAAGAGTATGTACAAGAATGGAAATGTATGCATGTGCTGTACAGCAACACCCCACTGCAAGAACCTGAGCATGTCGATACACAGCAGAACTGACAAACAAATAAGGCGGTGCATAGCCAGAGGAGCACACAGGCCCCCCCACACACACCCACACCCATTCACACACACACCCATTCACACACACACACACACCTCCGCGGCTGTAATATCCAGTTCTATCAGGTTAGGGTGGGAATCAGATAATGACTTCTATCAAACAGCCCTCCAGAGTCAAATAAAACCTCCTCGTCTTCTTCTGCAAGTAGCTCGCAGTGTGTGTGTGTGTGTGTGTGTGATTGTGTGTCTGTGTCCATATATGTGTGTGTGTGTGTGTGTCTGTGTCCATGTCTGTGTGTGTGTGTGTGTGTGTGTGTGTCTCTGTCTGTAACTGGGTCTATGTGAATGCAGACTAACAGAGTCTAACAGAAGCCTACGTAGTAGGATTTGTAGCAGCATAACATTTACTGGATTTTTGTGTTGTCAATCCAGTGTGTGTGTGTGTGTGTGTGTGTGTGTGTGTGTGTGTCTGGTGGGGTGGGGGGGGGGGGGTAGAGAGAGAAGAGAGAGAGAGAGAGAGAGACAGCTGTGTCCTGACAGAAAGTTAGCCTTCATGATCTGATGTCCTGAGACGTCGCTACTGCTGCTCATAAATCGTCTCCTTAGGACAGGACAAGGAGAGGACAGAGAGAGAGTGTGTGTGTGTGTGTGTGTGTGTGTGTGTGTGTGTGTGTGTGTGTGTGTGTGTGTGTAGGTAGGTATATGGGACAGTATAAACTAACGCCAGATCATGCACAATGACACGTGGCACACAGTAACTGCTCTGTATGGAAGGCGACAGCGCTGAAGAGCACCGAGGAGAAAACGTTTTGAAGTCTGTTGACATTAGCTCGTCTCCAAGGAGACAACAGTTCACAACTTTCTTTAATCTGTTCTTTAAAACTGTCCCATCCGACGTCCAAGGTCACATCTTCAAATGTCTCCATCTGTCTGACCATGAGTCCAAAACTCAAAGATAGTCCTTTGTACTCATGGATTTTAACTTCAGTCACTGACTAGAAGAATTCAGATTTATGTTAGATATATACTGTATCTTTACATACTTAATCTCACGTGTACAACAACAACTACATGTTAACTTTGTATAACACCGTCATCGTCACAAATAACTTTGCCTTCATTTATTTTCTGTCAATCATACGTGCAGGAGGGGCTCGTGCACATACAAATGTTCTGTGCTAGGTTTTTTTGACACTTCCACCCCCCCGACTGGTGTATAATCACAGAGAAAAAAGTTTTATTTCCACATGATGAGGTATACATCCATCATAAAAGATAGCCTAGACACCACTCTGGAATTACTCTCAAATTCAATTTCTGTTTAAAACCCGGCAGGTGTTTTGTGTGCGAGATAAGCTAATGTGCGCTGAATAGAAAGCAGCACATTAGCATGCAAACTACATCATAGTTTATACCCCCCCCCGTTCTCACACCGAGCACTTTCACTGTCCGGCGACTCTGACAACCACGGTGTTTTGTCTTGTAGCATATTTATGGAAGGTAAGTAGCCATCCTCGCACTCCATTACCCTCATGCAGCAGTTATTCTGCTCAGGTGCCCTGGGTTTGAACCAGGTTTAGTCCTGACTCAGCCGGCCGTCCTTCAGCCGTCCTGCTGGGGCTAAATGTGACATTGAACGGGACCCCATCTGTTGGAGGAAGGCCTCCCGCAGTAGAAGCCTGAGAAGTGCTGAGGCAGGGTGGAGAAACTTGTTACGGAAAACTGATGAAAAAGGGAGTTTGCAGTTTTAATTATCCAGCACTGCGTACTATCGGCTTCAGGTGAACTCAGGTCTTTATTGTTTGAATATACATCTTATTACTGCACCACCTCAGTCTCCCAAAATCTCATGGATTCGTAAGCAACATGCAGGTCATTCCTACATTTTTCAACTCAGGAGCAAATTGTGCTCTTAGGAAGAGATACGGTTACGACCTGTTCATATTAACGTGCCCATATTATGAAAAAAAATCCCTTTCTCTGGGATTTGGGGGGTTATTTTGTGTCTCTGGTGCTTCCACACGCATACAAAGGTGGAAAAAAACCATCCATGCAGTTCTGAGTGAGATCCAGTTTCTGAATGTCCTCGGTCTTCAGTCTCCGGGTGAGCTGTTCAACATCTGCACGGCTTTCTACGTCACTAGAGACGAGGTGGCTAACTGTAGCAGATGCTAGCGCTAGCATGTTAGCTCAATCTCAATGGCAAAACACTGCTTCAACAGCCAATAGTTGACCATAAACTCCAAAAGAACTACTTCCTGTCCCTGTTCTGCAAGTATTCTCCCAGTAAGTCTCCCAGCTGATCCTGCCTTGGACTGACCAAAGCTGGAGAAAGAGTTAGCTATCTGATGGGCTCTTAACGAGCTACTGAGCATGTGCAGCTCCCAACAAAGATAGGATAGAAGTGAGATGTCTCACTCTGGCGCTAAAACAGACCCCTAAACACACAGGGTGAAACCAGGATCTGCAGCAATGTGCAGTACAACAAAAATATGGTGTTTTTTGAAAATGAAACCATGGAAACCTGTTCTGGTCCAACCTCAGAATACAGTTATGAACCTGAAAATGAGCAGAATATGGGCGCTTTAATCAAATGAACTGGACTTTGTTACATGCGTAAGCCCTCTTCCCTTACTGCATTATATTTCATCAAATTTCATTGTAACCTGCCACCAGAATTTAGTTTTTTTCTTGACATAAATGAAGACGTCTTCACCATAAACATGTGCCAGAAGATGTATTAGAATGCAGGAAGTGAAGTCTTTGACGCTCAACATTTCAGAGCCGCCATTCCAGGTCCGGAGGTTAGCACCGCCCAACTGTGATTGGTTGGAAGACATTTGATCCGTGGTAGAGCCAGCGTTGTGGGGATGGAGCTGGCAATGCGAGACTACAGAGCGACCCTCCAGTCCCCAAGCCATGTCTCCAGAGACTGAGCTACTGCGGCCCATCTAGATTTCCAAAGCTGCTCGGAGTCATTCAGGTGTAAAAGTGCTAATTACTCCATATAGTAAAAATCGTTTCTGAGAGGTATCTACATCAGTGGTCCCCATAAAAATTACAAAACTACTTCATACTCTATTTCAGAGAGTGACCTTTAGAAAACATGTCATGAGTGGCGTGATTGTCTTCTTCCTGCAGTCAGAGAGCGAAAAAGTCCTTTTTCACTCCGTTTCAAAAGAGTGAACTTCCATTAAGTCACATAAGGATTTGGGGAGAGCCGTTAGCAGTGTTATCTGGTCCACTGCGAGACTGTGGGAGTGATTTAAGTGGAGAAAGAAAGCAGCTTTGTGGTGAGTTACAGACGCCGGCCGTCCATTTATCAGCAGAGCCAGACGGGCTGGACTTTTCTATCAGCATGAACAACAACTAGAAAACAGAGCCCACGTTCTTCACATGGAAATCTGAGAACATCAGTGCATGATCATTAGAGTGGACAGGGTGGGA
Source organism: Etheostoma nigrum (assembly GCA_029931835.1). Lineage (NCBI taxonomy): Eukaryota > Metazoa > Chordata > Actinopteri > Perciformes > Percidae > Etheostoma > Etheostoma nigrum. The sequence continues at coordinate 1,537,215 of CM057257.1, forward strand.
GGAACATTTCCCTGCAGCCTCATCAGTCTTCATGAATATTGTTTGAGTTGGTTTCAGAGGTTATGTTGAAAGATATCAACATGAATTATGTAACGGTAGACACAAAAAATCCTGTTTTTTTTAGACGATCTAATCTGAAATGAAGTCCTGACTAGGGGCAGTCACGATTTTCCAAATCTTTAATTCGATTACACTTTCGATTCTAAGGTCACGGTTCGATTTGACTCTCAATTTAATATCTGACCTTTGTTCGCAATGTACCACACTACATTGTCAAATTTAAAACATTTATTAACAACATAATGTAAAAATAACATATGTTCAGTCAATTGGAAACTTAAGCAAAATAACTTGCCATCTAATTTATCTTTTGGAACTTGTCTTGTTCACAGGCGAAGACATTCAAGTTCACAAAACAAACAAAACAATAACACCACCATGTCCAAAGTCATCTCTAATCAATTAAGTGTCTTGAAGCATCATTTTCAGGTTCATAATTGTATTCTGAGGTTGTACCAGAATAGGTTTCCATGGTTTCATTTTCATAAAACACCATCTTTTTGTTGTACTGCACATTGCTGCAGATCCTGGTTTCACCCTGTGTGTTTAGGTCTCTGTTCTAGCTCCAGAGTGAGACGTCTCCCTTCTATCCTATCTTTACCTGGGAGTCCTGTTTTTCACCCTGTGTGTTTAGGTCTCTGTTCTAGCTCCAGAGTGAGACATCTCACTAGTTTTAGCTCCAGAGTAGCTTTGACACGTTTTTTGTCGACAATGCGAATCAAAACTACTTCCACACCGGCGACTTCAGCGAAAGAGGAGGGGGCTCAAGTCCTGTCGATGGGCCTCCTGCACCGGCCTTGCCATGCTGTCTTTTGATTGGCCGTAGCTGACTAAGAGGAGGTTGCCTAGCAGCCCTTCAACACTGGTGTTGGTGAACTGACCGAAGACCGGTAAATTAACCCGAGTTGTGTCACTGAACCGGGAGAATGAACCGACTCGCTCCTGGTTTTTTACCTCATTCGTGCCGGCAGCTCAAGCTGAGTGCGATCGGTGTATGCTTGTGTGTGTGTGTGTGTGTGTGTGTGTGTGTGTGTAGCTGGTCTACTGCTACTGTGGGTGTAGTAATCTAGCTAATTAGCGCCTCCACTGGACTGGTGATAGAATCAATCAGTTCTCTTAAAATCCATGCCTCGAGCAGGCTACACTTGTTTTTTTTTCCCGCTTGGCAAGTCGACCGGACGGGACAGGTAACTTCATTTTGGTAGATTTTGATTTAAAATCGAAATAGTGACACCCTTAGTTCTGACTGATGTGAACAGGAGGAGACAGACTTTTATCCTGCAGCCAAACACAATATCCGTCCCCATCTCGTCAGGTACTTGATACCTTGTCATTTAGGATCGCCTGTCAATCATATTTGGATGTCTGCAGTGACAGCGGTTGCTAAATCCTGGACTCTATCCAAAAGCTCGTTCTCTACTCTGACTCGGGGTAAATCAGGCATAGTAAACATACTCTGCATCACACTTTAAAGGTCCCATGGTGTGAAACTTTCACTTTGAGGTGTTTTAACATTAATATGCGTTCCCCCAGTGGCTAGAAATGGTGATAGGTGTAAACCGAGCCCTGGGTATCCTGGTCTACCTTTGAGAACATGAAAGCTCAGATGGGCCCACCTGGAATATAGTGTGTGTGTGTGTGTGTGTGTGTGTGTGTGTGTGTGTTTTATTGTTGGTTGGAAAAAAACAAGCAATTAGAAAACTTGGATTCTAGGAAACTGTGACAAGTACTGAAACCATTTTTTGTATACGTGAACAATTCGATTAACTGGAAAAATAAATGACGTTTTCTACAAAAATACTGAATATTAATTTTTTTAAAGAGCATTAAACAATGTTAAATATTACACAATTTATTGATTAAATAAAAAAAAGAAATGTTGATTAAACTTAATTTACAACAAGATGTTTCTACAGACATGAATTTGCATCTAATTGCCTCCATTTTGTAGCCTGGTTGACACCAGATCCTTCTCCAACGGACGCCACTCAAATGCCTCTGGGCGCAATTGGATAGTCCATCAACCAATCAGACCAGCGATCCGGGTGACGTAGCAGCGACAGCGGCATCAACAGTTGGCTGCACTTCGTCATGGTGTGAAGCCCGCCTCAACGGTTGTGATTGGTGCCTCCATTTGGAGAAAATGGGCTCCAGGCCAGACTGGCTTTCAGAGCTAGTTCGTCAGGGTTTTCTCAGGCTATCCATTTTGACTTTAAACCCTCTGAACTTCCCCTCCTCTTGTATGTGTTCCCGGCCCCCGAGGATTGAGTTTGAGACACTTTGCTGCCAAAAGGACAGAACTAGTGCGCTTGGATTTAATGACTGGCATCCCGTGCAGTTCTCCATTGAGATGTAAATGCTCATTGTTATGCGAGCCTCTGACAGACGTCTGGGTGAATGTTGTAAGTAGTAAAGGCCGTCCTGGTAGTCAGGGGAAATGAGAATCCCTGCCATTTAGAAATGGTGGAGACTGCTTTTAAAAATTGACTGACACGAAAATGGAGAAGATTCTGTTAACTTTTAAGGGATAATGGCAAACTCAGCTGACAATATGATTACACTTTTAAAATCGGCGTCCTCTACACTTTAAAGCCACTTGAAGTGGAATTTATTAGAACGCTCTTTGAAAAAGGACAGGCTGCGGATCGACTGTCATTACGGTGAATTAATAAGGCAAAATGTAAAATACATCACCCATTTCTGTCTTGCTTCAGCCGCCATCTCATCGCCTTTCTCCCTGCTTCCTTCTTTCCTCTATCCTCACTTCCTTTTTCCCCTTCTGCGTTTCTGATACCATAACTCCTTCCTCTTCCCCTTCCATTGCCCCTCTTTCCTCTCCTTAATACCGACAGCAGATTCAGTTTCCATAACCCTGAACCTCTGGGTGCTCGGCCTTTCCTCTCAAGAAGACATACAAGCCCCTTTCATCCGTGGAGGTTAATTGAGGTGCTGTGAGGGGTCGCCATGCGGTGACTGGCCTGGTTACCCCTGGGTGTTGTTGGGCTTAAATCCTGCCCTTCTAGATTCTTTCAGGAAGAAGGGTTCAAGTCCGTAGGTTGGATAAAAGTATGTTTATTACAATAGAATATATTCCAGAGACAAGGTTACAGAGAATATGCATCCATAGCTCTCCCCAAGTTTGTCTTTTCCCTTTCTGCTTGATCTTATGTGCACAGGGGGGGGCAGTTCAGTTGCTGCCCCGTGACATATATGTGTGTTGTGTTTTGTCTCCACAAGGTTAGTGTCTAGCAGAGCTCGGCCTGCACAGTAGATAACAGGTCTCAGACTGCTACTGGAGAGGACCTCCACCCAAACACAGGACGTGTCCCTAACCCCCCTTGGCCCTGCTTTTCAGAATTAACTCACTCGGCAGAGCTATGGTTGGACACGTTGTACCAAAACAACTTATCATAAGGTCACAGTGAACTTTATGAACTACATGTTTCTTATTTAGAAGTGGACCTACTAATCACACTGAAACCAAGCAGACTGTGTGTAATGCTTTTGCTCTTTAGCTCAAAATGTAATGAATTGAATACACATGATGAATATAATGCACTACGTGAATATAATGTTTATGAGCACACATGATATGAATACATGTTATTCCAACAGTGTCAGGGTGGTGTCCTGCTCCGGGACGTTTCGGTGATGCAGAGCGACGGGCGGAGAGGAAGGAGGACGGGGGCGGTTCAGACCCGCTGGGCCGTATCAATGATTCACAGCAAGCTCAATAATCAATGGAGCTTTCCTGCCTGCAGCTTGATAATCAAGTGATGAGGAAACAATGAGTACTGCTGTCTTTAGGGATAGATTTTCGCTGATGTTTCGTCCGTCTGAGACCGTTTTGGGTTCGCTGTGTAAAAGGTCATTTCTGACATTTTCAACAGACCAGACAAAATGTTGATATGAAACTGCTCGACGGTCTCGATTCAGTCATTCTTAAACTAAGTAATGATCATTCATGTTGCTTCATCTTGCCTGGTTCTTGCTTCATAATTGAATTGGTAATGTACTGTACGTTTTTGTGATTGGGCAGATTATATAAGAGTAAGGTTCTTTTTGCTCCTTTTCATTCAGGACATGTTGTGTTTGCATGAAATCAACTTGCAAGTTATAAATAAAGATAGATTTGCAGCTTTTTTCTTCCATTTCATATCATTGTAACCCATGTCTTCATGGTTTGGACTGAAGACGTATAAAGATGTGATCGTGGGAAATTGGGATGGCCATTTGTCTTCTAATTTCTGACATTTTATAGGTTGATTAATTATAAGTAATCAATAGATAGATAATGAAAATAACAAATGGATGCAGACCTCAAAAGCTGGATTCAAAATATGCTTAAGAATATCATTGTGTTGTAATAGTGTTAATATGTGAATTAATAGTGGAGGAAAAACCACCTCTGGGACCAGCAGCTCTCCTCACACTGAACCTTGGGTTGTATTGTAGTCCTGAGAGTTTCATCACATCTCTGCTTTCTCCAGCTGTAGTACAGCTGTCGTGCTCAGAGCTCTCTGGTCTGTGCCGGCCTTGAAATGTTCACCATCCACAGCTTTTATTAGTAAGCAAGGCAGCGTGCTTCTGATCCTGTACCAGCGTTTTAATATACAAACACAGCCGCAGTCTGCAGCCTCCCACAGCACGCCGCATTAAGGATTCAGGAGATGAAGCTGTGTGTGTGTGTGTGTGTGTGTGTGTGTGTGTGTGTGTGTGAGAGAGTTTTAGCACTTACACACACATTTTGAACACCCCGTTTCCTGCCTCACCCCTTATCCAATCACACTTAAGCGTGATGTTGTTGTGCATTAGCATTGACTGGCTTCCGCTGACGGCAGCAGAAAAATCTCTCACACACACACACACACACACACACACACACACACTTTTACCCTTGAGGGATTCATTAGCGGATCACAGCGGATGGCTACACCGTACGGCAGGGTGCGGAGGAAGAGACACCACAGGAAGCAGGAAGTAGTTTGTGTGGTGGAGCGTGTTCAAGGTGCGTAGCTAATCATGGTATTGTTATTATTTGCAGCATTTGATTTGGATTGCATGCAGTAAAATCTGTTACTTAAGTAGGTAGCGATGCCAAAACAAAAAATGAAAAAAATACTTCCTCAAAAGTAAACAGTTTTAGTTTTGTTGTTTGAGAATTTATCAGCAGTCAGGTGTTTGAAACCCTGCAGGAAGTCTAGCAGCCACGGAGCAACAGTCTAATAGGGCGATATAGAGAAAAATCAAATATCACCATATTCTTGACCAAATACCTTGATGTCGATATTGCGACGATATTGTGTGGTTGACTATTGGTGCTTTGACAAAATGTTAATCACACAATGAGATTTTTGATAAATAATGTACAGAAATGTAAATACATAGAACAGTCTGGTAAGTTTAGAAAATTACATCATGTTACTGTAATGCAGCCTGTAAAACCAGGAAAAGACAACTCTTACCACATTATGACAGCCTAAGGACATTTTCATAACTCAATGAGAAGAATGCATTTGGCCGACAAGCACACATATCTGGTGTCCCAGGTGAAAAACCCCCCCAAGACCACCAGCGTCTCACTTCTGGACCTGATTTCCTGTTGCTGTCACATTTGAGCCATTTATCTCCCTCCCTGCTGCTCAGAAATGGGCTTAAAGTGGCACACAATGCACTGAATGACACTGCTGGCACTGACACTGGAGGGAAACTTAAAATACACTTACACGCTGTAATGTACTTAGACACACACACACACACACACACACACACACACACAGCTCACAGCATACTGAAACACTCTACTGCTTTGATCGTACACTTGTGTTTGCCGGCTGTGCATTCTGTTATTGCATGTAAGAAATAAGTGTGTCTGTGCGTGTCTGTGTGTGTGTGTGCAAGCGCACGTGTGTGTGTGTGTTGATGCAGGCATAAATAGATGATTGACAGGTGAGTGTGTTTGTGTACAACTTGATTATTTGCATCCTTGCATTTTCTCACACATAATTTGTTGCTTTGGGCGTGTGTGCACATTCACATGGGAAAGCGCGTGGTTGCGTGTTGCCATGGCGACGCAGTGGATCGCCGTATCTTGCTTGTGGCAATCTTAATTCAACTAATACGGCCGAGTGGAGGCACACATACAGACATCCAGAATGCTGACGAGGAGAGAGGGAGAGGGAGAGAGAGAGAGAGAGAGAGAGCGAGGATGGATGGAATGAAGGAAGGAAGGACGTGAGGAAAAACATTAGGAAAAGAGGACACAGGGGCTGAATGTCATCACCCTTATGATGATAGCTCCTCAACGCCTCGGTCCTCGGCTGAACCGAAAGGTGTTCTGTCCCTCTTTGGTGAAGGCCGTCTCAAAGCTCAGATTTCTGCCCCGAGGACCTTTAGGTGGAAGCCATGCAGCTGAAGGAGTTGCTAACTCCGCCCAAACAGCTGACAAACTCACGGGACGCGTCAGAGGAAAGGACGTTTCACTCCTCTAGAACACATTTGCTTGTGGCCTCTCTCCTCCGATGATTGACTGCCTCCTTGGTGGGAGGGACTACGATGCGAGGAAGGAGGCCGCTGACGTGCTACGGGACGTACCCATGGAAGAACGAGGAGTAAGGAAGCAAAGCAGGAGAAGGATGCCGGCGAAGAACAGACCAATAGAAACACCCTGGAAGTCAGGCACACTAAGTAAATGTGTTGTATTTATATATCTTTTCTAGTCTTAACGACTACTCAAAGCGCTTTTACATCATACAGGAAACATTCACCATTCACACACATTCATACACTGTGGCCGAGGCTGCCGTACAAGGTGCCACCTGCTCATCAGATACACACTCACACACATCCACACACCTAATCATCAGATACACACTCACACACATCTACACACCTGCTCATCAGATACACACTCACACACACATCTACACACCTGCTCATCAGATACACACTCACACACACATCTACACACCTGCTCATCAGATACACACTCACACACACATCTACACACCTGCTCATCAGATACACACTCACACACACATCTACACACCTGCTCATCAGATACACACTCACACACATTCACACACACCTGCTCATCAGATACACACTCACACACACACATCTACACACCTGCTCATCAGATACACACTCACACACACACATCTACACACCTGCTCATCAGATACACACTCACACACATTCACACTCCGATGGCGCAGCATCGGGGCAACTCAGGGTTCAGTGTCTTGCCCAAGGACACTTCGACATGGGACTGCAGGGCCAGGGATTGAACCACCAACCTTCCAATTGACAGGCAACCGCCCTACCGCTGAGCCACAGCCGCCCTGTGTTACCGCTGTATTACATAATACAGTTTTCTAAACTTCCACTCCTGTGGTTCAGGGTTGTTCAGGTTAAATTAACTAACAGTACTTGATTAACCCTTGTGTTGTCTTTGGGTCAAATTTGACCCGTTTTCTAAATGTCTATATCAGAAATATGGGTTTCTTTTTAACCACCTAATTGTGATTACCCAAACATATCATGGATGATTCCACACAACGGCTTTGCAAGTACAACAAAATACTGGATCTCCACTTTCATTGAATTTTAGGGTGTTTTTCAATTTTTTAGCATTTGGAAAAAAAGTGGAAATGTTTCTTAACAGTATCTCAACTGAACGTTGACATATACCCTTCTGTGATTATCCTTCCTTTAATATCAGTCTAAATAAGTCATAATGTCTGCTTTGTAACTCAAGAATTAGGTATAATTTTCTATAAATGAGGTTTATAGACCATGAATTCCAAAAATAAGTGTAAAACTACTGATGATAAATTGGTGTTAGTGGTGTTTATACATGGTAGTGAACAGAAGCGTTAAATGTAAAAACAAAAAAGTGCCAAAAGTCAGAAAAAGTGTTGATTTTCAGTTTTCAACCGGCAAGTGCATGGTTGAATGGAGGACAAGGGTTAACAGGTTTGACATTAAGCATGGCCCCATGGCTCGTGGTCACAAACCGTTACTCTGTGGCACCAAATATCCCCAATAGAACGTCACTTTGAACTCAAAACAGACACAAAGAAGTTTATATTTTCATTGTGTTAAAGTGCTCATAATATGCTTTTTGGCTTGTCCCTGTCCTTTCTCGTGTTGTATATCTTTTTTGTGCATGTTACAGGTTTACAAAGTCCAAAGTCCCCCTCCAAAGGGATTTTCCATCTTCTACAGAACACACTGTTCACAAACTGCACCAAGGATATATTTGTTAAAGACAAAATATGTGTCAAACGAGTCTACTGTGGTGCTGCAGACAAGTCCCGGCCTACAGTTCATACCCTACGGAGTAAAGAGTGCGTTTTATTGGTACAGATCCTCACAAAAATCACACTTTAATTGGATATTTTTCAATGAAAATAGCAATACAAAATTGATCATTCACTCCAATATTGTGAATCGTACCGCAATTGAAATATCAGTCAAAATTATCGCAATTCCATATTTTTCTAGCTGTGCTAATTTAGATTAGGAATGAGCATTTTTGGATGACACTAGATATCAAAACAAGAGACATATTATATTAAACTACTGTGAGCTATGCTGCAAATCCCCCACTTCTAAGCAGAAGATGATGATATCTCAGATCCTCCGTCTCACTCAGCCTCAGCCGGGGTCCGCTCACATCTTCACCGAGAGGAAGGATTTTACCCCCGAGAGTCGCGTTACAGCGGGGAGAGCTCACTGTGTTCCCACTCCTGGATGGGTACCCAACTCTCATCCTTTTAGGCAACGACCAAATTGCCTCCTTAGTATCAAGTATCAGAAAAATGACTCGTCATTAAATACTAAAATTTCAACACTTAGGGAGTAAATCTCACCAGCGTCAGTGAGCCAATAAGCATGCTTCTAACCAAGTGTGTCATATATTTGATATGATTTGAGCTGTATACTACTATCTTTGCTGTAAATCTGGCTCGGGTTAAACCTTTTGTGAAACATGAACAAACACAAACGCCATAGAGCTTTGTAGGACTGTAGAAGCGAGAGGCAGATAAGCGGGCCCTGGGCCTGCAGTGGTTTGATGTATAATAGCGGTGGTGTGTTATGAAGTTCTTTAAGCATTCATTAGGCCTTCATGCCTCCACAGTTTTTGCAATTATTGTTGACCTTTAAGACGAGGGATTGATTCTCTGAACAAAGCGCGTGGCTCCGCTGCTCCGAAGGCAGGACGCATCTGTTATACTGGAGACCCACACACACACACACACACACACACACACACACACACACACACACACACACACACGCGCACACACACACACACACACACACACACACACACAGTCTCGCACAGAACACACACACACACACACAGTCTCGCACAGAACACACACATACTCAAATTCCTCTCCAACCCAGAGGCTCCCTCGATGTTTCTGTCACAAAATATCACACTGATCAACCGGAAACCCGTTTTGTTCGGGTAGAGCAGTGAGAGTGGAGAGCAAGTTAGGGAAGAGAGGAAACACTGCAGGGGAGAGGCCAGGAAGGAAGGACAGAAGGAGGGAAAGGAACTAAAGGACTGTGACTAGTACACCACACACTAGAGATCCAGGACAGAACTGTGGGAAACCAATGTAACACATTAGTGATGTTAATGGCTTTACAGCTGAGAGTTTGTCCGCTTTGAGCAGCAGGAGAACAACAGAAGATTATTTGGATTGCGTCCGATTCATATCCCACGGTCTTGCTTACTAGAAACAACAGTGTCTCCTCTATGTTGATGGCGGCCCGACATGGTAAAATTTGAACCGCCATGGTATAGGGGAGACGCAAAACAGGGTTTCCGCTACGCACACCGCCGCTCCTTCAGCTGTTTATCCATCCATCTTCATCCGCTTATCCGATATCGGGTCGGGGGCAGCAGCTCCAGCAGGGGACCCCAAACTTCCCTTTACGAAAAGTCATAAAGTCGTAATTACACGACTCTGCAGAGCCGTCTGCTCTACTGAACGCATGCCAACTTTCATTCACTCTCTCTCCCCGAGCGACTCGTGAAGTCATGGCAACCAAGTAAACAACAGGGCGAGGACTACTTGTCACTCAATCTTAGGTAATGTGACAAACACCAACGAAAGCCGCAACCTTCCTCCACAGAGCTGTGGAGCAAGGTCTGGCAAGTCCACACAGCATTCTGGGATGGGAGAACAACATGCTCTGGTTTATTGGTATTTCTTTAAACCAATCACAATCATCTTGGGCAGGGCTAAGCGCCGGACGGAGCCACGGTGCCGCTGCTAAATAGTCTCAGGAAGGAACTTCTTTTGGTGGAACATGTGTACGTTCAAAAGTTGTTTTAGTCGTCAACAGAAACTCAGATTGGACAGATAGTCTAGCTAGCTGTCTGGATTTACCCTGCAGAGATCTGAGGACCAGGTAACCATAGTCCTCAGATTGGACAGATAGTCTAGCTAGCTGTCTGGATTTACCCTGCAGAGACCTGAGGACCAGGTAACCATAGTCCTCAGATTGGACAGATAGTCTAGCTAGCTGTCTGGATTTACCCTGCAGAGACCTGAGGACCAGGTAACCATAGTCCTCAGATTGGACAGATAGTCTAGCTAGCTGTCTGGATTTACCCTGCAGAGATCTGAGGACCAGGTAACCATAGTCCTCAGATTGGACAGATAGTCTAGCTAGCTGTCTGGATTTACCCTGCAGAGACCTGAGGACCAGGTAACCATAGTCCTCAGATTGGACAGATAGTCTAGCTAGCTGTCTGGATTTACCCTGCAGAGATCTGAGGACCAGGTAACCATAGTCCTCAGATTGGACAGATAGTCTAGCTAGCTGTCTGGATTTACCCTGCAGAGACCTGAGGACCAGGTAACCATAGTCCTCAGAAATCAGCCGCAAGTTAGAGTGCTATCACAAAAGAAGAGGATGGTGAAGGACATCCGGCGAAATTACCAGCGGCAGTGGAGCAATCCTGGCAGTGGAACGCTGTGAGTATATAGACTAATATTAGTCTGATGCCTTAAGTTTCTGTTTCTAAAGAAGAAAATACTAAAACAAATTGCACTAATATGCGTAACATCACAATGTTTTGATGTGAGCAGCCGTTGTAAAGTAACTCTAAATGTGAGTCAGAATCGCAGTGGGAGAGAGCTAAGCTCCCAGTGCTCCCAGCGGAGAGATTATGTCCTCCTCCTCGCATACTCCCTCCCAGTGCGACCAGGACCATTGCCATGGCAACAGGCTAAACTGAGAGGCAGCGTGGGTTAAGCATCACTCAGCCCATATTTATCACCCACTTAGGCTTTATGGCCTCATGATGGGAAATCACCAACTGGACCCCTGTGTGCAAGAAGAAGATATGAAGGGAGGAGGCCCTGGAAAAATATATCAACAAACAATTAAAGCAATCTGGGAAGAAAAAGGAAAACATAGAAAGACAAGAAGAAATGTGTTCCTATAATAACCTGTCTCCATCTTGTTGTTGCTCCTGTTTACCCATCATGCATTTCTGCTCTCAACTTCTCTCTTCCTGACCTTCCTCTTCATTTGGTCCCCTTCTTTTCTATCTCACTGTGCCCATGCTTTTCTTTCCTAGAGAAGAGGATCAGGGCCACATGGGACAACTGTATTTGACTTCTGAGAAGTCTGAAATTGTGAGATTAAAAGTCAGAATTCAACATGGTGTAGACAGACTGAAGCCAGAATTCAAGTATATTTTTTACTTTGGCCTCTTCCACACACACCCCCCCCCCCATCTTCCCTTTCTTCTTTCATTCTTTTAAAGATGCGTCTGATTTGAACTAGTTTGACGGGTGTGTTGTACAGTGATGACGAAGCCACACTTGAGCTACTTTTAAGACAGTACTGTGTGCAGTGTGTGTGCAGGCGTGTGTGAGTGTGTGTATGTGTGTGTGTGTGTGTGTGTGCGGCAGATCGTGATAGATTGCCCTTGACTTCCATCTAATGACTGGCTCAGGTTTACTCCTGCTAGCGAGGCCTGTCACTTCCGCTCAGCGAGGCCAGTGATTGGTCGGGACTCAGCGTGGCTGAGTGATGGACCTGCAGCTCAGCCCTCACTTCCATCACATCCGACCATTTCACAACAGGTAGAGTTTGGATGACGGGGAAGATTTTATGGAGGTGTGAAAGGCTGGTTACTAGGGGCGTGACGAGAGATTCACTTCACCAGAACGAGACGGGATTACAACACTAGTTAAAGAAAACTTAAATGATGAAATAGGACTGTAAGTGAGCACTGTGAACGGTTTTGCCACAAAGTTAAAAAGGCTTTTCTCCTTCATAATTAACCTTATCTGACCTAAAAACTGTGGCGTCCCTCCCTCCCCCCAAACCTGTCTCTACAACCTATTAATCGAAAAAATGATTCCTTGGTTGCACTGCGCTATAACTATTTTTCTTGTATTTGTATCTTATTTTTTTTGCCCATTTTATTTTCAGGATCATTTTTTTATTGCTCTTCAATGTTTTATGTAAAGCATTTTGAATTGTCTTGTTGCTAAAAAGGTGCCAAAGAAATAAAAGTTGCCTTGTCTCGTCCTACGACCTCCAGCCTGTCAGTCTGTCACCAGGGCACATGGACGCTTCTGTCTGGTGCCTGTCAGTCTGTCACCAGGGCACATGGACGCTTCTGTCTGGTGCCTGTCAGTCGGTCACCAGGGCACATGGACGCTTCTGTCTGGTGCCTGTCAGTCAGTCACCAGGGCACATGGACGCTTCTGTCTGGTGCCTGTCAGTCAGTCACCAGGGCACATGGACGCTTCTGTCTGGTGCCTGTCAGTCAGTCACCAGGGCACATGGACGCTTCTGTCTGGTGCCTGTCAGTCAGTCACCAGGGCACATGGACTCTTCTGTCTGGTGCCTGTCAGTCAGTCACCAGGGCACATGGACGCTTCTGTCTGGTGCCTGTCAGTCGGTCACCAGGGCACATGGACGCTTCTGTCTGGTGCCTGTCAGTCGGTCACCAGGGCACATGGACGCTTCTGTCTGGTGCCTGTCAGTCGGTCACCAGGGAAATAATCAACACCTGTCTGTCTCGGAAGAGTACATCAACTGCAAGGCGATCTCGCTATTCTATTCTATTATATTACATTATATTGCAGCAAACGCTGTCTGCGTGAAGTTTTGAAAAGTGTAACCACACCTGGCGTGCCGTGCCTCACCTCCAGAACCACCACCATGTCTGAACCACACCTCTGTTTTAACTCTGAGTGAACGTACTCTGAGTTGATTAAACTCATCTCAGGGTGTCGACCTCCTTCCTGAAACAGGCCCCTGCTCTACATATTATACATATTAGGTATATCGCCATTCAGCCTGAAAATACCAAAGTATGATTGTTGGTCCATAATCAGCCGGCTGTTTGAGTTTTGCCACAGTGTGTTTGTTGCGTCGGGCCTCGGCCCACAGCGCCCCCCCTCTCCCCCTCCTCCTCGCTGTGTTTTATTAGTCTACAGGTCTATAAAGGAGACAGGGAGGAGACAGGAAAGCGTGCTGAGACTAGATGTTCTCTGCCGAATGACTCCCCAAAAATACACACCGAGGGCTAAAAGCGGAGCGGGACCCAGCCAAGACAGAAGGGGGTTGGGGGGGCGATCTTTAAACACACCAAGTCTGTTCTGGGTTATAAGGACTCCTCTGTGCTCCCTCACTGTTTGTCCTCCTGTTTAACGGTGATGCATAAAGCAATGTTGACACTGGGTTTGTGAGCCAGTTTCAAGGCTGGAAAAATGAGGTATGAGGCTTTTGGAGAGGAAGCAGGATGATTGGGGGTGGTGGGGGGGAGAGAGAGAGAGAGAGAGAGAGAAAGCAAATTGTGATTGCTTTTCCTTTTTTTGGCAATCATCTACACCTTTCAATGTCAGCCGACTACTAAAATGGACATCATCGCAATGGAGTTTCTATTTCAAGAAAGTCTTTAAGTTAAGTGTGTTGAATTACAACGACTGAAGGGAAACAGATAACAAGGTCGATTAGTACGTTTTAAGGTTCACCTAAAGCTAAATGTTCAGTTGTGTAATCAAATTTAATAAAAGGTCTAAACATATACCATCAGAATAACAGTAAAGCTGCTATAACTGCCTACACATAGGGACTTTAACCCTCATGTTGTTCTTGGGTCAATTCAAATCGTTTTCAGTGAAATATTCACATTTATTTTCACAAAAAATGGGCCGTCAAAATAAGCACTAAAAAGACATTAAAAATATCCAAAAACGTTGGAAAAACATTTTAAAACAGCTCACACAACATTGAAAAAGTCACAAAATGTCAGAAAAAGTGATAATAATGTTAAAAGTGACCAAAACATTTTCTTTTTGTCATGTCTGATAGTTCTCACCCCTGAATGCAGAATTTAAGATGATGCTGATTTCCCCATCTGGTCTGACCCTGTATTTTTAATCCATGTTGTTGTCTTTGTTGTCATGTACTGTCTTTGCTACTGCAGCAACATTAATTGCCCCTTGGGGACAAATAAAGGTTTTGAACTGAACTTGGTTGAAGGGACGACAACACAAGGGTTAAAGCGGCCATATTGAGTGATTGGTGAGATTTTAATGTCCAGTCACATTTTGTTTAACACCGTAGAGAAGCAAATGTACATACCATGGTATACCACTGCAACATGCAAGTCTCCTAGCAACATTATACCAAAAATACATTTTTAACTTTCATATTAAGATGGAAACACGGTTTTCGATTTTTGAATTGATTCCACCAAAGCGAAGCCGTAAAGGTGCACGCCGCGCCCCTTCATACTCCGCCTCCTCGCTCCAGCCTCTGGAACTCGATGCATTTTGTCATTGGATTGATTTCATCAGACAAGCCTCCAAAGAGCTCTTTATCTGGTTTGAAATGTAAAGGTTTCCGAGTGTTACTGTCCGCTGCAGGAGCAGATACCCATTCATCTTTGAACATGGACAGAAAACCTTGACTGTGAAATGAGCCATGAAAGAAAAAAAAGAATCCTTTAATTACTGATGCAATGAGGCTTTAGTTCTCTTTTCTCAACATGGTGACGATGCAGTCTTTTAAATATTTAGTTTGGGCTTTTGTTATATCATGAGGTGATTGTTAACACACACACACACACACACACACACTTTATCCTCCTCATTTTGTGGAACTATGCCCACAACACAGCGTCCCATTCACCGCCACTCGCTCTGAACACAGAGCGGCCTGAGAGCTGCTCGAGTGCTGCCAGGATAACTATTATTTCCCCCGCTTCAAAGGCTTTCATAAGGAGCACTGGAGATTCAAATGAGCAGCAGACCCGCACCTTCAAAGGCCTTAAATCATAGTTCTGCATCACACACAGCTCCATTCTGCTCTCTTTCTAAATGCAAATTAAATGAAACACTGGTCAGCCGACCAATCGGAGGAGCCGCTCACTGTGATCGCAGAGCTTTAAAGTATGGACCACATGTAGACGACAGCCATTGAAATCAGAGAAGCGAGCTCTGAGATCTTAATAACGGCAACTACCATTACACAAAATACATTATGTATGAATGTACATATTGTCTCTGCATCCGTGTCTGCATCCGTGTCTGTATGTGTGTGTGTGTGTGTGTGTGTGTGTGTGTTTCATTATGTAAGAGTCCATGTTGTGATATGTGATATGATGATGCTTTGCTCCCACACATGGAAATTATCTCTTACAGACTAACAGGTTGAAGAGCTGAGGGTGGGTGTATGAGAGAGAGAGAGAGAGAGAGAGAGAGAGAGAGAGAGAGAGAGAGAGAGAGAGAGAGAGAGAGAGAGAGAGAGAGAGAGAGAGAGAGAGAGGATGGATCTGAAACACAGAATGAGGGAGTGAGGAGGAGGGAGGAAGGAAGGAAGGATGTGAGGAAATATTAGGAAAAGAGGACACGGGCTGAATCTCATCACCCTTATTTGATAGCTCCTCGGCTATGTGTATGTGTGCGCTTGTGCGAGTGTGTGTTTGTGTACGACTATCACACATATGTATCAGATTTAGACTTTTGTTTAAAAAGAAACAATTATTCAGAAACACTCTACGAAAGGTAAAACCCAGTTTGCAGTCTCACTGACTGAATGGAGCACACATCAGCGGCGTTGAGCTGCAAAGATGAATCAATGAGATGCCAACTAATTATTATTTTCACAGTCGATTGTTAGCTTTGAAGTTTTTAAGACAAAAAAGTCAAACTTGACTCTGTCCCACACCTGGACCGGGCTGTCCCACACCTAGGACCGGGCTGTCCCACACCTAGGACCGGGCTGTCCCACACATAGGACCGGGCTGTCCCACACTTAGGACCGGGCTGTCCCACACCTAGGACCGGGCTGTCCCACACCTGGACCGGGCTGTCCCACACCTGGACCGGGCTGTCCCACACCTGGACCGGGCTGTCCCACACCTGGACCGGGCTGTCCCACACTTGGACCGGGCTGTCCCACACCTAGGACCGGGCTGTCCCACACCTGGACCGGGCTGTCCCACACCTGGACCGCTGCAGAAAGTGCAGCTGTGTTTTGGACGGTTATTTTGTTCTTTCAGGAGAACTTTTAACAGAATCGTTGCCATGTTTTGGAGATTTTGCTAACCAGCTTGGATTTAAAGGTGATGAAGTTTTAGAGTTTAAAGACGGAACGCTCGCAGGTTGTCGCTCTTATTATTAGTATTAGTATTATTATTAGTAGTATTATTGACATTTCCATTAAATAAATAAATACTTGCTGGTTTTAACAGTCACACATTTGTTCAGCCATCTGATGCAGATATGGATAATGTGGACCATTCTCCGTGGAGATTTAGTTATTGATGGATTAAAACCCTGATGAAGTTTTGGAGAGTGTTGGTAGTTCTGCCATCTGTTCCTCTCACATCGAGAGAGAGAGAGAGAGAGAGAGAGAGAGAGAGAGAGGCTGCATGACGCCACCTGAATGTGTTGTTCTTCAGCCTTTCAAACTTTAACAATACTAAGAGTGGGCCAGATGGATCAAGTCCTCTATCACTGTACATCTTACTTCATATCACAATATTGGTATTTATTGTTGAAACAGGAAAATCTATTGAGAAACCGTTCATGGATGAAATATTCAGTGTGTTTTTTAAACAAGCAAATTGATGTCAGACAAATCCAACTACTTCATCATATTATTGCAAAATAGTCCACACAGCATTCTGGGATGGGAGAACAACGTGCTCGGCATTGCTTGCAACCAATCACAATCGTCTTCAATTCAATTCAATTTTATTTATAGTATCAATTCATAACAATAGTTATCTCAAGACACTTTACAGATAGAGTAGTTCTAGACCACTCTGTAATTTACAAGGACCCAACAGTTCTAGTAATTGCCCCAAGAGCAATCAGTGTGACAGTGGTGAGGAAATACTCCCTTTTAGGAAGAGACCTGGGTCAGACCCAGACTCTTGGTAGGTGGAGTCTGACCGGGCCAAGGGGGAGGGGGGGGATGAATAGTGGCAATAACGGTCACGATAAAGATAATGGAACAGGGTCTAGAAATAGTTTGTAGTAGTTCATGGCATAGCAGGGCACTGCAGAGCATAGTAGGACATAACTGGGCGTAGCAGGACCACGGCGCCCCCCTAAGGAAACATGCTGGGCGAAAAAGAACACAAGGACTGAGGGAAATAACCAGTCTTGAGCGGTGCTAAGTTCCGGACAGAGCCACGGTGCCTCTGCTAAACAGTCTCAGGAAGGAACATGTAGGTTCAAAAGTAGTTTTAGTCGTCAACAGAGACTCAGATTGGACAGATAGTCTAGCTAGCTGTCTGGATTTACCCTGCAGAGATCTGAGGACCAGGTAACCATAGTCCTCAGATTGGACAGATAGTCTAGCTAGCTGTCTGGATTTACCCTGCAGAGATCTGAGGACCAGGTAACCATAGTCCTCAGATTGGACAGATAGTCTAGCTAGCTGTCTGGATTTACCCTGCAGAGATCTGAGGACCAGGTAACCATAGTCCTCAGATTGGACAGATAGTCTAGCTTGCTGTCTGGATTTACCCTGCAGAGATCTGAGGACCAGGTAACCATAGTCCTCAGATTGGACAGATAGTCTAGCTAGCTGTCTGGATTTACCCTGCAGAGATCTGAGGACCAGGTAACCATAGTCCTCAGATTGGACAGATAGTCTAGCTAGCTGTCTGGATTTACCCTGCAGAGATCTGAGGACCAGGTAACCATAGTCCTCAGATTGGACAGATAGTCTAGCTAGCTGTCTGGATTTACCCTGCAGAGATCTGAGGACCAGGTAACCATAGTCCTCAGATTGGACAGATAGTCTAGCTAGCTGTCTGGATTTAGCCTGCAGAGATCTGAGGACCAGGTAACCATAGTCCTCAGATTGGACAGATAGTCTAGCTAGCTGTCTGGATTTACCCTGCAGAGATCTGAGGACCAGGTAACCATAGTCCTCAGATTGGACAGATAGTCTAGCTAGCTGTCTGGATTTACCCTGCAGAGACCTTAGGACCATGTAACCATAGTCTTCAGATTGGACAGATAGTCTAGCTAGCTGTCTGGATTTACCCTGCAGAGATCTGAGGACCAGGTAACCATAGTCCTCAGATTGGACAGATAGTCTAGCTAGCTGTCTGGATTTACCCTGCAGAGATCTGAGGACCAGGTAACCATAGTCCTCAGATTGGACAGATAGTCTAGCTAGCTGTCTGGATTTACCCTGCAGAGATCTGAGGACCAGGTAACCATAGTCCTCAGATTGGACAGATAGTCTAGCTAGCTGTCTGGATTTACCCTGCAGAGATCTGAGGACCAGGTAACCATAGTCCTCAGATTGGACAGATAGTCTAGCTAGCTGTCTGGATTTACCCTGCAGAGACCTGAGGACCAGGTAACCATTGTCCTGAGAAATCAGCCACAGGTTATTCAAATAGCCTGATCATTGTTGGCATGATTTTATAAATACTGTAAAGTTTAATATTAAACACACTAAACACAATCCTTTGGGAATTATTTAAAAATATATATTTCTAAAATATTAAAGCTTTGAATAGAATAGAATGATTGCACATTATATGTATATACATTATGTGCATGCATTATTTTTACAACAGCAACATACTCCATTCAAATGACCATATCTCTGTTCCCAACAAGCCCCACAACCTTAAAATGAGTCATTTGTCATTGTGTTACAAAATGACTCTTGTAATAAGACACAGGGCTTTATCAAACTTATCTCTTATTGTTTCTTAATGTAGAACAGTCCAGGACATTTAATGAAGTTGATGTACCTGTATTATCTTTACAATCTTGGGTTGTACCCACATGGTTGATTTCACTCATTGTACATAGCTTTGTATCAAAGGATCAGCTAAATGTAATTTAATGCAAAACATAATTAAATCATAATGTGACCATACACTGCTGTGTGTCAGAGAAAAACCAAACAGACTTCAAGAGTTCAGAGTTCCAGAGAGATCCATGGTGTTGGCTTCTTATGAGCCTGGGGGTGCAGTGGTTAAAGTTTCAATGGGTTAATGGTGTCTTTCCATGGAAAGTGAGACACACCTACTGGGATATAAAACTATAAATATGATCCAATGATAACGCCGCTTATGAGGAAACAATACTTTCAGATTCCAGTATATTTTTTTTATAGTTCAATAATTATTGAACTATAAACATGTCTTGCAACTATGATATAACACTAACAGAAAACAAGGACTAACAAGTTTTATAATAATTGAAGTAGCTTCCATTATATAAACCCACTATTACATCTACAAGCTGGTATAAAGCAAATTTCTAACATATTAATGCTTTGAATAGAATGACTGTACATTATATACTCACCTATAGGATTATAAGAAACACCATACTAAGACTGTCTTTGACCCCCTTTCGCCTTCAGAACTGCCTTAATTCTACGTGGCATTGATTCAACAAGGTGCTGAAAGCATTCTTTAGAAATGTTGGCCCATATTGAGAGGAGAGCATCTTGCAGTTGATGGAGATTTGTGGGATGCACATCCAGGGCACGAAGCTCCCGTTCCACCACATCCCAAAGATGCTCTATTGGGTTGAGATCTGGTGACTGGGGGGGCCATTGTAGTCCAGTGAACTCATCGTCATGTTCAAGAAACCAGTTTGAAATGATGTGAGCTTTGTGACATGGTGCATTATCCTGCTGGAAGTAGCCATCAGAGGACGGGGACATGGTGGCCATAAAGGGACGGACATGGTCAATAACAATGCTCAGGTAGGCCAGGGCATTTAAACCATGCCCAGTTGGCACTAAGGGGCCTAAAGTGTGCCAAGAAAACATCCCCCTACACCATTACACCATCACCACCACCAGCCTGCACAGTGGTAACAAGGCATGATGGATCCATGTTCTCATTCTGACTCCACCATCTGAATGTCTCAACAGAAACCAGACTCATCAGACCAGGCAACATCTTTCCAGTCTTCAACTGTCCAGGTTTGGTGAGCTCTTGCAGATTGTAGCCTGTTTTTCCTATTTGTAGTGGAGATGAGTGGTACCCGGGGGGGTCTTCTGCTGTTGTAGCCCATCCACCTCAAGGTTGTGCGTGTTGTGTTTTCACCAATGCTTTGCTGCATACCTCGGTTGTAACGAGTGGCTATTTCAGTCAAAGTTGCTCTTCTATCAGCTTGAATCAGTCGGCCCATTCTCCTCTGACCTCTAGCATCAACAAGGCATTTCCCCCCCAGGACTGCTGCATGCTGGATGTTTTTCCCTTTTCACACCATTCTTTG
The DNA here is from genome assembly GCA_029931835.1 of Etheostoma nigrum. Lineage (NCBI taxonomy): Eukaryota > Metazoa > Chordata > Actinopteri > Perciformes > Percidae > Etheostoma > Etheostoma nigrum. Next base: position 1,558,049 of record CM057257.1, read on the forward strand.
TAAACCCTAGAAATGGTTGTTGACCATGGGTGTTGTCTGGACCAGGACCACACCCATACATGCATTGACGCAACTGCCATGTGATTGGTTGATTAGATAATTGCATTAATGACATATTGAACAGGTGTTCCTAATAATCCTTTAGCTGAGTGTATATGCACAAACCCAAGCGGTATGCAAACATCTATATTTGATTTGATTTATATTTAATGCATTATTTTTACAACAGCAACATTATTCATTCAAATGACCATATCTCTGTTTCCAACAAGCCCCCCAACCTTAAAATAAGTCATTTGTCATTGTGTTACAAAATGATTCTTGTAAAAGGACACAGGCCTTATCAAACTTATCTCTTATTGTTTCTTAATGTAGAACAGTCCAGCATATTTAATGAAGTTGAGGTACCTGTATTATGTTTACAATCTTAGGTTGTACCCACATGGTTGATTTCACTCATTGTACGTAGCTTTGTATCAAAGCATCAGCTAAATAAATGTAGTTTAATGCAAAACATAATTAAATCATAATGTGACCATACACTGCTGTGTGTCAGAGAAAAACCAAACAGACTCCAAGAGTTCAGAGTTCCAGAGAGATCCATGGTGTTGGCTTCTTATGAGCCTGGGGGTGCAGTGGTTAAAGTTTCAATGGGTCAACGGTGTCTTTCCATGGAAAGTGAGACACACCTACTGGGATATAAAACTATAAAGGTGTTCCAAAGATAACGCCGCTTCTGAGGAAAGAATACTTGAAAAGATTCCAGTATATCTTTTTTTTATAGTTAAATAATTACTCTGTAATTATTGAACTATAAACATGGCTTGCACCTATGATGTAACACTAACAGAAAACCAAATCAGAGTTCAGAGTTCCAGAGAGATCCATGGTGTTGGCTTCTTATGGTCCTGGGGGTGTGGTGGTTAAAGTTTCAATGGGTTAATGGTGTCTTTCCATGGAAAGTGAGACACACCTACTATTATGTATTGATTACATTGCATTTATTAGGAATTGAGGGGAGAACTCTAGTCTGTGTCTTTCTCGTATTCATGTCTGTTGACATCAGGACTTACAAATCAAGGTGGTTGTCACATCTAGAAAACTTTACTCGCCAAGATGATCTGCCAAAGCGGAAAGATTCCAGTGAAGCAGGCATGTGAACAGATTCCAGGTGTGCAGGAGGCATGTCAGAGGGAGGGGTCACAGGTTTCTGACAGGATAAAAGGAATCTCACAGCGTCAGATCATCACACCGGAAACTCCAGTTTGAAGACTTTCACACACAACTCATCTGATCTACACAACTTCACCAGGTGAGAACAACCTGGGTGGACAGAGACAGAGGGTGACATGAAGAGATATGTATTTAGACTTTTACTGAACTGTGTAACATTGTCAGTGTCAGACTAGAGTCTACAGGGTATTACTGTATTTCTGAGCCTCATAGACCGTCAGTCTGTCTGTCTCTTTAAGTGCTGACGGCTGTGTTCACTTTCCTCAACAGGTTGGAGAAATGGCCTCAGATAATAAGAAGGTTGCTGCCCTGGGTCGACCTTTCACCCTGGGAATGCTCTATGATGCTCGGAAAGACGAACTGATCCCAGGTAAGTGTTGACTGCATTCAAAATGTTTTTAAATCCATCTTCACAGTTCTATTACAGAGATAAAAAATAACCATTTAGCCCTAATCCTAACCCATAACCCTATGGAAATCATTAGCAAATGCTTTGTAATACTACTATGTAGATATGGCCATTTATTAGTTAACTGTATTATGGATGCATGATACATTTTAGGTATATTATCCTGCACAGAATATGAAAAATGTAAATACTGTTTTACGTCGATGGAGCCATTTTAACAACATCCCTGGACTAGGGTTGCCCTATTTTCTTATGCTAACTTGTATATTGTTATAATAACTTGTATTGTATTTTATGTAAAGCCCTTTGAGTTTCCTTGATGCTGACATGTTTAAGTAAAGCTGCCTTGCCTATGAAACCTGACTCTGATTGGGGATTGGGTCCAAATTAGTGAAAACTGTTTTTATGGTAAAATACTCTGGTACTGCAGAAATCAGGGAGTGGGATTATTAGAGCAGAAAATATAGTTTTGGTTTCAATCATCATTGTGTGTGCAGTCTTCCAACTCTTTGCATTAGAGCAGGGCTGAGCTTTGTCACCGGTCAAAACACACACACACACACACACACACACACACACACACACACACACACACGCGCACACACGCACACACGCACACACGCACACACGCACACACGCACACACGCACACACACACACAAATTCTCCTCTTCATCTCTGAAGTCCAAAAGGCCCATACAGGAAGTTTTATTGTTGTGTTGTTATTTAATGCATTGATATTGTTGTATAATGTTACCACACCCTCAATTCCAGTAGTTCCTTAATTAAGTAGGCTCATGTCAAAAAATAAATAAAGCAGTGAATATAGAAGTTGTTTAGGGAAATGCTGACAACTGCAACATGTAGAAATGCTAATGATTATTATTGTTTTCTGTGACTTTACATTAAATGATTTTCCTGCTTCATCAGATGACTGATGGTTTCTAATTTCTATAGGTTTGACATTGTGGGATGATAAAACTCTGCAAGGTAAGATAGCTGAAACCTCTCAGCGCACCAGTGCTTTTCAGATTTCTGCTTCTGACTCCACTGAATCCAAGTGCAAGCTGCTGGATGTTGAAGCTTCTCTGAAGGCCAGTTTCCTGGGTGGACTGATAGAAGTCGGAGGATCTGCCAAGTATCTGAATGATCAGAAGAAATTCCACAATCAGAGCAGGGTGACGTGTCAGTACAAAGCTACCACCAACTTCAAGCAGTTAAATATTGAACAACTTTCCATGCAGACCCAACAGATGGATATCATTAAGAAGAGCTCAGCAACACATGTAGTCACAGGCATCCTTTATGGGGCAAATGCTTTCTTTGTGTTTGACAGTGAGAAGGTAGAGGCCAGCAGTGTTCAGGACATCCAGGGCAGCATGCAAGCTGTGATAAAGAAGATCCCCTCACTTAGTATTGAGGGGCAAGTTAAGCTTAAGCTGAGTGATGAAGAAAAAAAATTGACCAATAACTTCTCTTGCAAATTCTATGGAGACTTAATTCTTGACAGCAACCCTGCAACATTTGAAGATGCAGTGAAGGCCTACGAACAACTCCCAAAGCTACTGGGAGAAAAAGGAGAGAAGTCTGTTCCAATGAAGGTCTGGCTGATGCCGCTGAAGAATTTCAACTCCGACGGTGCTGAACTGAAGAAAGAAATCAGCCATGGAGTAGTTGGGAAGGCGCAGTATAGTCTAGACAAATTAAGGGAAATGGGAATGAGATGCAACGATTCTCTGGAAGACAATGTGGTGCAGCAGTTTCCTGTGATTCGAGAAGAGTTGAGCACTTTCCAAACATTGTGTGGTAGTTATGCATCTAACCTCCAGCGGGCTTTGGCGGAGAAACTTCCCTCCATCCGTGAAGGAAAAGAAGATGAGAGCTCACTGAACCAACTCTTTGACGACAGAGACAAGTCACCATTCAGTCAGGAAAAACTAACCAAGTGGCTGGATCGTAAAGAGAGAGAAATCAACGTCATCAGATCCTGTGTAGATACCATGGAGGGAACAAAGATCGTCCCAAATCAGACAGAGCTAGACAGAGTGGTTCTTGCTCCAGGTGTAGAAGATGTTCTGTGCTTTGTTTTCACCTCAGTGGAAAGGGGTGATACCGACCTTGATGTGATGGCCGACTACTTGGACTTCCCTAAATTAGGAAGTACCAATGAAGATCAATGGTTCTACTCAGCTGAAGTTGTCACCAAAATGAGAGAAAAAGCCAACGCTTTCAATCTCTTTGCCAAAGCACAGCAGAACAACAGTCAATTCCGTTTCCTCATAGCAACCATTGCAAACAAGAACTACACAGGAGCAACCATCTACCATTACAAGAACGGCATTCTGGTCACTGAAGACTTTACAAAGCCTGTTCTTCGTCCTGTGGAGACCATCACAGACAGAAGAGATCTGATCTGGTGTAAGTCTGTTTCCATGCTTTTTTTAATTTAAAAACATGCTTTACTAATAACTCTCCTCCAGAAACCTGTTTGACCATCAGAATAACTGATTGTTTTGGTCTCTCCATCAGATGCCTGTGATCTCAACCTGGACCCAAACACTGCAAATGGCTGGCTCACTCTCTCTGAGGGAAACAAGAAGGCAACATGTGGAGAATGGCAGTCCTATCCTGATCGCTCAGAGAGGTTTGATAAAAAGACTCAAGTGTTGTGCGTAGAAAGGTTATCTGGGAAACATTACTGGGAGTTTGAGTGGAATCATTGTCCTGACGAATCAATCTATGCTGCCGTTGCATACAGTGAAATTGAAAGAAAATCAGACAGTTATAATGCTGAATTTGGAGGAGGGAATACCATATCATGGTCTTTTGGCAAATATGCTACTTCTAAAAACAAGCAACACTCACTTAATGCATGGCATAATGGTAAGGTGTGGAGCAGTCCTGTTCCCTCTGATGGCTGTAGCAGAGTGGGGGTGTATCTGGACTGGCCTGCTGGCACTCTGTCCTTCTACAGAGTCTCCTCTAACACACTGAGGCACCTCTACACCTTTCACACCACATTCACTGAGCCTGTTTACCCAGGTTTTTGGGTTTATAATACATCCAACTATGTGCACCTGCATCCAGTTAAGTAAGAGCAATGATTTGTCAGATTCTTGGTCTGTAAATATGGATATGGGTTTACATTTTATCTTAAACATGCTTCACAAATGTAACCACTGCATTCAGACCCAGAGGGACCAGGAACTTTGATGTAATCAGGAGGCTGTATGTGGGATTTTCTGTCAATATCTTCATGTTGATTTGATGTGCAGCCGTCGTCTGAAACTGGTTACTACTTCAGATTTATATTAAGTTTAAACTTCCATTGCTTGATAGATAACATATAGTTATAATATTACATTTCTGTTCTAATTCTTAATATGTAGAACTTATATTGATACACAATTGCGTCATCATAACTAGTATGTTGAAATATAACTCATAACTGATGTAAAAGAAAAAATGATTAACTTGTTTTGTTGAAATAATCATGTTGGTGATGGGATATGAATTAGCTTAAGAGCCTTTTTGTTTTATTTAACGTTTTGTTTTTTCTTCTCTGTGCAGTATTTCTTTAAATTCTTTTCAGAACACAAGAGGAATCATTAAGTTTGTCTTTAAAGTCTGTACTTTGGGTTCAGTTAACGACGACTGCTGTGAGGAGAGAGTCACTGGGAACACATTTTTTATGTTAGATGTTGAGGACATTGTTGATGTTTATAGAGTTGAAGAAATGTATTTTCCTGTTAATCAGTTGTTGATTTGATGCCCAGCCTTCTTCTCAAACTGGTTAGTGCTTCACAATCAGTTTAACCTTTCATCGCATGTTACTTTCTGTAACTTTGTATTCCATCTCCTGATACTTAAATATATTGAGCTTATATCAATACATATTAATCAATACATGTCAATCCAAGTTATTATAACTCATATCTCTAAAAGAAAAAGGAGTCACTGTTAACAGCATTTAGTTGCAAACCCTGCTGATGTTTCAGAGATGAAGAAATGTCAGATTCCTGAGACACTGCAACACCTGCTGGATATGTTGACTCAATATTCAATAAAGTGGATACCTGACTTCACCACTGTGTGCTACTTTAGTTCTTTTAGATTAAAGCTTTGACTGTACCAAAGATTATAACCTTTATTGTTCATGATACATAAGCATGCTAGAAACTCTGCAGGGGGCCCAAACTTTTGCAGATGCCATTTCTTTGTTTTCTGTTATTTTGAAAGTGTAAATCAAGGAAATAAAATCACTTTTTGTGACATATTATACGAATGTCTAATCTGTCATTTGATGCCGTTTGGAGATTTTTTCCATCTTCTCTTGGTTTTTTAAGATTAATAATTTTTTATCTGGGGTGCCCAAACTTTCGAAACATGTCTTGCACCTATGGTATGAAAACCAAATCAGATAGGCATAGATGTATTTATTAGAAAGACCTTTACTCGGAATAACAAGTTTTATAATAATTGAAGTAGCTTCCATTATATAAACCCACTATTACATCTACAACCTGGTATAAAGAACATTTCTAACATATTAATGCTTTGAATAGAATGACTGTACATTATATATGCACAAACCCAAGGGGTATGCAAACGTGTATATTTGATTTGATTTATATTTAACGTATTATTTTTACAACAGCAACATACTCCATTCAAATGACCATATCACCATGGTTACAACAAGGCCCCCCAACCTTAAAATAAGTCATTTGTCATTGTGTTACCGATCATAATCTGTGGTCGGTCAATAGGGGCATCCCTAATTCAAACCATTAATATTTTAGAAATTGCTTTATAATAAGTTGTAGTTATAGTTGTTATGTTATGAAAGCTACATAAACTAAAAATAAACTCCCTGGTCGGAGTAAAGGTCTTTCTGTTAAATGCATTAATGCATACCTGATCATGTTTAGTGGGACTGTTATATTTGGTGTAAGACGTGTTTCAGCAGCTACCAAGAAAACTGGAATCTATTCAACTATTAGTTCTGCAGACATGGTGAGATCATCTATAGAATAGAGTTAATATTTCCCAGTGCAGTAGGTGTGTCTCAGTATCTGTGGAAAGACACTGCTAACCCATTTAAACAGTAACCCCTGCACCTTGGATTTCATTAAGGGGGCCAGGACACCTTTGATTTATAAAGGTCAAATATAAAATAAAAAAGCTGTAATTGTAGATTTACATAATTATTATTATTATTTACATGAGGAAGAATACGTTATTATTTAACATCCTGGGCTGAGGAAATGCCGTTCTGTTAAAGGACTGACTACATTTACATGCACATAATGTTATAACAAAGACAATATTCTGAGTAGGATGTTTACTTGACAGATGGAAGTTAATATTCTATAAATATAACTATTACACAATAGTATAGGATATATTTTTTTAAAGTTTCCACCGATGGCGGACTTGCTGGGACCATGTAAACACAGCGTCCCTCTTTCATTCCTTCAACCATCTTCTTGATAAAGTTAGTGTCATATGCTAAAACCTGTTGGTATCCAAGTCTTTGATCATGTGTAAAAGTATCTGTGTGTCTCCTTTTCTTCTGGGCATCTCTACCAGGTCCTCAGCCATGCAAACTGTCTGCTGGTTGGTTTGAGGAGAACAACCATAGCAACACACAGAGCAGACTGGACCGGCCTGCTACATTACATTATACACATACACTACACTTCCACTACAGTATAATCAATGAAACTGGCTACACCGGACACCAGAGCAGCGTGGTGTTGGTGCATATGTTCTTGCTCTACAAGCATTAAAATAGGACTGTCTTCTATTTATATTTTTTATAAGAAATGTGTGTGTGTGTGTGTGTGTGGCCCTTTTACACAGACATGGATCATACAGTGTCTGCTTCTTTCAAATTACACTATTGATAGACAGCAAATTACTTAATGTCAAGTCAATGTGCGTATTGTTAGTTTGGTTTTGAGAGTTTCTGTTTTTACTTCATGTTTCCCTCCCCTGCGTCACTGCATAACAGCTGACAGTAGATGGACGTTTCACAGCGCTGCACCGGCTCCAAAAACTGAAGAAACGACAACGATCTGAAAGCAACAGCTCTCCGTCTCGCCTGTGACTCCCACAATCCTACGGCGGACGCAGCAGGTGTAGCCGGCTAAAAGAAACATTCTGCAGTCTGCATACGCTGCACGTTCAATGTAGCCAAAGCACGGTGTTAGAGACGGTTCAACACAAACACAAACTCTTCAACACAAATACAAAAGCAACAACACAAAGTCCTAAACATCAACTAGTGGTGTACCAAGTAAATACAGGTCAGTATCGCCGGTACTAATGCGATACTAATACTTTTGAATAAATAAGGTGGATGCATCATCAAAATACTAAATCTGAAAGAACTGTCAGTGTTTTTTGTGAATTTACATTTTGGATTATTAATAAGTTAAAACTTACAACATTTTTACAACGTTGTTTCATTGTCCCTCCACCACCACCCTAAACTGTCCCAAACTACGTCAAAAACCCAGATAGAGACGCTTCTCACCAATGTGATGTATACATGTCTCTAAAACCCGAAGAATACCGCCATGTACCACATATGTCTTAATAGGAAAATGCTTATTACTGAAACCGCCTTTATCAGGATATCCAAACAGAATATGCTGTTTACATGAACTTGTATCAAATTCAGAATATTATCATATTAGGAATAATAGTGGAATATTACTGTGCATGAACTCATTACTGCCTATCTGATATTTTTTCTGGGACTGTTAGATGATGGATGGGAGACATGTCCCAGCTGCTACCAAGTAAAACTGGAATCTATCCAAGTATTCATTCCACAGGAGCAGCTCCTTTCTAACAACCCCCCATAAGAGCATGCTCAGGCTAGCTAGCAGCATCTCTTCTGACTCCATGCATGTTTTAGATTATGAATACCAACTTTTGCCTTCTAACAGGTGATTTAGAGTCCCTGTCTTTAGACACAACGGGCTCAAGAACTCTTTTATAAGTCAGTCTATCCTGTTGCTAAACCAAAATTAGCATGCTGCCAATTAACATCTGGATCAGAGGATATGAAACATGATTCTTTGTCATGTGTCGTCATCTTCTGTACAATATGTGTAATTGCTGTCTTACTTTGTGTGTACTTTAACTTTTTCGAGCAGAGCTGCTAGGGAACTCAACATTAGTTTCAGTGTAACTTGAAACTAATGTTTAATCCCATCTCATGTATTTATAGTTATATTTCCCAGTAGGTGTGTCTCTAGTTCTGGTGAAAGACTCTGCTAACCCATTGAAAGAGTAACCACAGCACCTTCAGGCTCATAAGAAGCTACCAGCATGGATTTATTAAAGCAGATAGTTTTCCTTGGAGTCATGTAAGAAATCCCAAATCCTCCACTTTAAACAGCACATACTGTCACACCACTTGCACCCCTCAGGTGTTCTAATGAAAGGGTCTTCAATGTTTGTTTAAGCAAAGGACACCTTAAATGAAAGAGACAGATCAGGCACCCCTTACTATACGTATAAAATGAAGTTGCATATTAATATGAGCCTAAAACTTTTAGAGCAGCATTAAGCCTTTATAGATACGGGTGGTTTTGCAGAGAATACTAAGATATTCAAATACTGTAAAGTTTAACAGGTAATGCTTTGGGATGACATGTATCCATGGATGACTATATTAGTGACTACGCTACCTATAGGCCAGTAATCGTCACTGGAGATTTATATTTGCTAATGATATGTTGGAATCACGTTAACTTTAAAAAGTTATGATTTGGAGCCCCCCTGCAGGGACTCTGAGGACCCCCTTGGGCTCCTGGACCACGTGTTGAAGATCCCTGTTCTAATGGTTCATTGACTTGTTGTATTCATCCTTTAATCATTCCTCTTGTGTACCATTTCACAGCTGAACATCATACTTTGCATCTTTTTTAACATAGTTCAATAATTACTTGGTAGCTGCTGAAACATGTCTTACTCCTATGATATAACACTAACAGAAAATCAAATCAGATAGGCATAGATGTATTTATCAGAAAGACCTTTTTTGGACTAATAAGTTTTATAATAATTGACGTAGCTTCCATTATATAAACCCACTATTACATCTACAACCTGGTATATAGCAAATTTATAAAATATTAATGCTTTGAATAGAATGATCGTACAGCAACATGATCCATTCAAATGACCATCTCTCTGTTTCCAACAAGCCCCCCAACCTCAAAATAAATCATATGTTATTGTGTTACAAAATGATCCTTGTAATAAGACACAGGCCTTATCAAACTTATCTCTTATTGTTTCTTAATGTAGAACAGTCCAGCATATTTAATGACGATGTTCCTGTATTATTTTTACAATCTTCGGTTGTACCCACATTGCTTATTTTACTCATATTTACATAGCTTTGTATCAATCCATCCATCCATCTTCATCCGCTTATCCGGAGTCGGGTCGCGGGGGCAGCAGCTCCAGTAAGGGACCCCAAACTTCCCTTTCCCGAGCCACATCAACCAGCTCCGACTGGGGGATCCCGAGGCGTTCCCAGGCCAGGTTGGAGATATAATCTCTCCACCTAGTCCTGGGTCTTCCCCGAGGCCTCCTCCCAGCTGGACGTGCCTGGAACACCTCCCTAGGGAGGCGCCCAGGAGGCATCCTTACCAGATGCCCGAACCACCTCAACTGGCTCCTTTCGACGCGAAGGAGCAGCGGCTCTACTCCGAGCTCCTCTCGGATGACTGAGCTTCTCACCCTATCTCTAAGGGAGACGCCAGCCACCCTCCTGAGGAAACCCATTTCGGCCGCTTGTACCCTGGATCTCGTTCTTTCGGTCATGACCCAGCCTTCATGACCATAGGTGAGGGTAGGAACGAAAATTGCCCGGTAGATCGAGAGCTTTGCCTTCTGGCTCAGCTCTCTTTTCGTCACAACGGTGCGATACACAGAATGTAATACCGCACCGGCTGCTCCGATTCTCCGACCAATCTCACGCTCCATAGTCCCCTCACTCGCGAACAAGACCCCAAGGTACTTAAACTCCTTCACTTGGGGTAAGGACTCACTCCCCACCTGAAGAAAGCATTCCATCGGTTTCCTGCTGAGAACCATGGCCTCAGATTTAGAGGTGCTGATCCTCATCCCAGCCGCTTCACACTCGGCGGCGAACCGATCCAGTGAGTGCTGAAGGTCACAGACCGATGATGCCATCAGGACCACATCATCTGCAAAAAGCAGCGACGAGATCCCGAGCCCACCGAACTGCAACCCCTCCCCGCCCCGACTACGCCTCGAT
>CM057257.1:1569496-1700675 GCA_029931835.1 Etheostoma nigrum
GGCATCCTTACCAGATGCCCGAACCACCTCAACTGGCTCCTTTCGACGCGAAGGAGCAGCGGCTCTACTCCGAGCTCCTCTCGGATGACTGAGCTTCTCACCCTATCTCTAAGGGAGACGCCAGCCACCCTCCTGAGGAAACCCATTTCGGCCGCTTGTACCCTGGATCTCGTTCTTTCGGTCATGACCCAGCCTTCATGACCATAGGTGAGGGTAGGAACGAAAATTGCCCGGTAGATCGAGAGCTTTGCCTTCTGGCTCAGCTCTCTTTTCGTCACAACGGTGCGATACACAGAATGTAATACCGCACCGGCTGCTCCGATTCTCCGACCAATCTCACGCTCCATAGTCCCCTCACTCGCGAACAAGACCCCAAGGTACTTAAACTCCTTCACTTGGGGTAAGGACTCACTCCCCACCTGAAGAAAGCATTCCATCGGTTTCCTGCTGAGAACCATGGCCTCAGATTTAGAGGTGCTGATCCTCATCCCAGCCGCTTCACACTCGGCGGCGAACCGATCCAGTGAGTGCTGAAGGTCACAGACCGATGATGCCATCAGGACCACATCATCTGCAAAAAGCAGCGACGAGATCCCGAGCCCACCGAACTGCAACCCCTCCCCGCCCCGACTACGCCTCGATATCCTGTCCATAAATATTACAAACAGGATTGGTGACAAAGCGCAGCCCTGGCGGAGGCCAACCCTCACCTGGAACGAGTCCGACTTACTGCCGAGAACCCGGACACAGCTCTCGCTTTGGTCATACAGAGATTGGATGGCCCTGAGAAGGGACCCCCTCACCCCATACTCCCGCAGCACCTCCCACAATTTCTCCCGGGGGACCCGGTCATACGCCTTCTCCAGATCCACAAAACACATGCAGACTGGTTGGGCATACTCCCAGGCCCCCTCCAAGATCCTTGCGAGAGTGAAGATCTGATCCGTTGTTCCACGGCCAGGACGGAATCCGCATTGTTCCTCTTCAATCCGAGGTTCGACTATCGGCCGAACCCTCCTTTCCAGTACCTTGGAGTAGACTTTACCAGGGAGGCTGAGAAGTGTGATACCCCTGTAATTGGCACACACCCTCTGGTCCCCCTTTTTAAAGAGGGGAACCACCACCCCGGTCTGCCACTCCCTAGGCACCGTCCCAGACTTCCACGCAATGTTAAAGAGGCGTGTCAACCAAGACATCCCCTCCACACCCAGAGCTTTCAGCATTTCTGGACGGATCTCATCAATCCCTGGGGCTTTGCCGCTGTGGAGTTGTTTTACTACCTCAGCGACTTCCACCAGGGAAATTGACGACAATCCCCCATCATCCTCCAGCTCTGCCTCTACCACAGAGGGCGTGCCAGCTGGATTTAGGAGTTCCTCAAAGTGCTCCTTCCACCGCTCTATTACCTCCCCAGTTGAGGTCAACAACGTCCCATCCTTGCTGTAAACAGCTTGGATGATTCCTCGCTTCCCCCTCCTGAGGTGGCGAACGGTTTTCCAGAAGCACCTTGGTGCCGACCGAAAGTCCTTCTCCATGTCTTCTCCGAACTTCTCCCACACCCGCTGCTTTGCCTCTGTCACGGCAGAGGCTGCAGCCCTTCGGGCCCGTCGGTACCTTGCAACTGCCTCCGGAGTCCTCCGGGATAACATATCTCGGAAGGACTCCTTCTTCAGTCGGACGGCTTCCCTGACCACCGGTGTCCACCAAGGTGTTCGTGGGTTACCGCCCCTTGAGGCACCTAAGACCCTAAGACCACAGCTCGCCGCCGCAGCTTCAGCAATGGAGACTTTGAACATTGTCCACTCAGGTTCAATGCCCCCAGCCTCCACAGGGATGCACGAAAAGCTCCGCCGGAGGTGTGAGTTGAAAGTCCGTCGGACAGGGGCCTCCTCCAGACGTTCCCAGTTTACCCGCACTACCCGTTTGGGCTTACCAGGTCTGTCCAGAGTCCTCCCCCATCCCCTGACCCAGCTCACCACCAGATGGTGATCAGTTGACAGCTCTGCCCCTCTCTTCACCCGAGTGTCCAAAACATACGGCCTCAGATCAGATGAAACGATTATAAAATCGATCATTGACCTTTGGCCTAGGGTGCTCTGGTACCACGTACACTTATGAGCATCCCTATGTTCGAACATGGTGTTTGTTATGGACAATCCATGACTAGCACAGAAGTCCAACAACAAACAACCACTCTGGTTCAGATCAGGGAGGCCGTTCCTCCCAATCACGCCTCTCCAAGTATCTCCATCATTGCCCACGTGTGCGTTGAAGTCCCCCAGCAGAACTATGGAGTCCCCTACTGGAGCCCCATACAGGACTCCATTCAAGGTCTCCAAGAAGGCCGAATACTCCGAACTCCTGTTTGGTGCATATGCACAAACAACAGTCAGAGTTTTCCCCCCATCACCCGCAGGCGTAGGGAGGCGACCCTCTCGTCCACCGGGGTAAACTCCAACGCAGCGGCGCTCAGCCGGGGGCTTGTGAGTATCCCCACACCCGCCCGGCGCCTCACACCCTGGGCAACTCCGGAGTAGGACAGAGTCCAACCCCTATCCAGGAGTACGGTTCCAGAACCGAGACTGTGCGTAGAAGTAAGCCCCACCAGATCTAACTGGTAGCGCTCCACCTCCCGCACAAGTTCCGGCTCCTTCCCCCACAGAGAGGTGACGTTCCACGTCCCCAGAGCCAGCCTCTGCCGCCCGGGTCTGGTCCGTCGAGGTCCCTGACCTTCGCTGCCACCCATGTGGCTGCGCACCCAACCCCAGCGGTTCCTCCCACAGGTGGTGGGCCCATGGGATGGAGATAGGGGGGCCACGTAGCTTCTTCGGGCTGTGCCCGACCGGGCTCCGTGGCAAACCCGGCCACCAGGCGCTCGCTGACGAGCCCTCCGTCCAGGCCTGGCTCCAGACGGGGGCCCCGGGCCTCCTCCGGGCAGGGTCACTCCCTCTCTTCCTCGATTTTGCATAGGGCTTTTGAATCAAAGCATCAGCTAAATAAATGTAATTTACTGAAAAAACATAGTTAAATCATAATGTGACCATACACTGCTGTGTGTCAGAGAAAAACCAAACAGAGTCCAAGAGTTCAGAGTCCAGAGAGATCCAATGTTGTTGGCTTCTTATGGTCCTGGGGGGTGTGGTTAATGGTGTCTTTCCATGGAAAGTGAGACCCTCCTACTATAATGTATTGAGTTACATTGCATTTATTTATCTGCTGCTTTTATCCTAAACTACTTACAATGGGTTAATTCAATCGTGGATACAACCCAAGATTGCTGATGTGCAGCTCATCACATTTAATCACCGGCTCCGAGGCAAAGCTGTCTTATGTTTATGAAATGCTTGTTGCCTCGACTCCTCTCTCCTCGAGTCTCTTCCTCGACTCCTCGGATCAAATCTCCTGAGGGCGCGAGTAAGATGGAGGAGAGGAATCAGGGCTGCACAATGTAGGAATTTGGAAAGGGCTTGTGTCTTTCACTTATTAATCTAATCTGTCATCCTGGAATGTTAACATCCTGGGTTGTCTTATATCACTCGCAAAGGTGACCTGCCAAAGTGAACAGATTCCAGGAATACAGGAGGCATGTCAGAGGGAGGGGTCACAGGTTTCTGACAGGATATAAGGCATCTCACAGCGTCAGATCATCACTCTGGAAGCTCCAGTTTGAAGACTCGCACTACACAACTCCTCTGATCTACACAACTTCACCAGGTGAGATCAAACTAGACTTTTACTGAACTGTGTACAACTGTCAGTGTCAGACTAGACTCTACAGAGAAATACTGTATTTCTAATCACTATAGACAGTCAGTCAGTCTGTCTCTTAGCTTTGTCGTCTTGTGTGTGTGTGTGTGTGTGTGTGTGTGTGTGTGTGTGTGTGTGTGTGTGTGTGTGTGTGTAAAGGAGGAGAGTTGACTCCCAGTGTTAGAAACTGTCAACACTCATACTTCTTTACATTACATTAAGTGTTAAAAGGCATTGTTCACTTTCCTCAACAGGTTGGAGAAATGGCCTCAGATAATAAGAAGGTTGCTGCCCTGGGTCGACCTTTCACCCTGGGAATGCTCTATGATGCTCGGAAAGATGAACTGATCCCAGGTAAGTGTTGACTGCATTCAAAATGTTTTTAAATCCATCTTCACAGTTCTATTACAGAGATAAAAAATAACCATTTAGCCCTAATCCTAACCCATAACCCTATGGAAATCATTAGCAAATGCTTTGTAATACTACTATGTAGATATGGCCATTTATTAGTTAACTGTATTATGGATGCATGATACATTTTAGGTATATTATCCTGCACAGAATATGAAAAATGTATTGTAAATACTGTTTTACGTCGGTGGAGCCATTTTAACAACATCCCTGGACTAGGGTTGCCCTATTGTCTTATGCTAACTTGTATATTGTTATAATAACTTGTATTGTATTTTATGTAAAGCCCTTTGAGTTTCCTTGATGCTGACATGTTTAAGTAAAACTGCCTTGCCCATGAAACCTGACTCTGATTGGGTCCAAATTAGTGAAAACTGTTATTATGGTAAAAAGCTCCGGTACTGCAGAAATCAGGGAGTGGGATTATTAGAGCAGAAAACATAGTTTTGGTATCAATCATCATTGTGTGTGCAGTCTTCCAACTCTTTGCATTAAAGGAGGGCTGAGCTTTGTCACCGGTCAGAACACACACACACACACACACACACACACACACACACACACACACACACAAATTCTCCTCTTCATCTCTGAAGTCTAAAAGGCCCATACAGGAAGTTTAATTGTTGTGTTGTTAAGCAGTGCATTGATATTGTTGTATAATGTTACCATACCCTCTATTCCAGTAGTTACTTAATTAGGTAGGCTCATGTCAAAGAATGAATCAAGCAATGAATATAGAAGTTGTTTAGGGAAATGCTGACAGAAGAATAAGCTGCAACATGTAGAAATTTAAATGATTATTATTGTTTTCTGTGACTTTACATTAAATGATTTCCTGCTTCATCAGATGACTGATGGTTTCTAATTTCTATAGGTTTGACATTGTGGGATGATGAAACTCTGCAAGGCAAGATAACTGAAACCTCTCAGCGCACCAGTGCTTTTCAGATTTCTGCTTCTGACTCCACTGAATCCAAGTGCAAGCTGCTGGATGTTGAAGCTTCTCTGAAGGCCAGTTTCCTGGGTGGACTGATAGAAGTTGGAGGATCTGCCAAGTATCTGAATGATCAGAAGAAATTCCAAAATCAGAGCAGAGTGACGTGTCAGTACAAAGCTACCACCAACTTCAAGCAGTTAATGATTAAACAACTACCCATGGAACCCCAACAGATGGAAGTCATTAAGACGAGCTCAGCAACACATGTAGTCACAGGCATCACTTATGGAGCAAATGCTTTCTTTGTGTTTGACAGTGAGAAGTTAGATTCCAGCAGTGTTCAGGACATCCAGGGCAGCATGCAAGCTGTGATAAACATGATCCCCTCATTTAGTATTGAGGGGCAAGTTAATCTTAAGCTGAGTGATGAAGAAAAAAAATTGACCAATAACTTCTCTTGCAAATTCTACGGAGACTTAATTCTTGAAAGCAACCCTGCAACATTTGAAGATGCCGTGAAGGCCTACGAACAACTCCCAAAGCTACTGGGAGAAAAAGGAGAGAAGTCTGTTCCAATGAAGGTCTGGCTGATGCCGCTGAAGAATTTCCACTCCGACGGTGCTGAACTGAAGAAAGAAATCAGCCATGGAGTAGTTGGGAAGGCGCAGAATAGTCTAGACAAATTAAGGGAAATGGGAATGAGATGCAACAATTCTCTGGAAGACAAAGTAGTGCAGCAGTTTCCTGTGATTCGAGAAGAGTTGAGCACTTTCCAAACATTGTGTGGTAGTTATGCATCTAACCTCCAGCAGGCTTTGGCGGAGAAACTTCCCTCCATCCGTGAAGGAAAAGAAGATGAGAGCTCACTGAACCAACTCTTTGAAGACAGAGACAAGTCACCATTCAGTCAGGACAAACTAACCAAGTGGCTGGATGGTAAAGAGAGAGAAATCAACGTCATCAGATCCTGTGTAGATACCATGGAGGGAACAAAGATCGTCCCAAATCAGACAGAGCTGGACAGAGTGGTTCTTGCTCCAGGTGTAGAAGATGTTCTGTGCTTTGTTTTCACCTCAGTGGAAAGGGGTGATACCGACCTTGATGTGATGGCCGACTACTTGCACTTCCCTAAATTAGGAAGTACTGATGAAGATTCATGGTTCTACTCAGCTGAAGTTTTCACCAAAATGAGAGAAAAAGCCAAAGCTTTCCATAACTTTGCCAAAGCACAGCAGAACAACAGTCGAATCCGTTTCCTCATAGCAACCATTGCAAACAAGAACTACACAGGAGCAACCATCTACCATTACAAGAACGGCATTCTGGTCACTGAAGACTTTACAAAGCCTGTCCTCCCTCCTGTGGAGACCATCACAGACAGAAGAGATCTGTTCTGGTGTAAGTCTGTTTCCATTTTTTTTATTTAAAAACTTGCTGTATTAATAACTCTCCTCCAGAAACCTGTTTGATCATCAGAATAACTGATAACACATTTGGTTTTGGTCTCTCCATCAGATGCCTGTGATCTCAACCTGGACCCAAACACTGCAAACTACCATCTCATTCTGTCTGAGGGAAACAAGAGGGCAACTCATGGAGCATGGCAGTCCTACCCTGATCATCCAGAGAGGTTTAGCCAAATACACCAGGTGTTGTGCAAAGAGAGATTATCTGGGAAGCATTACTGGGAGGTGGAGTGGAGACAAAATTCGAGCGATGGTTGTTGTGTTAGTATTGCTGTTGCATACAAGAAAATTGAAAGAAAGTCATCCACTTTAGAAAACCAGTTTGGACGTAATACCAAATCGTGGGCTTTTGAAAATCACAATTGGTGGCATCATTCACTTATTGCATTAAAAAATAATGAGGATGTGTGGCGCAGTCCTTTTCCCTCTGATGGCTGTAGCAGAGTGGGGGTGTATCTGGACTGGCCTGCTGGCACTCTGTCCTTCTACAGAGTCTCCTCTAACACACTGAGGCACCTCTACACCTTTGAAACCACATTCACTGAGCCTGTTCACCCAGGTTTTTGGGTTTATAATACATCTAACTATGTGAAGCTGTGTCCAGTTGAATAAGAGCAATGACTTGTTAGATTCTTGGTCTGTAAATATGGATATGGGTTTACATTTTATCTTAAACATGCATCACATATGTAACCCCTGCATTCAGACCCAGAGGGACCAGGAACTTTGATGTAATCAGGTGGCTGTATGTGGGATTTTCTGTCAATATGTTCATGCTGATTTGATGTGCAGCCGTCGTCTGAAACTGGTTTCTTCTTCAGATTTATATTAAGTATAAACGTCCGTTGCTTGATAGATAACATATATAGTTATAATATTACATTTCTATTCTAATTCTTAATATGTAGAACTTATATTGATACACAATTGCGTCATCATAACTAGTATGTTGAAATATAACTCATAACTGATGTAAAAGAAAAAATATTAACTTGTTTTGTTGAAATAATCATGTTGGTGATGGGATATGAATTAGCTTAAGAGCCTTTTTGTTTTATTTAGCGTTTTGTTTTTTTCTTCTCTGTGCAGTATTTCTTTAAATTCTTTTCAGAACACAAGAGGAATCATTAAGTTTGTCTTTAAAGTCTGTACTTTGGGTTCAGTTAACGACGACTGCTGTGAGGAGAGAGTCACTGGGAACACATTTTTTATGTTAGATGTTGAGGACATTGTTGATGTTTATAGAGTTGAAGAAATGTATTTTCCTGTTAATCAGTTGTTGATTTGATGCCCAGCCTTCTTCTCAAACTGGTTAGTGCTTCACAATCAGTTTAACCTTTCATCCCATGTTACTTTCTGTAACTTTGTATTCTATCTCCTGATACTTAAATATATTGAGCTTATATCAATACATATTAATCAATACTATGTCAATCCAAGTTATTATAACTCATAGTCTCTAAAAGAAACAGGAGTCACTGTTAACAGCATTTAGTTGCAAACCCTGCTGATGTTTCAGAGATGAAGAAATGTCAGATTCCTGTGAGACTGCAACACCTGTTGGATATGTTGACTCTCTTCTTGAGCAGAATATTCAATAAAGTGGAGACCTGACTTCACCACTGTGTGCTACTTTACTTCTTTATGATTACAACGTTGACTGTACCAAAGAGAATAACCTTTATTGTTCATGATACATAAGCATCTTTAATGCAAAGAATCCTACAATGATAAAACATAAATCCTCAGAGGACTTTATAAAACCTTCTTCAGAGTCATAAGAACACAGATTAAAGTAATATTTAATAAGATCTCACATTGACTTTAACAGGAAGGCTGCTGTCATCTATTGCTAAATTCATTTAAAGGTTTAGAAAACAATCTTCAATTAAGTTTGTACTCCATTATGTAAGTGGAAGCTTGTTAGCTTACCTTGCTAATGCTAACACATATTCTCAGTTACATGTTACTTTTTGCTCATGTTATTATAAAACCTGCTACTATTGTCTATTATATCTCTACTCAGGAATATGAATTGCACCTAACAAGACACATTAATGGTCTGTTATGAGCTGCTTGTATAATCGACCCATTTTCACATAATGCATTGTCTAATATTCTAAAATGCACTGTAAACAGAATAAGTAGTAGCTTGTAACTTTGACTAAGTTAATATTGGACTAGTTATTTTAGGTCCGGTTGGACCACTGACTGTAGCTACACTGAACATTATTACAATATCACACACTGAGTTGAGAGTGTGTGTTTGTCATTACACTTTGAGCGTTTTATTAATGTGTGTGCTGAGAGTCCTGTGTGGTCTGAGTGATTTTTAACGAGCTCTCGTGCAGTAACGCAGGCAGAATTTCCTTTATTTATTAAAAATGACTGTTTAATATTTGTTATTCCTTTTTTAAGCTTAAACTGCTAAAACAGTGGCTATTACTGATAAACACAAGTATGTTGTGCACACTCTGCAATAACCTTCACGCCAATTATTACACACACACACACACACTCCAGAGGTGTGTGTACTTTGTTACCTTACTTAAATTAGACATTTTGGGTATTTATACTTTACTGGAGTCATTAATTTACAACAAACATTTTACTTCTACTCCTTATCTTTATAAAAACAGCCTCGTTAGTCCTATTTCAGTTCAGATTGTTTTCATTCCGGCTTGTCATCGTTAAAAAGAACAACCAAAAAAAAACTAAAATCTATCCAGATAAATTGCCCAATCCGGATAGAGTGAATTTGATTGTGATTGGATGAGAAGTATAAACATATATCATTCTGACATCCTATTGGTTTGTACGTGAGCCATCGCACTGGCACACGACACAAATCACGTCACACTCCAGTAACAGGAAATAGCAGCCGTGCGTAGCCTAGCGCCGAGATGTCCGTGGCAGAGACTCAAGAGAACTCGAGCAAAATGTCCCAACCAATCACCAGCGAGGAGGCTGGTATCCAGGACGACCAGCCAGCCCTTCTACATCCCTGGCCGTATAGCTGGAAGAAGTTAAAATGGCTGGATGCAAAAACAACTCACCGTCTAATATGAAAAAGCATATTGATATTATTTTTTTCCCCTTACATACATTTTATACTTAGTTTTGAAGTAGTTTTGAAACCAGTACTTTTACTTGAGTCGATACTTCTACAGGAGTCTTTTTAAACCCAAATATCTATTCTTCTGAGTAATGAATGGGACTATCTAATGAGGGGGGGGTGCATGCTATAAACTCTGCAGGGGGCCCAAACTTTTGCAGACGCCATTTTTTGTTGTCGGTTTTTTTAAAGTGTAAATGATGGAAATAAAATCACTTTTTGTATAATACAAATGTCTAATATGTCATTTGATGCTTTTTGGAGATTTTTCCATCTTTTCTTGGCTTCTTTATGCACATTAATACAAATTTTTACCTGGGGTGGCTAAACTCTCGAACCCCACTGTAGACTAGAGGAAAAACTTCCTTATAAGGATGAACCTCGGACAGACCCGGGCTCATGGTGGGCGAGCATCTGCCGGTGCCGTTTGGGACACTGATACAGATATACAGATATTATACTGTACAGATATCAAGTAGTTAGGTCTCTAGTTGGATTGGTTTGCCCTCATATGGAGATAATGCTCAAAAATTGATATTTTATGTATTATTTTTTGGAATGAATATTTAAAACATTATATTTGGACAATTTTGACAGCCCTACACTGAAAACGGTGCAGGTGATGCTAAAGTGTTAGCATGAAGCATTGAGGAAGACCTTGGTCGTCCGGGTTCCCATCACATAACGGCTCTGTTGAGCAAAATGAAAGTTTGGGTACTCGTTTAAATTCCCAAATTATTTTTAGCATTTTTTTTAACATTTTAATAATGATTAATGTGACATAACCAGTTGCACATAGTAGCCTCATCAAACTCTTCTCCTTGCCCATTACTCAGACATTAACGACTGTTATGGATTCAACTTTTTTCTGGTTTATCAATATCCAAAACGATGGCTCAAAAACATCTGTTCCCAGGAGTTTTCACTTGAAGCCTCAAAGCAACGACAACTAGGAAACCGTGTGGCGGTGTAATGACACACACTGGATCTACAGAACATGGCCGCCTGCGTACTCCTGGAGCACTTGCTCTCATTATTTCCGTTCTCTCGTCAGCAGAAAGTTAATCGAGATCCTGATACAGACACGTCTATTCCCTCTCCAGTACTACTACAGTGCTACTCATACCCACGCCGTGAATACTGACACCCAATGACCTCTGGAATCATGGGAAACATAATAATGTTCCTCATGAAATAATAAATAATGGTTAAAATGTGAAACAAAGGAAGGAGATTTTAAAGTGAATCTGGCGTTAAATGAAAAGGGATGGAAGCAGCCGAAAGAAGGATGAATGAGGAGGAAAGGAAGAGGAAGTAGATGGGATAATTAGGGGAAGATGATGAAAAGTGCTGAAAAAAAAGAAGAGAGGATGAGAAAGTCTGAGTAGGTTTCACAGGGAATCTGCAGGTTTCATAACAAAGAGTTTAAGATACCTTACTTTTAATGCAGCCTTTAAATCGAGTTTAAGAGCAATTTAAAGACCAAAATAAAAGAAGCAAAGCTCCGTGCTCCGGCCGGTTTCCCAGCGAACAGATAATTAAAGCTGCGAGGCGATTAATGGGCAGACTAACTGAGAGGACGGCAGGTTAACCCCGGGGCGACCAGCGCAGGTCAGATGTGAGTGCAAGAATATAATTGTCTTATTATCTAAAAAGGAAGTTTTCAAATCTTTCCAAAATGTCTCAACTTTGTTAATATACTCCAGCTCTATAAATCCACGTATGTAGTGTTTCCCCTGTAATCATACTGCCAAAACCTTTAACTAGCATTAATATCCTATAGCGTGGGGGACGGCTGGACACCAAAGATGCTCTGACCACGCTGATGTTTGTTCAGGTGTTCATTTCTCTAATCAGTCTGCTTTTTATTGGTTATGTCCATCCATCTTCATCCGCTTATCCGGTAGTCGGGTCTTGGGGGCAGCAGCTCCAGTAGGGGACCCCAAACTTCCCTTTCCCGAGCCACATCAACCAGCTCCGACTGGGGGATCCCGAGGCGTTCCCAGGCCAGGTTGGAGATATAATCTCTCCACCTAGTCCTGGGTCTTCCCCGAGGCCTCCTCCCAGCTGGACGTCCCTCCACCTAGTCCTGGGTCTTCCCCGAGGCCTCCTCCCAGCTGGATGTGCCTGGAACACCTCCCTAGGGAGGCGCCCAGGAGGCATCCTTACCAGATGCCCGAACCACCTCAACTGGCTCCTTTCGACGCGAAGGAGCAGCGGCTCTACTCCGAGCTCCTCTCTAAGGGAGACGCCAGACCCCTCCTGAGGAAACCAGACCCTCCTGAGGAAACCCATTTCCAGCCGCCTGTACCCTATTTGTTATGTGATGCTATAAAAACGCAATGAAACAGATTAAAAAAGCAATTTGTGGCCTTTGGGTGACATCGTACACTAATTTGCATATAAGTGCAATTATGCAATTATTATTATAAGCTTAGTGGTTGTCAGCAAGGTAGATGGAAAATCAGAAATCTTTAGCCAAATAATCACAAATTCAATTCAGGAATTTAACTTTATAATTATTTTTAAGTAAAAAAAAAAAAAAAATCCTACAATGGAGGTAAAAAGATCAATAACCCTTGTGTTGTCTTCCCAAAAACGTTTTTGTGTTTTTTTTGGTCACTTTTTTCAAAATTTTTATGGCTTTTTCCTGACGTTTTTGTGACTTTTTCACTATCACTATTTTTGACTTTTTTCTAAAGTTTGTAGATATGTTTTTGGCAGTTTTTTCATTGTTTTTCTTACTTTTCCTAACATTTGTCTTCCGCCAATATTTTCTGTTATGAAAAAAACTTTGAAAATTTGACCCGAGGACAACATGAGGGTTAAAAGAATTCTCAAAGAAGGCTGGCTTGTCCCGGGCCAGGCCAGGTCAGCGGCGTCTTTCTCCCGTCGCATCCCGCTGCCTCTCCATATCTTGTTGGGTGCTACAATCTCGTTGCACAGGTATTGCATGTGTATAATGAGAGGGGAGGAGAGGGGAGGAGAGGGGAGGAGAGGAGAGGGGAGGAGAGGGGAGGAGAGGAGAGGGGAGGAGAGGGGAGGAGAGGAGAGGGGAGGAGAGGGGAGGAGAGGAGAGGGGAGGGGAGGAGAGGAGAGGGGAGGAGAGGGGAGGAGAGGAGAGGGGAGGGAGAGGAGAGGGGAGGAGAGGAGAGGGGAGGAGAGGAGAGGGGAGGAGAGGGGAGGAGGGGGGCTGCTCCTCTGCTCCTCACTAAACACATTCAGAGAGAAGTGCGGTAACAGGAGAGAAATACCTCGCTGGACAATACTGGCGACGCTAGTCACTTTTGTGAAAAAAGCCGCAATGGGGTTCTAAAAAGTTGCTAAATCTAGCGACAAAGTCACTAAGTTGGCAGCACTGTTGTCATGGAGACAGACGCTGTGTGCACGGAGGGGAGGGGCTGTGTGTGTGTAGAGTGACAGAGAGACGGAGGAGAGCAAGGAAAGGAAATGCAACAAATGTGTGTTTTAAATAGAGTTAAAAACACTGTGAAACGTCATGATTGACAGTTGGGATTGACTCGTGATTGGTCGGGGCGGGTGTATGGGCGGGACTTTGATACGATCACTACTGGACAGGCTCTGGCTCCAAACTTGCAAGATGGCAGTGCCTTTAATTTGGGAGATTTCAACTTTACTTTTGTACGTCAGCCATCTTTACATTAGCTGCGCGGCGTCACGCTGCACACAGCGCAGAGAAGAAGACGGGGGAAGAGAACAGGACGTTGGCGGTAGTAGTTCTCGGTAGTGAACAGCAGTGGAAGTAGTATTCAGATCCTTTACTTAAGTAAAAGTAGTAATAACACCATGTAGAAATTCTCTGTTAGAAGTAAACGTCCTGCATTAAAAAAACAATAACAGTAACACATCTGCTATTGGGGTTGAGCAATGGTTTAGTTGTGCAATATCTTATTGTGTAAAGGATGAGCTGCACTTATTGTAGAGAATGCAGCTGACAATGATTAATTAAAAAGTGCCAATGAAAGCAGCCGTTAATGTGCTTATTATATAGGTACCTGTCTACTGTATATGAAAGCATGTCTGTGTTGCATGACAGCTTGTACTGAGAGATGCTTTTTTCCTGTATTTTGTGATGTCTATGGAACTGACAGAGTCTGAAACTAATTTCCCTTGGGGGACAATAAAGTATATCTTATCTTATCTTATAGATATCGGAACAATTCCTTCGGGTCGTATTAGAGACTAGTATAAATATAGTAAACAAGCTATATGTATAATATAGTAAACAAGCTATATGTATACGTTGATATGAAAACACACACACACACACCTCATAACATTCCCTGTGCACAACTGCTGTGTTCCAATTTAATTATTATTTCATAGTTTTGTTTTATCACAGCGGTCTGGTAAAAGGTTAACCTTTAATAAATGAATGATTAATGGATTCTCTCTCTCTCTCTATCTGTGTTTATATACCAAGCTGACTCGCCCTCTTCACCATAGCAGAAGCACGTTTCCTTCAAACACATCTCTGTATGAAGTGACAAGACAGGCGGGCAAAGTTCTCATAACTTCCAGAGGCAAAACCAGAATGGAGAGAACGAGAGAGAGAGAGAGAGAGAGAGAGAGAGAGAGAGAGAGAGAGAGAGAGAGAGGAGAGAGCAAAACCTCCCAGCTTTCGGCTGTAATTCTGAGGGGCTCTCGTCTGTAATTGGGTTTTTCTGCAGTAATCCAGCTCTGATGGCTGCTTATCCTTCACGGAACAAGCAGCAGCCATCTTGGTAATGAGAGGCCATGCCGCTAAGTCTGACACCTAATGGTTTTGTCTTATGGAGCGGGATGTTTTTAATGACAGCGGCAAGTCCTCACCTCCAGTTATGACCTCCGAAGCATCCACTGGATTTGCAAAAACTGTGTGGCACTTCAAACCGTCGCTTACTTTTTAAGCAGTAAGCACAAAAGTGAAGTCTCCATGCAGAGTGACAGTTTCAAAATAATGAGGCTGAACAATCACTGGAGTCACAAAACTGGACTTTCTGCATGACACATGTAAAGCAACGATTGCAGCACTACAGCATTTTCTTCTCCGGCAGCACAAGAGGAGGTTCAGAGAAAAGGATGAGAGGAAGAGATTGTAAGGATTAGTGGAAACAGGACATTCTCTGGGCTCTTATTGACTGAGCTACTCGATGAAATGGCCTCCGTCATTTAGAGAATAGCAATAAGCAGAATTGAGGCGCTCGTTCCGCAGCAATCTGGAGAACTACTTCAAAATCAGGAGAAGAAAATGTGGCCGCAAAATACATACTCAACTTGTGATTCGACCATGCCGCAAAATGGATTCCAGATTATAATTTTCCATGCATGGAACATACTTCTGAGGACAGGCTGAATAGCTGAAAGCTTTCCACACGGAGACGTACAATGATTTATGTTTACCTGCTGTTCAGTTCCACAGGAAGAGAAGCAACACGAGGCACTTACACCCCGGGGGTCTCGGGCGAGACGCGCTGCAAAGGCACTTCCATTATTGTGTGAAATGATTGACGAACTTTATAAAAGAAGGTTCCAGGAGGAGTCTACACTTCTGATTTTGAAGATATCTGCAGCTTTGGTACATTCAGTGATACGGACCACAGTGGCATTGTGTTTATTTGTACTGATGTACTGTACTGTTGTATGGTTTGTGTAAATGTAGAGTTTTTTAGAGATTGCTCCTGTGGTGTAAAATTGTGTTTTATATATTATGTAGAGGAAAAGGTTTTATACTTTTCTGTACTACATGTAAATGTAAATGTAAATGTGCTGTATTTATATAGCGCTTTTCTAGTCTGAACGACTACTCAAAGCGCTTTTACATAGTACAGGAACCATTCACCATTCACACACATTCATACACTGTGGCCGAGGCTGCTGTACAAGGTGCCATCTGCTCATCAGATACACACTCACACACATTCACACTCCGATGCGCAGCATCGGGGGCAACTCGGGGTTCAGTGTCTTGCCCAAGGACACTTCGACATGGGACT
Organism: Etheostoma nigrum; assembly: GCA_029931835.1. NCBI lineage: Eukaryota > Metazoa > Chordata > Actinopteri > Perciformes > Percidae > Etheostoma > Etheostoma nigrum. The sequence continues at coordinate 1,585,175 of CM057257.1, forward strand.
GCAGGGCCGGGGATTGAACCACCAACCTTCCAATTGGCAGGCAACCGCTCTACCACTGAGCCACAGCCGCCCCAGTATCCCTGACTGCGGATCAAGTTTTCCATTTGAGATAATGAAGTGACTGAACTGAAATTATTTTTATTTTCAGGTCTTTTTGACTCGAACACACATGCCGGAAGCTTGGGCTCGGATACTGTTCTTTACTTTTCAAAACAGTGTTAATTAAATTTGATATGAATTCAAGAATCTGATATTCACAGTAGAGCCCGACATAAGGCATTTCCCGATCGATCGGTATCGGCATTTATAATGACAGATTAAATAAAAATAAAAAAAGATGAATTTTAAATATTCATTCAGCTGAATAATTTACAATGACAAAAATTATTCTAATAAATAAATATTTAAAAAATAAAAACGGACTGTCAACCATGTTATGAGGGTTGGTATTGCATAGATTGTGATTTTTAAATCACCAAATATTTGGTATCGGCCTTAAAAACCCTTTATCGGTCGGGTTCTAATCCCAGTCACTTCGAATGAAGTTTGTTCATCATCAAACTGCAGTGTTTGCAGAACATGTTGAGTTATTTCATTTCTATAGGAGAATGTTAACACACACACACACACACACACACACACACACACACACACACACACACACACACACACACACACACACACACACACACACGGGAGTGCGAGCGAGACTGCAGAGGGGAGAGAGAAAAACAAAGACTGAGATGAGTTGATTGACAGCAAAGACATTATCATGATGTGAGAGCAATAATTAAAAAAACTTGATTAAAAAGAGAATGAGGGGAGAGAGACATGACGGAGTGTGGTGGTGAACGAATAAACCCCAGTCACACACACACACACACACACACACACACACAGAGTGATTAGGTGGCTCTCAGTGAGGCTGACTGATAAAAGACCTGATGAACCCTGAACATTTAATCCCTCTCACACACAAACATTAAAACTAACTGCTAATCCACTTCGGCTCTGGGTGTATGTGTGTTTTTCTACTTCTACTTCATTCATCGTTTTTTTTGTTTTAGACAATCTGACAGAACAAAGTGTGGTTGGAGCAGCCCAGAAAAGGGAAAGTGGGAGAAAAGAAAATTCTGTTAAAAGGAACGTTGGAAACGAAGAAGAGAAAGATGATGGATTAACACAGGGGCACTGATAGGGAACAGACAGAAAGATCGAAAGAAGACAAGGATGGCAATGGAAAGAAAAGAGGGATGAAGGGTGGGATGGAGTGACAGGAGAGTGTGTCTGCAGCTGGAGAGTTTCTCTCTCTCACACACACACACACACACACACACACACACACACACACACACACACACACACACACACACACACACACACACACTCTTCCTGACAGTTACTGGACTCATTTATCTGCAGCTGAATCTCCTTCAGGCTGTGTGTGTGTGTGTGTGTGTGTGTGTGTGTGTGTGTGTGTGTGTGTGTGTGTCAGAAGTTCCTACACACCAGTGAATCACACTTGCAGACCACATACAGAGAAATTGTTATGATTTTCCGTTTTTAACACAGTGATTAGTGAGTAAGTCGCTGTGGTGAATCAGATGGTCGACCGACCCGTTCTCACCCCCAACTCATACTGACACTCGGCCGTTGTATCTCAGCGTCAGATACCAACGCAAAAAAATAAAAATAAACACCAAAAACCAAACAAAGCGTCACTTTTTGACGCGACGTGTTGCTTCACCAGATGGTGGCGGGAGAAACCTACAACTACAGAGGACAGCGCCGAGGACCGGACTAGTCTAAGTGTATTGACTATGGACTAACTATTTGAAATGTGTCGTACACATTTTCTCAATTAATCGATTAGATGTTTGGTCTATAAATGTCAAAATGGTGAAAAATGTTGATCCCAGTTTCACAAAGTCCAAGACAACAAAAAACAAAGCTAATTAAGACTCCATACATCTCTCTCTGTATTTCTCAGTAGGACTATGTTCAGATGTTTGTTACATTTGGTGACTTTTGCGTGCAAAAACTAAAGTGATAGCATCTACTGAAGAGTCCATTATGTGTTATTTTTAGTCCTCCGTGTCCTCCTTGGCTGCTAGCAGCTGCGTGTAGGGGGGGGTGATCACGGATGGGCTGTATCATATGCACGCGCCAACAGTTTTGTTGTCATTATGTAAAATTCCACATGGTGGGGGGGGGACAGAAACTATGCACCGTAGCTTTAACAACTGAAAAGTAATCCTAAAGCAGTCTGTTCCTGTGCTTGTCGACTTCTCGTTATCTCATTATTCCCCTCAAAGATCCATCCATGTTAAGCATTTAAGTATGAAAACAAACACTAATGAATGCTGACATGACACCAAGTTCAACAGCACGCAGAGACGTATCCTAGCATAATGCCGACATTATCTGGTGACATTAGGACTATAGGAGTCTGACTGTGAGGGAAAGGCCAGCACCCGCTGGGCGAGTGCATGTGGTCGACGCTGGTGGTGAACCACAGTAATGATCCGACCTATCCTGACACAGACAGACAGCCGGAGCAGCTTCAAAATGAAAATATCTGACACTTTACATTTCAGTCAATTTTACAATAAGTCCTCCAGTGTTGGAGACAGCTAAGAATGTTCTGACTCTGCATTTCTCCACTGTAAGCAAGGTTGGAGCCATGAAGCCTTCTACAGACGAGATAAACCTCTGATTTCTCAGACAGAATGACGGCTACAGTCATTCTGGACGCACCAGAGACAGATGCACGGGGACATAAGGGCGGTATATGCTGTGTGTTAGAGACAGAACTCTGGTCACTTTGTAACTCTGTTCATTGTGAACGCTGTTCTTGTCATTTTGATTGTTCTCTCAAGAAAGCAATTAAACCCTTCCACCGAACACCTAAACTTTTAATCCGGTCTTTATTTGTTTCAACAGGGTCTTTTCTGCCACTCAAATTCCTCCCTCGCTGTACAGAAACTTCCACCACAGCTGCTACAAGAACGGATTCATTAGGTAATGATTAAGCCTAAAACTGAAGGAAAAAACTTAACAAATTACAAATGAAAGCAGCGATGAATGTTTTTGGCATTTTGAATGGATTTTCCAAATTAATTAAACACAAATACAGACCAAAGAGGCCCTTGGCTGCCTCAATGTATCAAAAACAGTTTGTTTTCGCTAATGTGCTCCTTGATTAAGCTAATTACACATGAACTACTGTAGGAAGGGTTTAATATGTCAGCCACTTGACTTCACACCCCCGCTGGTGGTATTGACACGATCGCCAGAGGTTTAAGAGGATATGTAATCGCTACAATCAGTTTCTTCTCCAAATGTGCACCAAAACTAATGAGATCATCACACTCGACAGTAAGACCAGATGAACGACTTTTCACACTTAAAGGGCAACTGCGGCTTTTTCCAACCTGGCTATTTTCACACGTTTTTGGGTCTAAGTGACAACAAAATAAAAATGAAAAATGCATCCAGGATTCAGGGAGACAGCAGCGAAACAAGTTCTAACATTGAGTCTATAAATTTGGTCTCAATTTACTACAGATAGAAAATAGGTTTTAAAGCGCTCCCCAGTGCTGCAGTGCTGCCTTCTCTTCATTGAAGCCTCTATGTTTACAGGCTTGTGGTGATGAACAATGTGCTTTAGGTGCCAAAAACCTATGTTTGGTACTGCCAATTTGTTTTGTCATGGTTCATGTGTGCAAGAACTTTGTGAGAAAAAAATCGTGGCAGAAAATCGTGATATCAATTCTAAGCTAAAAAAACGTGATTCATATTTGTTCCCCGAATCATGCAGGCCTACAGTGGGGCTCGAAAGTTTGGGTGCCCCAGGTAAAAAAATTTTATTACTGTGCATAAAGAAGCCAAGAAAAGATGGAAAAATCTCCAAAAGGCATCAAATGACAGATTAGACATTCATATTATATGTCACAAAAAGTTAGATTTTATTTCCATCATTTACTCTTTCAAAATAACAGAAAACAAAAAATGGCGTGTGCAAACGTTTGGGCACCCTGCAGAGTTAATACCCTGTACCCCCCCCTTCTTGTAGCAGCCAAGAGTCTTTAATTCTTGTTTGAGGGATCTTCGCCCATTCTTCCTTCCAAAACCCTTCCAGTTCTTTGAGATTTCTGGGCTGTCTGTCACACATTGCTCTTTTAAAGGTCTGTCTATAGACTTTCAATTTATCTTTTGAGCCCCACTGTACTTAGGGGGCACCAAAACTTTCTCTATGCAGAAAAAAAACGCCCATTTGGTAGTGATATAAACAATGCATGCAGAGATTACAGGCTGATTTAAATGTGGTTGAAGAAACCTCATCAGAAGGAAAAAAAGCATTTTGGTTGACCGGTTAAGAGGGTGGAAGGATTTCCTTTAGCGCTGGTTTCAACATCACGTTTGAACCCATAAATGGCTATAAAACTTTCCATCAGGGCACACACTACTTGACTCTAAATTGCTGAATGACTGCAGTCTGTCCTTGGCTAAAGACACTTCCGGAAGGACAAAACGCTGCCAGGTTGTCTGATCACAGCAGCTTAAACACAAGTAAGCATGCAGAGAAGTGCATACAACACGTACAGCTGAAAGAATGGGCAGAATGAAGGGCAACAAATGAAATGGACGGACCGGTATCCCACTTTTTTTAAACATTCTCGAAAAAAGAGGCTAAGGTTAGCTTCTGTAGTGGCTTAAAATCTTCCCAGAGCCACTTACCAACACAGGGGTATGATTTCAATGCACGAAAGACCAAAAGTCCTAAATGAAAATCCATTTCAAGTCAGTTCATTTTCATTTCAGGTACCCACCCCCCTCTGGTCTCAAGCCAACCCCCTCCCTACTAGCAGACATGGTAAATAGCAAACAAGAAACAAAAATAATCAGAGGAGTAAACAACCTAAATATGCAAATATGCGAATACTTATTCCACTTATAATGTAGGCAGGGCATCTCATACTCATAGAGCAAAGATTTGGTAAATAAATATACATATGATAAAATCTGTAGCTGGCTCCAACAGCTTAAACTTAATCCTCTAGATAGAAATAAATAAAGAAACTCTTTCAGCGTTGAATACTTTGAAGAAACTACTCTGAGTAGATGATTGATATTCAGGTGATTGTAATGCTAATGACGGACCTCTTCACTTCCTGAACAGGAATACATATGGGAGTTTTGTTGCCCAACGACCTCACAAACTGTGCATTAAACATGAAGTAAACATCCTTTTCTGTGAGTGAGATATTTGATTTATTCACACCAATGTGTTTCAGCTCGTGGCCGACTGTAAATTTTGGGTTTTAATACTACTTTCAGTAAGTGTTGCCGGAGTTCTAACCCTTTACTACTGCTTTCCTTTCTCCATGCAACTTGGTTCCAGAAAACTCCCACTCTCCTAATAACTTATTTTTGCAATTAGTAGTATTTCTTCTTCTTATTATTATGTAGTAGTAGTAGTATTTCTTTATACCAGTAGTGGAGGAAGTTCTCAGATCTTTAACTTAAGATAACGAACGCACTGTAAAAAACATCTCACTATCTGCTAGCTGCCTGTCCCCAGAACACACTGTAAAAAACATCTCCTCACTATCTGCTAGCTGCCTGTCCCCTGAACACACTGTAAAAAACATCTCACTATCTGCTAGCTGCTTGTCCCCTGAACACACTGTAAAAAACATCTCACTATCTGCTAGCTGCCTGTCCCCTGAACACACTGTAAAAAAACATCTCCTCACTATCTGCTAGCTGCCTGTCCCCTGAACACACTGTAAAAAACATCTCACTATCTGCTAGCTGCCTGTCCCCTGAACACACTGTAAAAAACATCTCCTCACTATCTGCTAGCTGCCTGTCCCCAGAACACACTGTAAAAAACATCTCCTCACTATCTGCTAGCTGCCTGTCCCCAGAACACACTGTAAAAAACATCTCCTCACTATCTGCTAGCTGCCTGTCCCCAGAACACACTGTAAAAAAACATCTCCTCACTATCTGCTAGCTGCCTGTCCCCTGAACACACTGTAAAAAACATCTCCTCACTATCTGCTAGCTGCCTGTCCCCAGAACACACTGTAAAAAACATCATCCTCACTATCTGCTAGCTGCCTGTCCCCTGAACACACTGTAAAAAACATCTCCTCACTATCTGCTAGCTGCCTGTCCCCTGAACACACTGTAAAAAAACATCTCCTCACTATCTGCTAGCTGCCTGTCCCCTGAACACACTGTAAAAAACATCTCCTCACTATCTGCTAGCTGCCTGTCCCCTGAACACACTGTAAAAAACATGTTAGTGCGTGGAAGCACAGAGGGGGAGGGGACGGGATGAGGAGGGAGGGGCAAGCTAGTCTAATTTGCCATCAACATCACTTAGAGCACCTTTAAGCAAAAGAAAAATATGATAATTGGCCTGACTGTTTAGCCAAGCTATGTGAGCGGCAGCTGGCACTTGTTGCCATAGCAACTCCAAACATCCTGCTCTGTTAGCCGTGTAAAGCCAGAGAAATTAAACACGCTCTGTTTTATTTATATAATTAATGCTTTGTGTTTTATTGGCGGTACTAAATGTTCTACTTTCACTATTTTGTTCATTTAAGAAGAAATACAATGTTTTATGATAATAAAGAGGCGTGATTTGCTTTGTAGGCTGTGAATCTGCACATCTCAGTAACATAATATATAACAAAAGGTGTATCCTGGGATTCATTTAAATTAAAATTGGTTTGAAAAAGTAATAAATACATCCAAAATGTATTATTCCACTAAAAGAAACAACTATATTGTTAATTGCAATTAATTGTCCAGCAAAATTAGGAATTGTTGCAGGTTTAGTTGAACACAGGTTTGAGGGTTAACTAACATTTTGGATTGACTGAGTGTGTCTGTATGACTGTTAATGTGGACGATTATAGGAGAGGACAGTAAGAGACAACAGGAAAGAGGGCGGGACAGATATGAAAAACCCAAAGAAGCAGGAAACAGATGGAGGATGTCCCGTCCTAATCAGTCCTGTGGGCCGCTCCTGCTTTTTCATCCAGTTAATGCACCTCCATTCAAGGTGAAGACATCCCCTCTGACGGATGCCGCACTCCCTGCCAGATTAATTTCTGCACACCATCCCTTTGAGTGCCACCACCCCCCCTAACATTAATCCAGCCTGAAATCAAAAGATGGCATCTTCACCAATGAAAGAAATCCCACAACAAACACAGCCATCTGTAAAAATCAAGACCATTTATATCTGAGCGCCGCCGCTGTCACTCCAACGCCACATAAATCGCCAGCGCCCTTCAACGCACGGCGGAGGAGGAAAGCGGCGATGGCTTATTAAGGAAGCCAAGTGGTACTTTGGTTTGATGCTGAATGTCATTGTTTACACATTTTAGAGGTTGTTAGCCGCAATGAGAAAGTTTACATGCACTCCCGAACCGTGTTAAAGTGCCGGCGCGTCAGTCAGCTGCTCTGTCTCAAGGTGGACAGCTCAAACAGCCGTCTGACGGGATCCTGCCCTCTACAGTCACCTCGAAGTTTGCTCTACTGAAGGAACTTAATCCACAACAGCTGTGGCGACTGCATGAAAGACTGCACCAACCCCTGGACTACCTGCTTACAATCTAATTCAACTTCGAAGCAAACCACAAAAACTGAATTTGATGAACCGTTTGTGTCAAATTGTGCTCTTACGAGAACTCTGGATTTACTGTAATGCAGCCTGTAAAACCATGAAAAGACAACTGTCATACTGCAATATCCAAAACCAAAGACAATTTCCAGCCTCAAATATCAATGTCGATATAATAGCTATATATCGCCCAGCCCTGGCCCTAAGACTACCTTTCTGTCAGTCTGGATCAATGAAGTTTGTGTTTTGAATATCTGAATTGACTCGTCAATGCAAATGCTTTGAGCCTCGTACTATTACACTGCTCAGGTGTCAGGGCATCTACGGATGCACCACCAACAAACCTCATCATAAACAGTGTATTAAATGGTCCCAGATTGTAACTGCATTACCACGTGAAGAAAATGCCCCACTGACAAATGATATGCATGTACACTGTGATGGACTACTCATTAAAAGAAAGTTTGAAAGTCTTTGACAAACCTTGAAGCCAGAAGCTCGGCCAAGACATTTGAGAATAACAACGTCCATCCACAGAATCACTTAAGTTGACAATGCAAAAAGTTAGGATGCAAAGTTATTGGGTGATAACATTGTTCAGCAGAAGATGAAATAAAAAGTATCAGTCCAAGGACTCATGAAACATGGCTCATTTTTATTTAAAATATGTAGGCAATAGGAGCTGTGAATTTAAGTTTTTATCTCCTGCTTAGTTTGATATCCAACAGTTTTTTTTTCTCGTTTTTTCGAGCAATTAAGTTTTACTGCTTTCAGAAGTGGAAGCATTAGCAAATGGGGGCAGAAAAATCAATCTGAATAACACTGCGTAATGAAAAATAGAGCCTGTTATAAAGCTTAACATAATGGAAGGCCATAACTGGCAATCAACATGAATTATTCAAACTGCTTAAGAAGAGCGGGGCACTTAACCTGTGACTGCTGCAGCAGGCGGAGGGCTGGGTGGACTGGGTGGTAACTGGTCCCAGAACAGTGGGTGGAGGGACATTTAGATTCCAGTATTTGTAATGATGGTGTGTCTCTGTGGTATTAAGGAAAGAAAGAGACATAAAAGGATGAAGCAAACAGTTTATTGTGAGATGCTCGTGAGAGTACCAAGCAATAAAGAAAGAGCCGCGTTCAGGATCAAGGCACCGACACGGCCAATGACTCAGGTTCAGGAAGTGTTACATTCTGAGCAGTCGCTCGCATCCGTTTTAATTGGTGTCAGAAATTAGAACCAAATTGTTACACGTTTTTCCTTCCTGAAGATTTATCTGCATAAATCTACCTTGAATCAGTCGCTCGATTAACGTGGAGGATGTGAGACTAGATAGATAAGAAAGAGGCACCAGAGGAAGCGATGATTGGATTACAATGAGAACAGCGCTTAAAGTCTATTTCTACAAGCTGACATTTGAGTGTTTGAGAGAATTAAGAAAAGACAAAGACAAATATGTACTTCAACTTCGTACGCTGATGATCTGAGTACATGTACACAGTCTAGCCTGAGTTAAACCCGTGTGTGTGTGTGTGTGTGTGTTTGTTTTAATGTGTTTGATGCATAATGGAGTGAAACCACAGGAGAGGGCTTTGAAACAAGGCTAGACAAGACGTCACTTCATGCTGAAAATGTATTCGCCTGCAAAAGACATAGCAACTTCAAAGGACAGAGGGAGAGAGAGAGAGAGAGAGAGAGAGAGAGAGAGAGAGACCCTGCTCTCGTCTTCTCCATCTTTTCATTTAATCATTCTTGTTTGCAAGTCTGACTCACAGTTTCTCTACGCTTCCCAGTCTCTCTCTCTCTCTCTCTCTCTCTCTCTCCCACTCTGTCCATCCTTTTTCTATATGCTCGCTCGCCCACTCCCTCTTTGATGGTCTGTCCATTTATCCATCTGTCTTCCTGCTGAGCTTTGCAATCCACCCAACTTTTTAAAGTAATGAGACTAACGGCTAAATTCACTCAAGGCCGACGGATGTTGTATGTCAGTGTCGTGTGTGTGTGTGTGTGTGTGTGTGTGTGTGTACGTGTCATTGTGGCAAAATGTAGTCCTTCAAATCAACGTAGCGGTCATGGTTTTACATGCATCGTTAACGGTGTAAAAGGTCAAAGTTGGTTATGTAATGTAGCTCCATTTAATATCGCCGTTTACTTTTATTTTCAAAAAGGACATGAACCGCGGTCTCCTGGGTGAAAGTCCTGTTTGACACCTTTCTTCCTGTGGCCGGGTTGGTTCAGTGGGTAGAGCAGACGCACATATACTGAGAGGTGTATGCCCCGACGCAGAGGACTAGGGTTTGAATCCTGTGATGATTTCCTACATGTCTTCCCCCTTCCTCACCCAGCAGGCATGCTGCTGGGCCGTTGGCTGCAGACACTTTACACCCCTGGCCCGATTTGGTGTCTGGTGTGATCCTTTTGCAAGATGGTCTCTAGTTAATCAGAGTGTGATCTCTGAGAAAAACCCTTGGTGGCTCGCTCAGACTTCATATATTTCACAAATGAAGAAGGATGGTCTGTCACTTGAAACTATTTTTATTAACTTTGGTCATTTTGAATGAATTAAATGCTGATTTAAGGGAACATTTTTGATTGAGTGCAAAGTGATTCCGCCTGCTTTACTGTCTCTCAGGCTGAGTTCAGAGTTTCCCAGCCTGATTATAAACTAAATCAGACGTGGCCGGCGTGTACATGAAGCCAGTTGTGTCCAGCTGGTTCAAACCGCCCCAGGGCCCACAGAGCCATCACATGTGGAAACATGTACATCTGCGTTAAATTAAATGGACGGTAGATGATTTCGATTTTGGTTGCTGAAGGCCATAAAACACACACACAACACACACACACACACACACACACACACACACACACACACTCTCTAGTCCTTTAACTACTAGATTTGATTAGATGTATATTGGTCCATCTGTCTGTCTCTCACACACACACACACACACACACACACACACACACACACACACACACTTACTTAGGAATCAAATGAAGCAGACCTCATAAACATTTACAACAGACACACAAAATATCCACATAAACAAACTTGTTGTCTTCAATCTGTATCAAATAAACACACATCAGTACACACACGTACTCTCGCACACATAAATATGGATTTATGTCACTGCAGGCCTACATTACACACACACACACACACACACAGTTGTGTGTGTGTGCACCCCGTTCACACCACACAAGCAGCAGAAACAAGTTCATAAAGACAATGCAGAAGCCAGTGTGCAGCGTGTGCAGCGTGTGCAGCGTGTGCAGCGTGTGCAGCGTGTGCAGCGTGCAATGACTTTTTTAAAACAACTTTACACAGCAAGACAGCTCTGGTCTGTTGCAAAGCCTTACCCTCAAAACACAAGGGATGAAGAAAAACAAAACACTGCATCAAAACGACAGGCTGCTCTCCCAAAAAAATCTCCTTCAAGAGAAAATCCACCCAAAATACAGTCTCAGTGTTGGATGTGCTCTCAGTGCCTCATCATTTTGATTGATATGTGTTTCTCAGAGCAGGACTCTCTGTACCTGCCAACATCTGAAGACGTTTAGCAGCCAACTAGATGTTTACAAATGCACTGGACTTCAAATGAGGGCTGATTCACGGCCAAATCTCTTCCACATTTATAGATTCATTTTTCATGGCACCAACACTTCTGTAGGCTTACATCTATAAAAGGAACATGCTTTGATTCATGTGAGACTTTCTTCTCTACAGCCATGGTTCAGGGACGGGTATCAAGATCTGGTATTACTGACCGGTTGCTGATGGAACCCTTCCATTATCGCTCTTCATACAGCACTACATTATCTTACCCCTAAATTCTGTGGCAGCCGCCAGCAATAGCCCCCATTTAAGACAATCCTTGTTTTTCCAACAGCCGCATCCCAGAAGCGAGCTCAAAATACGCACCAGGTCTAGTTTTGACGCGAGCCACAGGACGTTCAACTTGAAGTGGAAGGGCTCGAGTCAGACAGGTAACATCTTTCCAGAAGTCAATGAGTAATCGGCATTTCAACATTGACCAAAGTAATCGTTATCATGATTTTTTTTCCATAATCAAGCAGTAAACATCAAAAATGTATAATGTTAAGTGTATTAAGTGTGAAAGCCCCTGGGACAATGTCTGAAGTGTTTGTTTGCAATGTTGACGAAGCAGGAAACTGAACCTCGCTGTAACTTACTCAGAATCACCCAGAAGCTAATATCGCTCACTGTGTACTGCATAAACCATATTGTGTTTTGACCTAAATAACAACAACAACACTGAGTGCCTTGAAGCTGACTCTGTTAAGGTCTTGACTTCTCGGACTGAAAACATTTCCCGGCTCACTGACCAAGCTCTGGGACCACATGAGCAGAAAGTGAGTGCATGATCATTGCTCCCAGACACTTCAGGCTGTCTCGTGAGGCTGACAAAAAACAACCAAAAAAAGAGTGAAGATGAGGGCAGTTAGTGGGCATGTTATCATTGGATACGGATGCATTTTCTGGTTCAGAAGTGTCAACACTGCTGTGGCATGGAGCTTGTTTGGGCGTAGCAGCTCAGCCAGGCGTTCTGAGAGTCCTTCACAGCCGCTCAGTGTCACTTTGCTTCTTTCTGTTCACACTTTGTTGGAAAAGTGCTGAGCAAACACCGACGTCCAAAGCCAAAGATTGACCTCATTATCTCATTAACGCTACTTTTGAAGGACGGATGTCAAGTCAAACTCTAAATAAAGCTTTGGTTAGAATAAAAATGGCAGCAAGAGCAGAAGACGTGAATGCAAAAACAGCCAAAAGAGGAATAACAAAGAAGACACACGACAACATAAAAACATCAGCAGCTATTGTTGACTTCATCTATGAAGAGAGATTTGTACATAGCCAGCTAAATCGTTATGAATCCCAATGAAAAGGCATTCTTGTTGCCTTGTTAATGTGACACATTTCCTGTGGACACAGGATAATGGAGGTAGGACAAATTGCAGGGACGGATAAAGTACAAATCAATGTGACATTAGTAAGACAAGCGGTTGAAATGGATGGAAAGTTCAGAGTTTAAATGATGGTAAAACTAAAGAACCATTCAAGAGACATCTTAGTAAAAAATAAAATAAAATGTCCTGTGTGTGTGTTTGTGTGTGTGTGTGTATGTATTTGGGCTGTAACAATACACCAATCCCAGGGTTCGGTGCGTATCACGATTTTTGACCCACAATTCCATATAAACCTCAATTTTTTTGGGGTTCTGCCCCCAGCCAGCTAGCAACCATCCACTATCATTACAGCCCCGGGACACATCCACAGTCAGCCCCCAGCAGCTAGCAACCATCCACTATCATTACAGCCCCGGGACACATCCACAGTCAGCCCCCAGCCAGCTAGCAACCATCCACTATCATTACAGCCCCGGGGACACATCCACAGTCAGCCCCCAGCAGCTAGCAACCATCCACTATCATTACAGCCCCGGGACACATCCACAGTCAGCCCCTAGCAGCTAGCAACCATCCACTATCATTACAGCCCCGGGACACATCCACAGTCAGCCCCCAGCCAGCTAGCAACCATCCACTATCATTACAGCCCCGGGGACACATCCACAGTCAGCCCCCAGCAGCTAGCAACCATCCAGTATCATTACAACCCCGGGGACACATCCACAGTCAGCCCCTAGCAGCTAGCAGCCATCCACTATCATTACAGCCCCGGGGGCACATCCACAATCAGCCCCCAGCAGCTAGCAACCATCCACTATCATTACAGCCCCGGGACACATCCACAGTCAGCCCCCAGCCAGCTAGCAACCATCCAGTATCATTACAACCCCGGGGACACATCCACAGTCAGCCCCTAGCAGCTAGCAACCATCCACTATCATTACAGCCCCGGGACACATCCACAGTCAGCCCCCAGCAGCTAGCAACCATCCACTATCATTACAACCCCGGGGACACATCCACAGTCAGCCCCTAGCAGCTAGCAACCATCCACTATCATTACAGCCCCGGGACACATCCACAGTCAGCCCCCAGCAGCTAGCAACCATCCACTATCATTACAGCCCCGGGGGCACATCCACAGTCAGCCCCCAGCCAGCTAGCAACCATCCACTATCATTACAAAAAAACAAATAGATGGTGGCGAGCAATAAACCTTAACTCCAAATTCCAATGTATCCTTTTAGAGATATGTAAGTGAACAGAAGAGATACTGGATAAAGACATTTTTTGGTTTTAAAAGAGAAACACTGTATGACACAGCTACCTGCAGTGAAGCGTCGCCCACACAAACTGGACAGATCAGCTGAGATAATAACACGAAGTGAAAAAGAAATGTAATAATATAGATTCTCTTCTTCAAACTTTAGCAATCCATTTATGAACTGTCATGCCAATAAAGCAAAGCCCAATGAATTGTGGCTAAAAAACAATATACATATGCTTGACATTTCTGTAATAAATCACAGTAATCCTTTACAGTGATGAAAACAAGAGCCAGGGAGCTTGTTGTGGATATGGAGAGCTCTATTGCAATTGTTTTTCTACAAAGCGCACCGAGCCCCAGATTACTTTAATGCTTGCGTGTGTCTGTGTGTGTGTGTGTGTGTGTGTGTCTGTGTGTGTGTGTGTGTGTGAGAAGGAGAGAGAAATATGGATGGTTATGAATGTTTGTTTCAGCTTCAGGTGTGTTACGGTATTTATATGTAGCCAATGAAATCAACCTAAGGAACAAACAATGGCTACAGAAGATGTGGCTGTAGTGTGTGTGTGTGTGTGTGTGTGTGTGTGTGTGTGTGTGTGTGTGAGACCCTGGAGTGGATGATGATCTAATTGATCAAAAGAACAAGTAGGAACAATCCAACAAGAACTAATTATATCCTCAGCAGTGCTGCCATCACTTCTAACCCAATCAGGACGCTCAAAAAGGCTTGAAGTCTCAACTCTGTGTGTGTGTGTGTGTGTGTGTGTGTGTGTGTGTGTGTGTGTGTGTGTGTGTGTGTGTGTGTGTGGTGTTGAAGCTCAGAACTGTAGCTGGCTCCATTCGTCGGAGTCAAGTAGCCTAGTAACTGCATGTCACAACCACATAAACACACCAACAAACACACCCGTGTGTGCTTGAACTGTAGATACACACAGCCAAACACACACCTCTGAAAATTAAGGGTGACAGACAGCCAAAAAGAGCAAAGCAGCACAGTGAGGAACAGTGTTAAAAATCCAAATGAACACCAGCGAGAAAATCAAAAGCAGTGTGAAGCATTTTTCCTAAAAAATGATGAATGCACCGTCATCGTGGTGTAGATGAGAAGCTGTTTACATCACAACAGTCTGCGGTTAGTGTCACAGGCGCAGCGAGCGGGACGAGATCACACAAACAGAGTTTGACGCAGAGTCTGGAAAAAAAGATCTATATTTGGACATAGAGGCTGGGGAGGGAGGTGTTCTTCTAAAGTCTTGTTTGTAACAGCTGGAGGGTTAAAGCTGCACCCTGCAAACTGTGTATGTCCAGATCTAGCTGCTCATCTCAAACTGAAGGACGTCTGCATACTAATATGAGTTCTTACTTTAGGGTCCAACTATGTCTGTGAGTGATTCATCGGATTAAACAACTTATTTTTACAGCGCTCAGGAGTTATTCTGTTATTATACAACAAGTAGATCCGACCGGGCAATCTCATTGGTCAACTAGACATTTAGAACGTGCTCAAATGAGCACACGAGGCACTTAGTATTACTCCACCATGTCAACTGTACAGAGTTGAATCATAAACCGTTTTTGAAACATTTGCATTTAGGAAAATAAATCAGGAACCACAGTGGAACACGCAACAACTTATACATATTTACATAACATATTTAGAGTGATTCATTGATTCATAAACGACTTATTTGTTACAACGCTCTGGAGTTGACTTTTGGATCACATCACCTGATCTGCTTACACGTCGCTCAGGAAAATAACAGCTACTGCATGTGAATTTCACAGACGTAGGAGCTAAAATCGGTCGATAGAGATTTAGGAAAATACAGTGGTGCTCATAACTTTATGAACCCATGTTAAAGTTGACTAAAAAGAGGAATAAAAAAACATTTTGGAATTTGATCTTAATGCCTTAATTTAAAAAAATGAGGAAATATCCAACATTTAAGGACACCAATTTTCTTTGTGAATGAATAATGTATCATAAATAAATAAATGTTCTTCCTTAAAATACAGGAGGCATTAGTATACACCCCCCTATGTTAAAATACAGGGGCATAAGTATGCACCCCCCTATGTTAAAATACAGGGGCATAAGTATACACCCCCCTATGTTAAAATACAGGGGCATAAGTATACACCCCCCTATGTTAAAATACAGGGGGCATAAGTATACACCCCCCTATGTTAAAATACAGGGGGCATAAGTATACACCCCCCTATGTTAAAATACAGGGGGCATAAGTATACACCCCCCTATGTTAAAATACAGGGGTCATAAGTATACACCCCCCTATGTTAAAATACAGGGGGCATAAGTATACAACCCCCTTATGTTAAAATACAGGGGGCATAAGTATACACCCCCCTATGTTAAAATACAGAGGGCATAAGTATACACCCCCCTATGTTAAAATACAGGGGCATAAGTATACACCCCCCTATGTTAAAATACAGGGGCATAAGTATACAACCCCGTATGTTAAAATACAGGGGGCATAAGTATACAACCCCGTATGTTAAAATACAGGGGCATAAGTATACACCCCCCTATGTTAAAATACAGGGGGCATAAGTATACACCCCCCTATGTTAAAATACAGTGGCATAAGTAAACACCCCCCTATGTTAAAATACAGGGGGCATAAGTATACACCCCCCTATGTTAAAATACAGGGGGCATAAGTATACACCCCCTATGTTAAAATACAGGGGGCATAAGTATACACCCCCTATGTTAAAATACAGGGGGCATAAGTATACACCCCCTATGTTAAAATACAGGGGCATAAGTATACACCCCCCTATGTTAAAATACAGGGGGCATAAGTATACACCCCCCTATGTTAAAATACAGGGGCATAAGTATACACCCCCCTATGTTAAAATACAGGGGGCATAAGTATACACCCCCTATGTTAAAATACAGGGGGCATAAGTATACACCCCCTATGTTAAAATACAGGGGGCATAAGTATACACCCCCCTATGTTAAAATACAGGGGGCATAAGTATACACCCCCCTATGTTAAAATACAGGGGGCATAAGTATACACCCCCCTATGTTAAAATACAGGGGGCATAAGTATACACCCCCTATGTTAAAATACAGGGGCATAAGTATACACCCCCCTATGTTAAAATACAGGGGCATAAGTATACACCCCCCTATGTTAAATACAGGGGGCATAAGTATACTCCCCCCTATGTTAAAATACAGGGGGCATAAGTATACACCCCCCTATGTTAAAATACAGGGGGCATAAGTATACTCCCCCTATGTTAAAATACAGGGGGCATAAGTTTACACCCCCCTTTTTTATTTTATTTTTATTTATTTACGATAAATTATTCATTTACAAATAAAATTGGTGTCCTTAAACGTTAGATTTTGCCTCATTTTTCAATTAAGGCCTTATCATTTTCCAAAAGATGATTTTTTTTATTCCTCTTTATAATCAACTTTAGCGTGGGATCATAAACTTATGAGCACCACGGTACGTTAGCAACAGCAAGGTGGAGCTAGCAAAGCAGCTTGGTGTTGATTTTATGCGGATTTGATTCAGTTTGAGAAATTCAATGATTTCTACAAAGCTAACGTTAGCTCAAGTTGTCTGACTGACTAAACACAGAGGGAGAAGAAATTGTCTGTTGCTTTTTTAGTTTTTAACAGTGAATTGCCCCACAAGCAGCAGTTTAAATTAAACTTTTATTTGGGGTGCAAATACAGAAGGCATGTGGACAGTTTTGTCGTCATTACTTAGAAATCCTCATGGAAATAACGCGCTATAGCTTTAAATCACAAAGCTTCGTGTAATATTGCATAACTACACCAAGCCCTTTGTTAACAGGGAGTAGATTATTAAAGTTTCATTTGAAGAGAACATTTTCTGGCAGAAAAATTCTTTTGAAGTGAAACACAAGTCACACTCTCTGCAGACATCATGCTAAAGGGGTGGACGGAGGTAAATATTAATACCACTAAAACACAATTGCTTTACTATTTTAGTTCTTCATGTTCTCTGTTGAGTGTAAAAATAACAATATTAATAATAATAGCTTTTCTGCCATGTGCATTGCAGCTGTTTGCATCAGCTGGATCTCTTCTGGAAGGATGTCAGTGATCCTGAAAAGTGTTTACTTATGAATACATGAATGATCATTTGTAAAACATACACAAAGCGTCATATCAGCATCCGTTATGAGGTGGCAACAGCTGTTTATGATTAATAAATGCTCCGTGAAAGATAAATGAGTCCTCGGCCTTGATTCATTCAACATGTATTAATGAAGGTTCTTTTTAGGAGTCACAGCGGGTCTTTGATTCAGCAGAAGAAGGCCTGCTGGGGTTTTACAGACCATGTCTTCTACAATCAGGTTGATGTTTACACGTCTTCATTTGTCCTGATGCTATCGTCATTCGACTCTTCTTTGCTTTCAGATTCATTAGATTTGGTGATCTGACTGTTGCACAGTTCTACTACAAAGTGGTTTGGAAAGCAAAATAAATCATGAAAGATGGAAATGAATGCTTTAGTCCCGATTCGATTCTTCCACGATACATTGATAGGATTGGATTAGTATTGGGTTTTCATTTATTGCAATTCGATGATGTTTAGATTTTATTTTCCTTTTTAAACTATGCAACACCATCACTAACATTGTAGTGGACGTTGTAGAGCGTCCTCTGGTGGACAGACTATGCAACGCCATCACTAACAGGGATGTTGTAGAGCGTCCTCTGGGGGACAGACTATGCAACGCCATCACTAACAGGGACGTTGTAGAGCGTCCTCTGGTGGACAGACTATGCAACGCCATCACTAACAGGGATGTTGTAGAGCGTCCTCTGGGGGACAGACTATGCAACGCCATCACTAACAGGGACGTTGTAGAGCGTCCTCTGGTGGACAGACTATGCAACGCCATCACTAACAGGGACGTTGTAGAGCGTCCTCTGGTGGACAGACTATGCAACGCCATCACTAACAGGGACGTTGTAGAGTGTCCTCTGGTGGACAGACTATGCAACGCCGTCACTAACGGGGACGTTGTAGAGCGTCGTCTGGTGGACAGACCATGCAACGCCATCACTAACAGACGTTGTAGAGCGTCCTCTGGTGGACAGACTATGCAACGCCATCACTAACAGACGTTGTAGAGCGTCCTCTGGTGGACAGACTATGCAACGCCATCACTAACAGGGACGTTGTAGAGCGTCCTCTGGTGGACAGACTATGCAACGCCAACACTCGTATCATGGTTGACCGTCCGTTTTTATTTTTTAAATATGAATTTATCAGAATCATTTATGATAAAATAATTATTTTTTTTAAATCGGCCATTATAAATGCAGATACTGATATATCGGGAAATATATTGGCCAACAATATCGGCACACTGATATATCAGTTGGGCTCTAGTGTGTGTGTGTGTGTGTGTGTGTGTGTGTGTGTGTGTGTGTACAAGCAAACAGGTGGCTCCCAGACAGACTGGTTGCTGTGTCTCCCTGGAAACCGCTGTCATATCAACTGTAAAGGAGAACAGTATGTGAGCAGCGTGTGTGTAATTAGTGTAAGGTTTATTTTTACTTCCTGCAGAGTTAACGTCACATAAAACAACAGCTCCTCACACTGCTTTATCTCGTTTCAAATCCAACTGGTAAAAGGAAAAAGAAAAAGACAAAATGGTTTAGAGACCAGCATTTTCCTTCCTTTGTTTTCTTCTGACTGGACTAAAAACAGTTAATGTCTCATGAAATATATTCTCCAGAATTGAAAGTATTCCTTTAAAAAGGCCCAGTGTGTAACTTGTTTAGTTGTTTATTATCAAAATCGGTGTTGCTCATTCACAAACGTGTCCTTCAACATGAGGTTAAGGATGGACTTCACCGTCAGGAGGAACCATGGACTGTATATGAATGGACAGAGCATGTGTGACGTCACCCATTGGTTTGTGGAGATCTGCTATGAGTCGAGTTTGCCGTTACGGGGGCAGCCGTCTTGGTTGAGGATGCGATGCTGGATTCTTTGTCCATTAATATTTACAGTCAATGCAAGGAATAATCACAATAAGGCTGCAATTAACCTTTATTTTAAGCATCCATGAATCAGAAAGAATTTTGTTTTGGCCACAACGCAAAGAAATTCTGTATACTGTCATAGAGGAGAGAAGAAACTACAACAAATTCACATTTAACAAGCTGACATCTGATCAGTTTGACTTTTTCTCATAAAAAAGGACTCAAACTGATTTATTGATTATCTAAATAGTTGCTGATTAATTTAAATCTTTGCACTACATCGCAACCGAACAGAAACAATTCTTTTAAAATGAGACCTCCCACATTTTGGAAGGTTATGTTTCTGAGGCAGATATCAGTATTTAGGGAACCAATCAACCGCTCGGACTAAACATTATTTCAACAACCTGTTGGGAGATCCTTAGAGCTGACGGACGTGCAGGAGAAGGGTAAGACGAGCTGACTCAGCACTGGCCGGGTAATGTCTATATTACAGTGTGACAGATTTATTTCACTAATAAAAAGGTGGGAAAAAACTCTTCCCGACAGTAACAAGAGGTTGACCCTCCTGTTTGTCCCATGTCAGACCACACTTCCTAAAAATAACATGGATGGTTCCATACGCTAATTGATGATCACTACTTTTATGGTCTATCTGAGAGAGACTATCTGTAATCATCCATATGTTTCTCTGACCTTGACTATTAGTCAAGATCATTCCTAATAACTGCTTATTATTACACTTGTTAAAGCACTTTGTAACTTGTTTTTGAAAAGTGATCTACAAATAAAGATTATTATTATTATTTTACTCAATAATTAAGCATCATTTCATGTAAATGAGATTTTCTCATCATCATTTCCATAAAGACGTGTAAGATTAGTGGTAATAGGTCATGAAGTTGGCAAAAAAGATGTACCATAGAATTGGGTGATCATTTACAGATTACTGTATGATTTATAAACAGGCAAACCAAACCGGAGAACAAGTGCATGGTCGACAGGAAGACAATATGAGGGTTGAGGAAGGGTGACTGACTTTATTTAGACTTAGACTTATTTCCACAGTGGTCTCTGTGATGGATTTTATGCAAAGAAATACATGTCAGTGACTGTGAAACAACTGACACTTTAACTGAACAATAGTTAAACAAAAAAAAAAGAAAGTATATGCTTTGTTGAAAGGGGGGATTACCCGATTTATACACTAAGAAAACAACAATGCACCACAGAACTGTAATCTTCAATTTGTTAGAATCATTTGAGTCGTAATTCCCTTAAGAGGAACAAGAGCCAGGTGAAAGCAGCTTCCTTCTGAACAAATTCACACCAGCTGTTCACTTGAATGGCTCATGCCTACGCTGCTGGCTGAGTTTGTTGTGTTGCAGCGGTGGAGCGCAGTGAGCGGCGCTCCCAAGTGGGGCTTTATTTATACTGAAAAAGACCAGTAAAACTGTAACTCACAATATAACATGGTCCTCTTATCTGTGAAGTATGCATGTGACCCATTTCATCTCTACCCCTCAATTCATCTAAATCGAGAATTAATGAGAACCGAAACTGGAATTAATTCAATTCAATTTTATTTATATAGCGCTAAATCACAACAACAGTTATCTCCCAGGTCTTTCCATAAAGAGCAGGTCTAGACCGGACTCTGGGATGTTATTTATCTCCCAGGTCTTTCATAAAGAGCAGGTCTAGACCAGACTCTGGGATGTTATTTATCTCCCAGGTCTTTCCATAAAGAGCAGGTCTAGACCGGACTCTGGGATGTTATTTATCTCCCAGGTCTTCCATAAAGAGCAGGTCTAGACCGGACTCTGGGATGTTATTTATCTCCCAGGTCTTTCATAAAGAGCAGGTCTAGACCGGACTCTGGGATGTTATTTATCTCCCAGGTCTTTCATAAAGAGCAGGTCTAGACCAGACTCTGGGATGTTATTTATCTCCCAGGTCTTTCCATAAAGAGCAGGTCTAGACCGGACTCTGGGATGTTATTTATCTCCCAGGTCTTCCATAAAGAGCAGGTCTAGACCGGACTCTGGGATGTTATTTATCTCCCAGGTCTTTCATAAAGAGCAGGTCTAGACCGGACTCTGGGATGTTATTTATCTCCCATGTCTTTCATAAAGAGCAGGTCTAGACCGGACTCTGGGATGTTATTTATCTCCCAGGTCTTCCATAAAGAGCAGGTCTAGACCGGACTCTGGGATGTTATTTATCTCCCAGGTCTTTCCATAAAGAGCAGGTCTAGACCGGACTCTGGGATGTTATTTATCTCCCAGGTCTTTCATAAAGAGCAGGTCTAGACCGGACTCTGGGATGTTATTTATCTCCCAGGTCTTTCCATAAAGAGCAGGTCTAGACCGGACTCTGGGATGTTATTTATCTCCCAGGTCTTTCCATAAAGAGCAGGTCTAGACCAGACTCTGGGATGTTATTTATCTCCCAGGTCTTTCCATAAAGAGCAGGTCTAGACCGGACTCTGGGATGTTATTTATCTCCCAGGTCTTCCATAAAGAGCAGGTCTAGACCGGACTCTGGGATGTTATTTATCTCCCAGGTCTTTCCATAAAGAGCAGGTCTAGACCGGACTCTGGGATGTTATTTATCTCCCAGGTCTTTCATAAAGAGCAGGTCTAGACCGGACTCTGGGATGTTATTTATCTCCCAGGTCTTTCATAAAGAGCAGGTCTAGACCGGACTCTGGGATGTTATTTATCTCCCAGGTCTTTCATAAAGAGCAGGTCTAGACCGGACTCTGGGATGTTATTTATCTCCCAGGTCTTTCATAAAGAGCAGGTCTAGACCGGACTCTGGGATGTTATTTATCTCCCAGGTCTTTCCATAAAGAGCAGGTCTAGACCGAACTCTGGGATGTTATTTATCTCCCAGGTCTTTCCATAAAGAGCAGGTCTAGACCGGACTCTGGGATGTTATTTATCTCCCAGGTCTTTCCATAAAGAGCAGGTCTAGACCGGACTCTGGGATGTTATTTATCTCCCAGGTCTTTCATAAAGAGCAGGTCTAGACCGGACTCTGGGATGTTATTTATCTCCCAGGTCTTTCCATAAAGAGCAGGTCTAGACCGGACTCTGGGATGTTATTTATCTCCCAGGTCTTTCCATAAAGAGCAGGTCTAGACCGGACTCTGGGATGTTATTTATCTCCCAGGTCTTTCCATAAAGAGCAGGTCTAGACCAGGACTCTGGGATGTTATTTATCTCCCAGGTCTTTCCATAAAGAGCAGGTCTAGACCGGACTCTGGGATGTTATTTATCTCCCAGGTCTTCCCAGCTCCAGCTCATCTGGAGTTCATCATGCTTCATGTGAGTGTTTGATACCCTTCTTCCACCAACACGTGTATAGTACGTGCCTTTTTTAAAACCTTGGCCAGTCCCGCTAGCATTAGCTAATAGCATTAGCTTTTCCTGCTAAAGCTTTTCCATGCAGCGCACAAAATTGCAAACTCTGCTGTACATTCACTTGATGTCTTTGCTAAAATACTCAAAGCTATAGTGCGCGACTATTTTATATTAATGAATGTTCACAATGGCTTGAATGTAACAACATTGTGATATTTGAATTGCGAATGCTATTCTCCAAAAGAGACAACATGGTTAGTAAACAGTAGAAAGCATCATGGAGGCGAGTGACAGTGTTACTTCTTAGGGCTTCAACTAACGATTATTTTCATTATTGATTAATCTATGGATTAATGTTCTGGATTTACTGATTAGTTGTTGGTCTCTAAAATGTCAGAAAATGGTGAAAAATGTGGATCAGTGTTTCCTAAAGCCCAAGATGACGTCCTCAAATGTCTTCTTTTGTCCACAAGAGTTGTTAGATGCATTTCTACTTAGTCTGAAAGTGATGCGTTTTCAGAGCATTTGCACCTCCAAAATCATTCAGTGTGAAACAGCAACAGAGATCCCTGTGTTTCTAAGTGGTGTGTGATGTATTTTCAACAGTGATAAAGCGCTAAAAGTCGGGGAGGTAATTTAAATAATTTCCTTTCTCCCACACAATCACATCTGTCAGTCATTGTGTTTGACGGTTCAGAAGAACATGGAGGGCTGAGGAGTCTCTCCAGCACTGACACATTTGGTTTCAATTAGACAGACTGCTGTGGCTGAAAATACTCAAGAGGGTGACAGAAGATGCAATCATGAAGACAAATAATCATAATCACGCAGAAAAAAGCATAGAAGGTAAACTGTAGAGAGCAACTCAGGTGTTCCATTAAAGCTTTCAGAAGGAAATTACAATAAGAAAAACTTACAATAAGAAAAACTTAAATCTCTACATACAGTGGTGACAAGTCCAGCCATGTGTGTTGATTTGATTGCTACAAAGCATCTATACTTGGACTTTTGCCTGTGCAGCATATACCGTCGACGGCCATCCACGACATTTGTGAAGTGTGCAATTATCACATTTTTCAGACATTGGTGGATCCTGACCATAGACTGTATATTAATGGACAAAACATCTGGTTCGCCAAAGTGCTGCAAATGCGCCTAAAACCTGCTTTCTATCTGAATTCCAACAGAGGGCGACGCGTGCGGTTGCATAACGAGGTCGGTTTCTGTAGAACTCTATGAGAAAGTGACCCACTTCTCACTTGATTTATTACATATATTATATTTTCATAAGGATTTTATAGTCTCAATCACTAGTTTTAACTCTTCTGCAACACAGAATGATGTTTATTTTTTTAATTATGAGCTTGTTGATTTTAAAATCGTTGATAAAGCAGGGGGAGTTTTAGGGTGTGGCTATGATGTGATTGCCAGTGAAAGTGTGTAACATAACTGAGTGTAAGGGCTCCTCCCTCACGTCTAAAATCATCGCATCACAATGGGTGACGTCACACATGCTCTGTCCATTAATATTAGAAGTCAATGTGGAGGCTCAGGCACGTGTCATTCTTGTTAGCGTGTGTTGCTCTTTAATGTCGAACAATTGTCGCAATGCCGTCTGAATCCTCCTTTGAATAGTGTGGGTGAATTTACCCACTGTGTGTGTGTGTGTGTGTGTGTGTGTGTCAACCCTCCTCATTTACTGTGGACAAATGGACAGATATGCGACATGACAGCCTCTAATGGAAAGTCTAGTAGTGCGATTTTTCTCTCGATTTTTTACACAAACAGAAACCCTCGCCTCTGCACTCTCTGCTTTTGCCTCATCAAGCAGCAGCATCTGTCCGTCCGTCCGTTTGTGTTCCCACCTTCAAATATTAACATCAGTACAGGTTACATAATAAGGTCTTTGTACAACACACACTGTCA
This sequence comes from Etheostoma nigrum, assembly GCA_029931835.1. Taxonomy (NCBI): domain Eukaryota; kingdom Metazoa; phylum Chordata; class Actinopteri; order Perciformes; family Percidae; genus Etheostoma; species Etheostoma nigrum. The sequence goes on from CM057257.1 coordinate 1,610,336, forward strand.
AACTCCACATTTGCCACACACGTTCTTCCGCCTACAGTTCCCTGTCGTCTCCTCGTATGCAATCTGAAATTGAAGAAACACCTGTTAGCAGTCACCTGCATGTGTCAACAGAACAGTTCTCCAAGGTGGCCAACAGCATCAACCGCTGTGTTTGAGTGCAGAAGCGAGCAAATGTAGAAGGGTTAGGGTAAAAATAAAACTCCTTTACAGTGACAAACACCAGGTACTGGTGCTACTGAACAGCACAATGCATATTTGTAGAGGCAGCAATGCTAAAAAGGATATGTAATAGAAGGTGAAGTGTATACTATTGTCAAATAAGTGTCATTCATCTAAAGATAACACCACTGAATCAGAAACGGGTTCTCATTTCAGACCTGTCCTTGGTAAAGATCCACAGAAGAGCGTCTCACACAATCTGAAACTGTACCGTCTGTGGAGGGTATCAGAAAGGTTCAAACCAAGGGCAACTGGACTTTGTTAAAGATGTTTGATCCCTCATCCGAGAGACTTCTTCAGTTCTGACTAAACGGTGAAACCCAGCTAATTAACCTTTGTGGGATTGTTGTCAAGATGATCGATACCGCATCAACAGGAGGCCAAATTGTAATTGACCATCGTTGGCATTCTCACATGAGGCCTCATCGATATTTAGCCTTAGGGAATGCCAATGGTGGTTGACGTCTTCCAGCACCTTTAATCAAGTCCAGATTATCTTCATTTAAACCCTTTTTGGCTAAAACATCAGGTTCTACCAATCCTCCGGCTGTGTGTCTCCCTTGTCCTCCTTTCCTACTCCATTTGTTTCAGGAAACAACAACAAACTTCAAGATAGCAAGCTACACGCTGAAAATGCCAAGTTTTAAGAAAATACATGTTGGCGCAACCAGGCAGGCCTGCTCGGTTCTTTCAGGGAACGAGTGTAAAGATTTACAAAGAATACGTTTATGGCATTTAGTCTCTAACTAAGATAGATAGAGCTGGCAAGAAATTCATTAACTAAAAAGGCGTGTTGAGGACAAGTGGGTTGTCTAATACCGTAAATCTTCAAATAAAGACCGGTAGTCAATCAAAAGCCGGGCCTCTGATAGTGGCCGGGGGGGCGTGGTCAAAACGAGTGTGGATAATCTCATAAGTGCCTTTCATATAATGTGCATTCAAGTTTACGGTAATGTACATTTCTACCAATTTTATTAAACAGATTCAACAATATATTCATGCTTTTTTCCACACTTTTTCCCCCGCGTTGTTCTGGGTTATGGTACTCATTCAAAGTATTATTGTCCTACCGGTATTTTAGTCAATGCGGCTGTCTGTGTTACCAGAGACAAGTGTAGTGTGTAGTAATGTACAGATGCCAATAGATGGCCGTAGCTAGATTGGTTGTAATACGGGTCTCATTTACTGCTTTTCAACAACAAAACAAAAAAAGTTTTAAAGCATGCGGAGGAGAACTAGGGCTAGCTGGAGATGGGAGGCTAAAACTTAGCCTGGAGCTAGGAACAAAGCTAGCTAGCTACCTTCTGTAACGCTAATCAGATACTGTACTGTATGCTCTTATTATAATCTACCAGCAATACCGTAGTACCTGTATTTGAAATAAATACTCGGTACATTTACAGGGCTCAAACTGACACAATGGTGGGGTTAGATTATTTCGGACCCAAATTGCTTTGTCGCCCTTACGCGGATTATGGGCAAATGTTTCTTAAAAATTAGTGATCTCTGTCCACTGGAACGCTATTGCTTTTCATTTAAAATGGTTTATTAAAAACAATTATACTTATAAAACAGATGGAATTAGAAATAAAGGCCTGCCTCTAACAAAAGCCTGCTTCAAATACAAGCCTTTTACCTTCTGCAGTTCAGGCTTTTATTTGAGGAATTACGGTAGTGTAAATGACAATTTATGTTGAACACAACAGATCTGAGGACAGCTGTGTCCTTTCACTTCTGCATGTTTGTCTTGTAATCATGAAGGTGGCAGCTGACATTCTGCTCTCTTCCCAATTACAGACTACTTCTTCTTGCCTTAAGCAAGCATGGAAGCTGGTCCCAACTCTCTGCAGGCCTCGAGAGCAGTTAACAGATTGAAGGCATTCATGGAGTGTATACTGCCTGTACATGCCTACAGATGGTGTTGTGTGGAACTGAAAACCCCGCAGGGTTTCTCTGTGCATGACATTATATAAAATGTTTCAACTTGCCTGTTTTGTGTCTTCATGTGTGACTGAAACCCCGGGGAGTTGATCTGTAACTCACATATTTTAACCTAAAGTGGAATAATAAGCATAACATGTCTGAGCGATGTCCCTCCTTGTATAAGATGGGGTGGTGATGGTGCTGTGGATACGACACATGCCTTTGGTGTGGGAGACCCGGGTTAGATTCCCACTGTGATGCATCAACCAATGTTTCCCTGAGCAAGACACTTAACCCCTAGTTGCTCCAGAGGAGCGGGACTTCTGACATAAATAGCAATTGTAAGTCGCTTTGGATAAAAGCATTAACTAAATGACATGTAATGTAATGGTACTTCTTTCCCCTGTATGCTTTATGCCTTTTTAGAGTAGTGTGTCACACACACACACACACACACACACACACACAGTATGCGTGTCCATGGCCTCTCTGCCCCCCCTCCATTATTTTCTGAAGTCATATTTAACACCAGTATATATTTTAGTATAGAACACCACATTTATCTGGACTCTCGGGTCACATGAATACAAATCCTTTCACACAAATTCTATTACATGACCTCAAGTACACTGCAGGCACTTTAACATCGCTACCTTACTTACTGAGTTTACATACTCAGAGCTGGGATTATAGCAGCCATATTTTAAAGTGTAACTGCTTTGTGCTTTAGTGCACGGAGACCAGAGAAAGAGTGAACCTGTACCGCCTGCAGTATGTGGGCGTGACCTGTTAATGCATGTGCTGATGATATCCATCCGCCCACGTCAGGTCTACTGAAAAGGTTCATTGCAAAGTATGTTAAAGGAGAAAAGTGTTCATATGGGGTTCGAGTGTGTGTAAACACATGTTAAACAGAGGATGATTATAATCAAAGTATCATGTATTAACAATACAGAGCTGTAAGGTCACTTTGTTTACAACCACCTGATCTTGCAGGAAAAATGAATGGCTATACAATGCTATTCTTATTTCTTTTAAACCGGAGACTTTGTTGATTTCTTAGGGAGGTTTTTTTTTTTCAGCTACAGAAAACATCATCAAACATGACGGACATTTAGTTTGTGACATTCCTTCACACTTTAATAAAGTTTTTCAAACTGTTGCTTTTGTCAATGATACTGACATCGAATTGGAATATTCCGCAACAAAAAAATAAACAATCGTCGTTTATAATTGAGCAAAGGCATTGATCTATTATGTTGTGTTGTTTACTTATGAGGATCCATGTAGTTCATTGGACTGTCGTAAGTTTACATCGCTGCCAGTATAAATAGTTTTGATACGAAAGTATTTCCTGTATTTGTGTCATGTATCAACCAGTTCTCACTCCCAATTCGTTAAATATGGACACTTGGGCAGCGTCTCGCAGCGTCAGATATGACGGGGAAAAAAAGAAAAAATCACCAAAATGCAGCAAAAGGAGGCAGGTGGGGGAGGGGGGGGACTTAAGGAGACTTTTATCATCAATAACAACGCCAAAGGACCATGACCAAGCGTCTGTTGCATTCATATGTCCCGCCCCCACTGTGTAAAGGCCTTGAGTTAATGCTCAACAATTGGCTAATAAATCGATTAACATGACAATAATCAACAGCTTTAATTAGATGGCCATAATCAAAATTATAACCCAAATAACTTTACTTCTGCTCCAAATAACTAAGCCAAAACAAATGTTAACTAATTACTCAAATTAGTAGTACTGTTACAAAAATGAGCTCCATCGCTTGCCAGAGGATAAAATCTCAAAAAGGGCAACCGTTCACGCTATATGAGCCGAGTAGAATTCATTAGTGGGAATCAAAAGGTAAGTTATATTTCTGTTTGTGTGTATGTGTTTGCATGGCTAGATATCACCAACTTTCTGACCTTTTATTCTGAATAAGCTACAAATCTATGTAGCTTTTTTATGTGTCATACCACTTGTTATAAATAACCAAATAAACTTTAGCAACACAAGTGTGCTTGTCAAGGAAATAAAGCCATGCTGAGAAAAAAGAAAAAAGGTTGGATGGTCGTCTCTTGGCTTTGCTAATGAGCAGCTCATTTAAATGAAGCAATGAGTTCCTGCAGCGAGAGAGACAAAGACAAATCCTGTGGGAGAAAAAAGGTGGAGAGAGAGAGGAAGAAGAGTGGAAGAGACTGATGAGGTCCATCTTGAAAGAGAAATCAAGAAGACTAATAAGACCATGTTGAACCATCTACATTTGTCTATTAATGACATTTCTACTAGGATTTTCAGGTTATTTTCATAATGAATTCAGTCCACACCAAAGCCAAACTATGCTTCTAAAATGCAATTTCATCACAGTGACAGTGTCAGCAAACCACTATTAGGGCTGCAAACAACAAATATTTTCTCAATTAATCTGCTGATTATTATCTCGATTAATTATTTGGTCTATAAAATGTCTTTAAACGCCTTGTTTTGTCGGACAAAAACCCAAAGTTGTTCAATTTAATATGATTTGAAACAGAAAAGAGCTGAAAATTGCCCTATCAGAGAGGCTTTTTTTGGTCATTTTTGCGTGAAAAATCCCTTTAATTATTAAATTGATTATGAAAAATGGTTGGGGATCATTCTTCTATTGATCTAATAGATTAGTCGTCTAATCGTTGCAGCTCTAAACCTCTACATCCCTCAATGTAAATGGACAGGACAATGACAAGATGGACAACAGTGGTTGGTCCCTTTGAGAGGAACTCGGGTCCCTGTGCTCTGCTGATGGTAACTGAGGCAGTACTGTCCTGAAATGGACGCCCAAACGCTGAAAGAAAACAGAGAAAACTCCCCAACAGGATGTTGGATCGACCAATCAAAACGCTTGCTTGAAGCACAAGTCTGCCCTACGCTCTGCAACCAATAACAGCCAATCACAGACATTTTCAGGTCTCGGTACAAGCAAGCTACACCTTATTGGACGACAATATAGCTGCACTCATTTACACATTGCTCAGTCAAATTACTATTTTCTGCAGATACTTTGTCAGACAAAAAATACACACACAGACAGATTACTGACAAGTACTGACTGAACGGCTTAGATCAGATCAGATAGACTTATCAATCCAATATTGGGAAATTTCAGTCCTACAGCAGCAAAATATCAAACACATAGCACACATACAGAATATACAAGAAATAAATAGTATATTCAAAAAATAAAGAAATACAAAAGGAAAGAGAAATAGTAAAATGAATGAATGAACCCAAGTACAACTACTTAAATAGTATTTATAAAGATGTAAGTAAAACTTATGTTTGTGCAGTGTTGTATATGAGTCTTATCTAACACTCAGTGTTAAAATGTTTTATTGCCTGTGCTTAAAGGAGACAGGAAGTTATTGGCACACAGATAAATCAACGTTTTCAAATTGCTCTACAATAGACCCCAAATACACGCTCACATAAGAGGCCAAACTTTTCATATTCATCCAGTCTGGAGACGTTTCTGGGTGTAAAAGTGGAGAGGTGATGGCGCAGCGGATATGACACACGCCTTTGGTGTACGGGTACGATTCCCACTGCAATGCATCAACCAATGTGTCCCTGAGCAAGGCACTTAACCCCAGAGGTGTGCAACCTCTGAGACAGACAGACAGACAGACAGACAGACAGACAGACAGACAGACAGACAGACAGACAGACAGACAGACAGACAGACAGACAGATAGATAGATAGATAGATAGATAGATAGATAGATAGATAGCAATTGTAAGTCACTTTGGATAAAAGCGTTAGCTAAATGACATGTAATGTAAAAGAAAATCAGCTTGGAGAGAGCTGAGGACTGAAATGTAGATTTTTAAATTTAGCCGGCCTGGTGCTGACATGGGATAAGTGAGAGAGAGAGAGAGAATAATAAATTATATGAAATAAATGATTCAGCGGCACTCACAGCCTGGGAGTTAAGAGGCTTTGATAGCTTGGAGCCCTGTCGCCATGTGTGTGTGCAGTTCATGTGGGTGCTGCTGTGTGGGTGAGCTGTTCACTTCACGGTGCTCGGGGGACACTGGATGCTCGGCAGAAGGTGTGTAATACACTGTGATGACACAATGACACCGGGCTAATCATCTTCGTTATGTAAGGCCATCATAAGACTGAACCCAAGACGGTTACGCACATTCCCAAATGCAAAGTTCACTGTGGGTCCCAGGCTGTAGTAAACATGGTGAGGTGTAAAGTTCATTTTAACCCTTGTATGGTATTCACCCTTATTTCCTGTGTTGAACATGTATTCCTGACTCAATTCAGTAAATTATTCTAGATTTAACCACTTATTTTTTCTTCCATAGTGGATTTTAACATGAATTCTAACTTAATGACAAAAAAAACGAACCCCACTTCCATTTTTAATTGTGTTCTAGTAGACACTGATGCATTCCTTAAACATATATGTTATCTCAATAGTTTGAAATTCAGTTAAAAAGACAATATTTGTTAATAGATTATAAAGTATAATTCATTTCGGAATTGTTTAAATTAAAACCCCAAATAAGTCCCGGGTCAGTTTGACCCGAGGGACACGACAGGGTCCCGAAGTGAAGACAACACGAGGATTAACAGAAAAAGATCAATGACATTTATGTTGCGTGTTAACGTGGGATTCTGCAGCAATGGGATGGGTCAAACAGGACCATCACCGAGGAGTCCAGGGTTCATGTCCCTTTAAAAAATAAAAGTAAACAACGAGAAGTAAACCTTACGGAAAAAAATGCAGCCACGTCATGTTCAGCGTCACCGGAAATGAAGTAACGTCTGATTTTAACCCTTTTCTCAACATAACCAAGTACTTGTTGTGCCTTTTCCAGGGCAAGAAAACCCTACACACACATCCGTGTATAGTTTGGAGGACTTGTGTTGTGCCAATTGTATTCCAAAAGTCATGGCTGACTAATTTCTAAACTAATTTATTCTCTCCAAAGTAATGTATCATCATTAACAATTAATTCAATATTAAGTGACGAAGAGGAACAAACGTGAACGCCTCTCGGAATACATCTGAAATTGCATCGTAGGGCAGTAACACTCCAGCTCTTCCGAGGCTTCTAGCAACAATTATTCATGAAAGTTGACTTGTAAGGTTTCCTGCGACTGCCTCTGAGAGGTTAATAAATCAGCAGAGGCACGGGAAGAGGAGGGCCGCGCCCTCCAAGCCTGGCTGAGGTGATGACTCCGTCTAGCTGATAATTGCACAGCTTGACCGGCGGGGCATGTTCTGGATAATTGGAAGCGCTCGCCTGCTAAACGGCGGCGGCTAAGCAGCGATGTAATTCTTGCAATGTATTCTTCAAGGTGTAATCACTTTCATCTCATTTTCTGAGGTGAGCGCAGCGGCTTGTTGTTCTCACCGAGGATCGTGTAAACACAAATGAATGCGCCTTGGGCAAACACTGGGACGACATGGTGTATCGCCTCTGCATCAGAGTCCTGGTGGGATTATCTCGTCTGTTGGCTCGGCTTCGATTACACGCAGTCTTTAAACCAGAAATCTCAGAGCTCACACTTACAGCATGCATCTATCCGAAGGACATACATTAAGCACGCATCGTGTTTTTACAACAGACGAGGTTAATTCAGCTCTTAAAACAACAGTACAGGATGTCTCTTCTTTATTAAGTTATATCTAACTAATAAAAAGGTAAAAAGATCACTTATCTAAAGTGAGTTTATTTACATTTCTTCATGTAACGTCTTGGTCGAATGCTAAAAATATGTGGCTACAATTTCTGTTTTCTTGGTCCAGTGAGACAGTTTTTGAAGACTTTCATGTCAGACTTTTGCTTGCTGATTCACATTTGACACTTTTTTGTAATTGGTGCAAAAACACAGAAATATTGACTGAATTCTCAATCCTATGTAGATTTTTAAACAATCTTGAGTTTACAACCCGTATATTGTCACTTTTTCTTGCTGTGTGCTGCCAGCTCTTAGAATGACATGTTCGTTTTTTTGTCTGATGACAAGGCAGCTGATGTCAGATCACAGCAACATGAAATGACCCCACATCTCATCTATCAATCCAGCTACAATTTGTATTTTATGTCAACCTGCCAAAGAGAGGCTGTGACCCTACAAGAGCACATCAAACGACCCAAATGGTATCAACATGACAGAGATCTGCTTCTTTTCTAAATTGAGCCAAATGTCAAAAAACAACAACAACAAACCCTCAAACACACCTCTTCTTATCTGCAATCTCTCACAAGATGGATGTTGAAGTGAAAGTTGAATCGATTTGACACGTGCTCCACCGCCACCATCATCTCAACCCCCTTCAGCGGGTTGAAGTCCAGATGCTCGAGGAATCGCAGCCGAACACTCTGTAAATCTCATCTGTCACATCAGTGCCAGAGCAGATCTGTGAGAGGGGCGGCGGGCCTCTGATCCGTTCCCCCCGTGCAGCCTGTTATCACAGTTAATAAAGATGGTCCACTCTCCAGATCAATTAACAAGGTGTTTCTGTTAGAATCAAACATAATCCTACTGGGAGGCACAGAAACATGACTGTGACTGGTCTGTTTTTAATCTTTTCCATCCCATCATATCACTGCAATCATAAAAATGAATCCATACCTGACCTTAACTAGTCAGATAATGGAAAACAATATAAACAGATAGGAATGAACAATATATCAACACTGAATTACACGCTCATACGACCATGTCACGAGGAGGTTTTGCAGATAAAAAACAGTAGAAAGAAAAGCATAACCATTGGGTTTTAAACTAGTGAGATTAAAAAAGGACAAAAAGATAGCAATAGGGTTATATTACTGTTAGTGCTTAGATTATCAGAAGAACTTTTACATCTTAAGATGTTTTGGCTTTCTACAAACAAGACAATAAGTCTGTCAAGTCTACTTCTTTGTAGAGATGTTCCGATACCAGTATCGGTATCGCTGCCGATACTGCCTAAAACGCTGGAATCGGCAAGTACTGGAGTTTATGTGTGTATATGTGTGATATATGTGTATGATATATGTGTGCATATGTTTGATATATGTATGTGTACCAATCCGATACCACGTAATAAAGCCCTAGAGAAGAAGAAAATCGATGTTAAAGTAGTTCATTTATGTTCTTTTTCTGTTATAACTTACTGTGAAACTGGATAATAAAAGATGTTTTGTGGCGTTTTTGAGTTTAACCAGAAACAGGCCGACCACAAAGAAAATCATGGAAATCAGATCACATCCATACAGGGATAGTAGTATACAGCTGTTAAACTATAATAAAATATATGACACACTGGTATCGGATCAGTACTCGGTATTCGGCCGATACGCAAGTTCAGGTATCAGGATCGGTATCGGGAAGCAAAAAAATGGGATGGGACCATCTTTTCTTCTTTTGATCTGTTATTTCCATTCATGCCAACACAAACAATTACTTTTCTTCGTAAGATTCAACTGAATAGAAAATTGTATAGTATATACACATTTAATCTTTACCTGCATAGTCCAATCGGATCTTTTTATCTTATTCCCCATAGTCTAATGGTTTCAAAAGGTCCACTTGCTAAACATCTACCATTTGTTTATTCCTGCATCATAGTAGTGTTGGAGGGAGCCAATGTTAAAAATGAATGGTCAAACTGAGAAAGGTTGTTGTACTGTACATTGTATGCAAAAGGGGAATAAATAAAGAAATGTCAAGGATCTGTTTCACAGTTTTCCGCCCACTGCTCCACCGTTGGGGAGCCCACATTATGTACAACCTTCACAGACAGCTATTACTATGAAAAGCAACATGATGTGCATATATTGAAAGATTAAGACTCTTATTTCGTCAAAAAGAAATCCATGTCATTAGAATAAACCAGGTGAAAGTGAACTCTTTAACATCTAGTGTCTCCTCACATTCAGAAGAGTCTGCTCCACATTAACCTGGCGAGCCAGATGGCTCGTTACCACAACATCATCTGAGAAGCCGTCACTGGAAACCGCAAGCACTTTCTAAAACTACCTGGCAGCTGATCGAATCAACCATCAGTCTACCGCACCCACTGTTGTTTTGAACACACCTAAACCCCCCCGTAGCGGCTCGTAGCCTCTCACAGGACGATTGGTTCGGTGGACTGGTGCCCTTTGACTCTGAAGCCTGACCGGAGGGATTTCCGTGTGATATGTGATCCCGCAACTCTCGCCTGATCTCAAGAATCCAGCTGCCGTGCACGGTCAGCTGCGTAGAGTAGGGAGTAAATCACATGTTTTACCACAATACAATGTATAGATTATTTGGACAACAATACATTTACTGTTATCAAAAAGTCTGCCACGATATGATTTCGATTTAATTCAACGTAGGGGCATGCAACCGCCATAATATTTACAAAAATCAACTCAAATATTTGACAATTTTGTTATTTAGATCTTCCAGACATTTAAATTAAAAACTAACTACTGTTATTTTAATAAAAGAATGCATATGAAGCTGGGAATATCAAAATAAAGGCACATGTTAAAGAGGCTATACAGTATGTATCGATGAAAATATGAAAAGGGTTGATCTGATCTGTATCTGATATATAATATGACCCATATTGGATAGACCCACCCAGCTCATTACTTTTACCAGACTCCCATGTCCAGGTCCTTCCTGCCAGCCCTGCAGACACCACCAACCGTCTCCGGCAGCGCCCGGCAGTCCCAACAGCACCGTACTTTAACCTGGAGGCCTCGCATGCCTTTCATCGCCTGCAGATATGATTTGCCAGCTTGGTGACGGTCGTTTTAAATAAAGGTAATTGTGGTTTTGATCCCAGGTCGTTAACATTTCGAGCTGCCGCTGGCTATCGCAGTAATAAACCTAATTGTTCCTGCTGTGGAAATTTGGCAAAATCAAACCAATTTAATTATCTCAAGTGTTTAGTCACTACGTGTATCTGTGTGTGTGTGTGTGTGTGTATGTGAGTAGAGAGAGAAGTGGGTAAAATTTGCTGATTTCAGAGAGCCAAGCCAGATCAGTCGACTCAAGAGGGATCCAAAAAATAAATTCATTTAGAGAACATGAGTCTGTCTTTTGGCAGCGTGTCTCTTTCCTCCCCTCTGGACGAACTCCTGGACCTTTCCTATCTCAGCGTTCTTGGTCACTGCTGACTTTAAAAAGAGAGAGCTACATTATTGTCCCCAATCAGACATGACAAGCAGATGGCCCGCTGTGTATCTATTGTACCACTGAAGCTCTTACGGCTGTCAGCTCATCTCCAGTTTGCTGTGATAAAGAGGAAATATGGGCCCATTGTTAATCTGCAGTTGTACAGCGGCTTAATGTGAATTCCCCACGTATGAGTTACTCAGGTAGTTCAGGACGGGTCGTTATGGCCATTGGTATTGACAGAAAAGGATTTATGGAGAGACAGGTATTGGAGCAGACTGTAGTCAAAGACAAGAGGAGAGAACAGGAAGAGGGATGGCTAGGACATCTCCGTCTATTACAGCATCTGCAACATCATACACAATCGCTACCGGGAAAATAATAACAGCATTTACAATTATCTTAAAAGATGCCACATGTAGCTCTATAAAGAAGAAAATGCTGTTTTGGGAGGGGGGAAACATTAAACATGCAATTAATTACAAACCCACTTCAAGTGCAGGTTTATAATACCTGTAATTAAAATGAGGAAGAGTATGGTCTACTTTGCATTTGTATTAAAAGGTTATTTTTGAAATGGTGAACGCTACTGAAGGAAAGTGCTGAAATCTTTCTGCTTTTTATCTTTAATAAATATCCGACTCAACAGCAGAGTCGTAAAGAGTCTTCAGCTGTCCTGCCATTAAAGGCCAAAATACCCAAAAAATAAGCTTTTTTAAAAAAAAAAGAAAGAAAGAAAAGGAAATCAGCTTCAAATGAGAGACAGCTGAAACTGATATAATCACATAGAAAAGAAGCATTTAGAGTACTTATGTTACTCAAAACATGTCCAAATGCTCTTTTGCTTGCCTGTATGTTCTAATGAAACAGATGTTTCCTTCATGGCAAAATGCTTCTCATTCAGGAAATAATATGTAGCTTCCTTCATTACAAATGGCTCAACAACACACACATGCTAGTGAATAAAAACATTCTCAACATAACTTTGACATAACAATGCTGCTGTGACTGGGCACTTAGGTTATCTTTTTAATTAGTAATAATTACATTCAGTATTTAATTTTGCCTCCACATGGATAAAGTCTGACATTATGACATCAATTTAGAGAAACCGGCTGGCTTTATTAAAACCAAAGATCGAAATGTAGTATTGGTCTTAAAATCAATATACTCTAAATATTTCAGAATGTATTCAATCTTCTTAATATTGTTAAAATTAAAAACACACCTCAAATGGGAAGGAAATACGGAAATATGAACTAAAGAGTTTGCGGTATGAGCTCGGCAGAGAGAGAGAGAGAGAGAGAGAGAGAGAGAGAGAGAGAGAGAGAGAGATGAATAGACCAGAGTAATGGAGAGATCAGGAGGTAGACGTGTAGCAGAAGAAGAAGAAAGAGAGGTAGGTGGAACAAAGCTCAGTTGAAACAAAGCTGACATGGCGAGATTAGCTTGAGGGAGACAAAGGGACGGCTGAGAGACCTTTTCCTTCCTTTGCTCTCTCTCTCCTCCGACACCAGGTCCATAACAAATCTCCCCTCGATCGTCATGATTCCCTGCGGACGAATAACAACCAGCAAGCCAAGAGGAGTAAGCTCCTCCATCACAGAGAAAGAGATGGCACTTAATTAAAGATAATGTAGCCGTTGTCATGTTGTGCCATCGACAAACTACAAGCAAAGCAGCTTATGGTGAATAATTCGACCGCGAAAGAAGAGCAAAGAAAACTAAATAGGCAAGTTTGGCTTTCTCCCCAAATGCTGAAAATGCTCCGTCCACTTTCAACACTTCGTACCCATAAACGTGGTGTCAGCCGTCGTAAACATTTCCAGAATCAAAGCGGAGCCCATTAAAGGTTACAGGAGGATTTATGGATGGGTTTTAAGACCTTTGCTTACAAACCATTATGGTTTCAATGAGCAATGCATCTATGGTTATGAAATATTGACTTTGCCGTGATGCCAAATGCGCTGCTCTGCTATGAATGGCTGCACTGCAAATCACCACAGACGCAGTTACAAGGACTTTTCATGTTAGAGGACCATTTGACAGAAGGAACGCTGAAAACAGCGTCACAAAGGGGAACTTACAGTGAGAACATCATCATGTAATATTGGGTTATCTTTATGTTTCCCACCCACAGGGAGGACCCATAGAAGGCCTTTCCTGTGCCAGTACTGATCTGTGAATCTAACACAACTTCTATTAGATCACATCATACACTAATATCTTAAAATAGACTTCTCAATTAGTAAATTGTTTATGCTTTTTCATGCTAAATGACTTATTTCCAAGATCCTGTGGTAAATACAAGATTGAAAGTGGTGTTTTTGCATTCTTTGTGGAGATGTTAACTGGACTGCATACAGTATGTGTTGCACTTTTCTAGTCTTAACGACCACTCAAAGTGCACATATCTGTCAATTAAATCAACTTATTGTTTAGTCAACAAACTCATGAGTGCTAGTCCGAGATTTCTTCAGTCCTAGGAGAAACTACAGTACTGACTAGGGCTGCACTACAAATCACAGTTGTCTTGAAATCGCAATATGGACTAGAGCAATATCTGTTAATGGCAAAATAAGTCTCCAACCATTGTGAATGAAGTACTGTGGCGCTGCAGACACATCTCGACCTAGAAATCCTATCCTACAGACTAAAGATGGTACAGATCCTCTCATAAATCACACATCAATCATTTTAAATTATTTCAATGTTAATAATTATCAATGCAAATGAGAATAATGATACAAAAACGATAATTTCCTCCAATATCATAATCACAAAATCAGTCAAAATAATCACAATTAGATATTTTCCTCATATTGTGCTGCCCGAGTAGTGATCATTGGATTTTAGATCTTCTGACATTTCCCCCCCCCCCGCCCCCCCCAACAGTGACAGTCAATATATCCATATGTCAATATATATAACATTGCCAATTACATCGGTAGCCTGGAACGGACAGAGTGATGAGGGAAGTAGAGACACACAGACAGAATATAAAACCATATTCAATAAGTTCAAGATGCTACTGAAGTAGCTGAGGCGCTCAGACACAGTCAGCAATACTCAGATCAGCAACCGCAACCACTAAACACACTCCACTGGAAAACTGCCCGTCTGTGTGTGTGTGTGTGTCTGTGTGTGTGTGAGAGAGAGAGAGAGAGAGAGAGAGTTAGAGAGAGAGAGAGAGAGAGAGAGAGAGCTCGGCCCGGGGCTTGGTCTCTGTGTCCTTGTGGATATATTTCTTATCCTTTCCATCCTTCATACCCTCTCCCTCCGGTATAAGATGGTGAGATGAGCGTCTCCTCCTGAACAGATCCCTGTGGTGTACAGATGTTTTTCCTCACTAACACAGGCAGCTGGGAGTTTCTATCAGCTTTCCACACAGTTATGTTTTTGTTTGTGTGCCAGTGGTTCCCAGCCTAGGTGTTGAGATGATCCCATCAGAAATATTAAAGACAAAATACTGCATGAGGTGATTACCTCAGAAATATTAAAGACAAAATACTGCATGAGGTGATTACCTCAGAAATATTAAAGACAAAATACTGCATGAGGTGATTACCTCAGAAATATTCAAGACAAAATACTGCATGAGATGATCCCATCAGAAATATTAAAGACAAAATACTGCATGAGATGATCCCATCAGAAATATTAAAGACAAAATACTGCATGAGGTGATTACCTCAGAAATATTAAAGACAAAATACTACATGAGGTGATTACCTCAGAAATATTAAAGACAAAATACTGCATGAGGTGATTACCTCAGAAATATTAAAGACAAAATACTGCATGAGGTGATTACCTGAGTCGGACATTTTAACCCTTGTGTTGTCTTCCCGTCAACAGCAGAAAAAACATTTTGTTGTCCCTTCTCAGCGTTTTCTAGCATTTTCCAGATGTTTTTGGTTGCTTTTTTGTTGCTTTTTTTCAACATTGTTTTACACTTTTCCCAAAAGTTTGTCACTTTTTTCCAACATGTTTGCTGCTTATTTCAACATCCATACTTTTCATTTAAAAAAAAATAACTTTAAAAACAGGTCACATTTGACCCGAGGACAACATGAGGGTTAAACTAAAAAGTAAATACTGCTACACAGAATGACTTAAATTTCTTCTCAGGCCTCACAGCTCAGACATTTATGAGAAAAGGGAACACAAGGTGGATTTCTATTAAAGGGATATTTGAGATGTTTGTTGCGGCTGTATGACCTACTTCTCCATACGCAGCGTGTTGGCTACACACGCTGTCCCCGTCCACAGGAAGCTGCTGTGGACGGGGACAGCAGCTGGACACAGTTTAACCCTCGTGGTGTCTTCCCGCCAACCTGGAAATCTGTGTTTTTCTGAGTCAAAATTAAAATGAAAAAGATTTTATCGAGGTAACGGTCGTCTTTTTCAACCCTTTTGTGGCTTTCCCCCAATGACGTTGTCACTTTTTCAATGTTTGTCGACATTTGCTGAGCCTTTTGACATTTTCCAGGGTTTTCCCCCAAATCTTTTAAGCTTTTTTTTCGTCACTTTGACATTTTTGTTACTTTTTTGGACATATTTTCACATTTGTCACTGTCTATTCACATATATTGCATGTTAACTGATCTACATCACTAACTAGACAATCTGCACTAACTATCTTTGACTTTTTACTAGATCTCAGCAGAGATATAGACTGTCTGATCATGTATATTGTGTTATTACCACATCATTTTAGCAAATCCATCGACTTACTTACACCTCACTTTGCGCTGGCTTTGTATTTCCTGTTTAATCTGTACTTCATGTATCCTATTGTATTCTATATTCTTGTATTAAATGGGAAACTGTATGTTGTCTTGCATGCTTATGCTTTTCTTGGTCAGGTTGCACTTGCATATGGGAACCTGTTCTCAACGGTTAACCCTTGTATTGTCTTCAATTTCGGGACCCTCTCGCATCCCTCGGGTCAAATTGACCCGGGACTTATTTGGGGTTTTAAAAACAATTCTGAAATAAAATTTTACTTCATAATCTATTAACAAATATGCAATTTCAAACAATTGAGAAAACATACTGTGTATGTTTAGGGAATGCAATCAGTGTCTACTAGCACACAATTAAAAATGGAAGTGTGATTCATTTTTTTGTCATAAGGTTATAATTCATGTTAAAATCCACTATGTGAATATTCTTATCTTGGAAAAAGTGGTCATATCCAGAATAATGTTCTGAATTGAGTCAGGAATACATGTTTATCACAGAAAATAAAAAGGTAAGGCCGTTGATTTTTAAGGTAGAAAAAATGTAACTTTTACCATTTTTCTTCTTGTAGAAATTTGAAATGGGTCAATTTGACCCGAATACCATACAAGGGTTAAATAAAAAAAGTAAACAAAAATACATAAAATGAAACATCTAGATGTTAAATGTGGTGAAAAGTGAATTTTAGCATTATTAACATTACTACTACTCCACCCTGGCTTACAGAAAAGCTTTTCTAAAAAACTACACACCGCCTATCGTTCCTGGATCACTGACATCTAACAGCAGGAGATCAGAGAGGGGAGTGATTACGAGCTGCTGCAAACATCAGAGCGGTTAGGCCGCACCAACAAACATCACACAGGCAACAGACAGTTCAGATTAGAGCAACAACAAAGTCTTATGTTTTAGATCTTTATTTATCAAGAACACGATGCAATCAACACGGAAAGTTCCAACAGCTGCTCGAGCATTTGACATGAAAACACACTTTACATCATCCTTCAAGGGACGCTGGCGCTGCCCGCTTTGTTAAAAGGCAAATACTGATTAAATGGTTACACTCTAAGAAATATCTGTAAATTAACAGTTGTATGACTGGAAATTTGAACAGAAATTGTCCCTTGTACGTGATTCACAGGTACATTTCTGTTAATTTACAATATAACAGAAAGTGTTATGTTTTTTTTTACCACTGACAATTATTTTACTGAAAAATTCTGTTTTATTTTACGGATTTATTTCTTAGAGTGTAGTTTAGAAAAAAAAACTGTTATACATTTCAAGCTTAGAGAAAATTTTAAAAGATTATGAATACATATTTAATAAATCTGGGCTATGAGTTACAGCAGTGGACAGGCTAAGGGACCAGAGTCTGGTAGGACCAGGCTAATGGACCAGAGTCTGGTAGGACCAGGCTAATGGACCAGAGTCTGGTAGGACCAGGCTAGTGGACCAGAGTCTGGTAGGACCAGGCTAAGGGGCCAGTCTGGTAAGACCAGGCTAAGGGACCAGAGTCTGGTAGGACCAGGCTAAGGGGCTAGTCTGGTAAGACCAGGCTAAGGGGCCAGTCTGGTAAGACCAGGCTAAGGGACCAGAGTCTGGTAGGACCAGGCTAGTGGACCAGAGTCTGGTAGGACCAGGCTAAGGGGCCAGTCTGGTAAGACCCGGCTAAGGGACCAGAGTCTGGTAGGACCGGGCTAATGGACCAGAGTCTGGTAGGACCGGGCTAATGGACCAGAGTCTGGTAGGACCGGGCTAATGGACCAAAGTCTGGTAGGACCGGGCTAATGGACCAGAGTCTGGTAGGACCGGGCTAATGGACCAGAGTCTGGTAGGACCGGGCTAATGTACCAGAGTCTGGTAGGACCAGGCTAATGGACCAGAGTCTGGTAGGACCGGGCTAATGGACCAGAGTCTGGTAGGACCGGGCTAATGGACCAGAGTCTGGTAGGACCAGGCTAATGGACCGGAGTCTGGTAGGACCAGGCTAAGGGACCGGAGTCTGGTAGGACCGGGCTAAGGGACCGGAGTCTGGTAGGACCAGGCTAAGGGACCGGAGTCTGGTAGGATCAGGCTAAGGGACCAGAGTCTGGTAGGACCAGGCTAAGGGGCCAGTCTGGTAAGTCTGGCTAAGTAAATGGGCCCCACTTATAAACAATATTAAACAGTATACAAAACACTAAAGAAAAAATTGAGAAGAAAATAAAATAAAAGAAACAAAAAGGAGTGAACACAAAGTAGAGACAACGTAAGATTCGGGGAACGACA
This sequence comes from Etheostoma nigrum, assembly GCA_029931835.1. Classification (NCBI taxonomy): domain Eukaryota; kingdom Metazoa; phylum Chordata; class Actinopteri; order Perciformes; family Percidae; genus Etheostoma; species Etheostoma nigrum. The sequence continues at coordinate 1,628,653 of CM057257.1, forward strand.
AAAAGAAGGACGGGATTCAAATCAATTAAGAAAGATTTGAAAACGCAGAAACTACAGAAAGAAAAGGAAGAAAATTAGGTGAAGGGGCAGAAAGAGAAATAAAACCAAAGGGAGAGAAGGCGGAGAGAGGGACCCAGTGAAAAGGAAGAACATGCCGAGTCATTTCTTCTCCAAGTATACAGTAATTGAGCTGAAACATAATAAGAATCATAATAAGGCAATTAGCCTAATTTGATTGAATCGAAAAGTCAATTAAAGAATTATAGAGCAGTGTTGGAAAGTTCATCAGATTATAGCTGTATTACTAGCGAGGGGAGGGGGGGATGTGGGGGGGGGGGGATGGGGTGGAGGGGGGGGGGGGATGGGGGGGAGGGGGGGGGCGTTGAGGCTGCTGAACCAAACTGTAGCATCAGCGAAGGACAACAAACCCGGGATAACGAGACGTCTTTATTGAAAACTGAGCGTGTTAAAAGGATTAGAGCTGGTGGAGATACACAGCTCCCCGTCTTAGCCTCTTTGTTGGGAACTGGAGGCTTGTAATCCGAGCGGCTTGGTTTGACAGATGGTTTCTGGGAGATTTTACTTTCGGAGGATCGACGGAGGGTTTGTCGATGGCTTTTAAAAAAAGGGGGGTTGCATATCTGCCTGTGTGCATGTAGAGCTCCTCACATCTCACATCGGGGTAAACAGCTGCTATTATGAGAAAGGAGGCTTTGTTGTGAAAAGAAGTGTGAGGAACTGGCTGCGTTGGTAAGATGAGCTCTTAAACATGCACGTGTGTGTCGAGTGGAAAGAGAACCGGAAGCGTTGTGACACAGCTGGCAGGAGGTCTCCATTGTTTTCGTCTTTTGACAGAAATGTTAGTTTTCGGACGAATTTCAGACTTTTGTTAACATTACGAAACAAAAAAGTAAAAGGAGGTTTCCGTCTGGTTTTTCTCAGTGAAATGTCGGGCTCGTTTATTCATGTCCTCTTTCTCCACTGTCCCACTGCATGGTGCGACTGGACTCTTTTTTGGGGTTTTTTGGGGTTTTCATTGGCAATAGACGTAGCAGGCACCTGGTCCTTTATTTGGTACCACTTCACACAAGGGTCCAAGCGAGCTGAGCCGATACTAGAAGGTTAAGTTAACCCTCGTGTTGTCTTCCCGTCAACATTTTGTTGTTTTTGTCCCTTTTTTCAATGTTTGTCACTTTTTGACGTTTTCAACTCTACGTAACACTAACTTATTAACTTTAGTTTTACGTTTTTTTTTAATGTATGGTCAATAAACCTCATTTATAGGAAATTATACCTAATGTTTGAGTTAGAAAAGCAGAAATTAGGAATAATTTAGACTAAAATTAAAGGAATGGATGTTGATGATAATCACAGACTGGAATATGTCAACTTTTACTCACATACTATTTCAAAAACACTTCCATTTGTTTTACAATGCTATAAAATTGAATAAGACGCCCCAAAATTAATGAAAGTAGAGATTTGTATTTGGCAAAGAGCGTTGGGTGGAATCAATCATGTTATTTTGGGGAATTAAAAAGAACATTGATATAGGACAACATGAGGACAACATGAGGACAACATGAGGACAATATGAGGACAACATGAAGACAACATGAGAGCAACATGGGGACAACACGAGGACAACATGAGAGCAACATGAAGACAACACGAGGACAACATGAAGACAACACGAGGACAACACGAGGACAACATGAGGACAACGTGAGGGCAACATGAGAGCAACACGAGGACAACACGAGGACAACATGAAGACAGCACGAGGACAACATGAGGACAACATGAAGACAACATGAGAGCAACATGGGGACAACACGAGGACAACATGAAGACAACATGAGAGCAACATGGGGACAACACGAGGACAACATGAGAGCAACATGGGGACAACATAGGGACAACATGAGGACAACATGAGGACAACATGAGGACAACATGGGGGCAACATGAGGACAACATGAGGACAACACGAGGACAACACGAGGGTTAAAACATTGCAGTTCACTGATTGGTCAGTGAGAGAATCGTCACTAGCACAACATGGGACGTCCTGCACAAACCCAACATTTTTAAACACCCAAGCTACCGTCAAAAACGAATAACTTGACTCAGATTTCTTTGTTGTTTTCTTAAATTGCGTCCGTAAAACTACAGCATGCACTACGCCAGACAATTGACAAAAGGAAGACTTTCCTCTTTGCAGATGAAAGGATTCAGCGATTGTTGCCTCACTATTGTCAACGCCACCCATCACCCTCTATATGCAGACTTTATCCAGCTGGCCCGAGATACAGGACTCTCAGCTGGAGAAGGACTCGCTTTGGCACAAGTTTTGTAGCTTCTGCCACGGCACTGCTGAACAAACTATCTCGCGGACTTTGTACGGATCCGGTGTTGTTTCTGAGTAACTCTATATAACTGTCTTTATGTTATTTGTTGTTATATTTGTCCGTGTATATTGTCATGTTCATGAAAGAGACTGTGGAACAAATCTTCTTCATTGGACAATATCTACCTAAGCTGTGAATCCCGCCTGCACTGTATATAGTAGTAGTAGTAGAATAAGAGAAAAGTACCTGGTATCAAAAAAGTGAGCTGAGCAGAGACTTACCGTACAGTGGAAACAGAAGTATGAAGTATGCATGCTGTCGCCATCTTTGACGCTTGCAGTTACCATGGTTACAGATATTCACGTTCATCACGAGGTTCACATAAAACACACTTACTTGCACAAGACAAGAATGCTTACTACGTTTCATTTCCATTGATAACAATGCAATACATGTTTTTAATTATAATTTTTTTAAAATGGGTTAGTTGTAGTTTTTAGCCTTTTTTTTTGGTTGTTGTGGAAAACGTGTCTGACAAAATGAAGTCTTCAGTCAGGCTGCAACTAACAATCCCTCATCTCTGGGACATGATCTATCGTTTATATTGTAAGATGTAACAAAATAGTCACAAATCACAATTCCCCAGAGGCAAAGGTGGCATCCTGACCACCAGCCCAACAATATGTTCAGACCATGATATACAGTAGAAAGAACCAATCAAAGATTTGGTTTTTCTTAATAATTCTAACGATTTATTGGATATCAAAATTTCACAGTAATAAATACAGTGATGGTTTTAGTCTGGAATATCAAATCAACAAGGCAATGGAGCCAGAGACTCACCTGACAACTGAGAAACTAAAACTGAGCTAACCCACACACACACACACACACACACACACACACACACACACACACACACACACACACACACACACACACACACACACACACACGGCAGGGTGTGAACCCCCCTCTCACTACCCATAATCCACTACAGCCCGGGCTGTCAGCGGAGTCTTTGAGGACCGAGAATCATGGGAGCTCTGAGAAAGGTCAGGGCAAGCAAGCAACCAGCTGACACACACACACACACACACACACACACACACACACACACCTATTCACTCTGCCGCTCTCTCCCCTCATTACCCTCACCCCCTTGTTTTTCATTGTCGCCTTTCACCCTTTACACTCTGTCCCTATCACTTATCTCTGATCATTACCCCCTCTCCTCTCTCCTCTCTCCTCTTCCCTCCCTCCTCCTCTGTTCTTAGTATCATCCTACCTCATCCAGTATTTGTCTCTCTTCTCATTCTCTCTCGCTCTTTATTTCAAAAGCATTTTATCATTTTAACCTCAGCTGAACGACATCCTCTTAAGAAAAAAGAAAAACAGTACAGACAAATCACAGCTGATAAACAGCTGGTACAGGAAATGGAATTAAATAACGTCTGACGTCTGTAGCAAAGACCAGCAGGCTTTACACCTGGTTAACATGGATCAGGTGTGTGTGTGTGTGTGTGTGTGTGTGTGTGTCTCCATATGAACCAACTCCTTGCCCTACTGTGTTACTTTTTAAAACATATTCAAATCAAAATGCGTCACTTAGGCCTCTCCCACCCAACAGCAACTTGATTTATCTGCATCTCCGTGGCACATGATTACAACCCAGCGTTCAGTCACACAAATGTTTGGCTCATGCATCCAATCAGGAGGCTCCGACCTCTGGTCTCTCCGTGATGGATGTAATCTAGCTGATGTTACAGCCTCGCTCTGAGAGAAAGCAAGCAGGGACTCAGACACCCTCACACGTTTCTGCTCAGTTATGAAATGTAACACTGCCTGGGGTGTTAAAAAAATATATATATATATTTTCCAAGAAACCTAACTGAAGTGTGTCAGCTCTGAGATAGCACTCACCAAGTCGATATGTTTTAACATGAACAACTCTGAGCCGCCTTTCTGAGGCGTACTCTGGTTTCCAGCTGCTGACAGAGATTTGTCCAAGTTACTAAATATTGACAGACCGATCAAAGATGGAGCAGCAGCATCACTGTGTTGTGTTACCGTTGACTGAACTGGAACACTGAGGAGCTCTGCAGAGGTCCGTGTTATTGCAAGGACCTTTGGGCAAGCTGTGCATGTTACAATATGATAATATTTCAAATGAGATTGAATGAGACAGTCTGTAGCAAGATTCTGTACCAGTACCAGACTCAGTATTTCTGTAAAATACATGTATAAGCTACACTATAATAATATAGATTGTTTTATGTTTTTCCCTTATATCTCATCATTTAATTATTCATCTCACCGGTTATTCTTCAACATCATCAGCGACAGCATCTTTATCAACAACAAAGCCTTGATCCTCGTCCCTCTGCATCATCTCACCATGCTTTAATTATCACCATTGTCAACATATCTGTCTTCATCATCACGTTAATCACTGCGAGGAGCTGCGACGTCAGAATCAGAACCATCAATCAGCACGTCATGCAGCATGAACTTCATCATCGTCATCAATGTGGCCACCATGAACCTCAAGCACTTCATTCTGCATTAGGGCTGCTAAATATATCCCAATATCCCAACATCGCCCTGAACAATAAACCCATCGAGAAAGACAGATTTTTTGTGGTTGATGAAGAAAAGATCAGTAGAAATCTGCACTTTAAAATGTACCTGTCATTTTTAGGGGTGCTTTTATGTTCAATGCAATGTTCAATTTGTTCAATGAAAGAATATTGAAAATTATTAGCTTTCGTTTGTTTTAAATTCAACAAGCTGATTGATTTCCCTTTAATATCAGTTTAATTTATCACCAGCAACATTATTGCATATTTCTTCATATCATGCAGCCTTATTCTGCATCAGATTAGCTCTTTTCAAAGCTAAGAGGCCTACAAGCCTCTTAGAAAAGGACAGCTGGACTCAACGCAGTACAACTCTGCGCTCCCCCCTAGCTTCATCTGCAGGGACGAAACCAGGGCCCAGCAACAGAGAGAAAGAACAACAGGGAAGGGAGTGATAGAGAGACAATCAGTCCTGGAGGAAACGATAAGACGGAGGAAAAAGAAGCTGAAGGAGGGGTTCTGCACGCAGCATCAAAAGATCAACAGCATCCTCAGAGAGCAGAAACAGAGCAGGCGGCAGCCCGGGATGTAAACAGAGTTTAGGCGGTCGATACCCGGGTCATTAGCCGTGAGGACACGCCACCAAGATACAGAATTAGCAAAAACCAACATTAACAAGCCAATCCAAGTAGGACACATACTGTATAACACACACACACACGCCGCAGCAACAATAACAAACCTGAATCTGACAAAAAAGCAGCTCAGTCAAACCTGGAAGCATCACTAACACACAGCCACTCATCTATACTGTATATACCACATGAAGAGGCTTCACACAGCGCCCTTACCTTCCTGCACCGCCTGGAACGGGTTGTTGGGCTCGATGAGTTTAATGGAGTGAGTGATCTTCTCGCTCTGCAGGACGTCGTCACTCAGACTGAGGTCAGACACGGCGAGCTGGAAAACCTCATTGTCCCTCACGGCGTTCTCCTCAAATATGGCACCTGGACAGGTGGAAACAGGGAGAGCAAACAGATCATCAACAGCTAGCGGGGGCAGGTACACATCAGAGGCAGAGGAGTAACATCCCCATAGCAACTCAACTACAGCCGACACCCCATCGTCTAGTGGTTCGCAAACTTCTTTGCGTCAAGGGACCCTAAACAGACACAAATTAGACCGCAGACCCGCGTTTAAGATATCGGTATGGCTGCCTGCAACCAGTGGTGGAAGAAGTATTCAGATCCTTCACTGCAGTGAAAGTACTAACGCCACACTGTAGAAATACTCTGTTTACAACTCAAAGTCCTGCATTGAAAATGTATGTAAGTGTTATCAGGAAATTGTACCTAAAGTATTTCAAGTAAAAGTACTCAATTCTTTTAAAAATCCTCACATTTAGGTAGTTTAATTTATAATAAAATATCAGATTTTATTAACTACAGATGTTTTGTGTGCAGTAATCTTAATGTGTGAAGTAACTAAAGCTGTCAGATGAGTGTAGTGGAGTAAAAAGTACGATATTTCTCTCTGAAATAGCGAAGTAGAAGTAGAAAGTGGCATGAAAAGAAAAGACTCAAGTAAAGTACAAATACCTGGGAATTGTACTTAAGTACAGTACTCAACTAGGTGCAACTAACGATTAATCTGTTGATTATTTCCTGGATAAATGGATGAGTTGTTTGGTCTGTAAAATGTCAAAAAATGGTGAAAAATATGGATCATTGTTTCCCAAAAAGCCCAAGATGACGTCCTCAAATGTCTTATTTTGTCGACAACTCAAAGATATTCAGTTTCCTGTCCCAGAGGAGAGATTAAACTAGAAGATATTCACATTTAGAATAGAATAAAATGTCTTTATTTTCATTATACACATGTGCAAAACCTGTGCAACAAGATTGAAGCAACTCCTTTCTAATGTCAACACGATGAAATATAACATGGAAGAAAAAAGGGAGGTTGGGGGGGGGGGGGGGGGGGGTTGCACAGTCCCAGAGACAACTATATACATACTGTATATAAAATAGTAAGAAAGATAAATATGGTTTGTATACACATTATGAAAATAATGGGGTCCCTGCTCCGTCTCTCTCTCAGATTAGGGGTCCTTGGCTTAAAACATTGAAGACCCGCTCTAAAATGTGTATTTCAGTACTCAGAAGTACATTTTGAATGCGGGCGTATGTGGAGCTGCTCCATGCTATGTAGCTACTTGTAGCTGCCTGTAGCGACACATATGTTTATGTCACAGTGACTAAAATGGCCGACTCAGCCCTCCACATCAGATCAGACCCCCTCCTCTTCCTGCAAACAAGTAACTCAAACCGCCATTAGAACTTAATAGAGACTCTTTAACCCTCCTGTTGTCCTGTCAAATTTGACCCTTTTCAAACACTTTTAATATCAGAAATTTGGGGTTTTATCAACCAAAATGTCCAAAAAATAATGTCAAGTAAATTACCAGTTTACTAATTTCTTTGAATTCGCATTTTTTTTAAAAAGGATAAAAGAAGGTTGAAAACAAGTGATAAATGACGGGAAAAGCTTAAAAACGTCAAGGAGAAACAACTAAAAAAGCAAAAAAGCGCAGAAGAAAAGTGACAAAAACTATATAAAAAAGTATTTTTATATTTGTATTTATTCATATTGTTTTTTTGGACAACACGAGGGTTCAGTCAGAATTAATGAGGCATTGAAGTTTCCGACCACAGCTGGCAGCCTGACAGGTTTCAATTAGCTACCAATTAAGAGCAGGTGCGTCCAGTTCTTGAAATAAATAAGGTTAATGTCTTACAGTAGCATCAGGTTAGCTCTGACACCGAGAGACCCGCCCACCTCTGATTCATAGTTTAATCATTTAATAACCATAACAGCTATCGACTCACCAAAAGTTGCGTCTAAAAGCTAACGAGTTAGCGGTCCCGGAGGTCTCTTCCGGGTCTTTCTAGCGTCTACAGGTGGTTTTCTATCCAGCCTGGAACTTCCAGCCTCTTTTGGGGTCGTTGGGCTTTAAATCCACACTGTTACATCCGAGATTAATCGACTTTATGTCCATAATTCATCGCGTTTTGGCTCAATTATGCCGCTATCTCGCGCTGCTCGGTGTCTGCTCTCTGTTTACAGGAAGTACAGGCCCCAGTATGCCCATATATGGAAGTACAGGCCCCAGCATGCCCATATATGGAAGTACAGGCCCCAGCATGCCCATATATGGGAGACATCAGCCAAAGAGTATGGAGGCTGAAAGATGCCAACCCTCCCAACACTTCCTACTTTGCCAACACTTCCTGTCAACGTCTCTAGTATGCAGTCAAAGATGCTATAGTGCACAAGATAGATATCTACCGTTTTATAGAGGAAATGGCCTCATTGGTTTGAGATTTGGCATATATTTATATTATATATTATATATTTGGGCCTTTTTTGAAGAAATGTAAATAGTATGTGCTTTATATAAGTTATAATGTTTATTATGTTTATTTTTGCATATAGAAGAACTGTTTTAGACACACAAATGCTTGTGTAGCATTGCTGTGGGTGTAATATCAATAAATATGACATTATTATGTTATTATTGGCATAAGTAAATGTCACGAGGGCAAAAGCGTCTGGACTTCCTTTCTGTATTTTGTCATTTGTAAAAGTTATAATGATTATTTCTTCACAATGTGACTCCAAGGACATATGAGAAGTGTTTTAGAGGTTTTACTGCTCTGTCTGTGATATCAATTCATATCTGTGAGATTCATGTTCCTTTTTATTTATTTATTTGTCTTTAAGGTCCTACAACCATTTTTAACATTCAAGTAACCTCACTGCAACCCAAATATTCTACTAACCCAGTTTGTCCTGAAAAAAATGATGTTCATATCATGACTGTAGACAACAGGGTTGATGTTTTATAAGTTATTATAAAATAAATCCAGACGGACAATGAACTGTAGAAATGGCCTTAGGGCTCAGAGGGTTACCAAGGAGACGGGAGAAACATGTAGCTGTGTCTAAGCCGACTGCTAACCTCTGCAACACCTAACGGGCGCGTTCAAAACGAAACCGTGTGCAACGGTGTGAAACGGGCTTCGAGCACATAAAACCATATAAAACAGACTTTGATTTTGAGATATATATATTATATATACACACACACACAGTATGTGTGTTTCCTCTCGATTGGTGTGTGTCAGACGTGACAGCCAAACATCATGTGACACAGACAATTGTAGAACAGTTCTGCATCGTACTTTAACAGAATAGGCAGTCATTTTCCTTTTAATGACCATTACAATCTTACATTATGAAGACATGACACAAGTACACTCAGGACAAAAGAGAAAATACACAGTAAGAAATCAAGAAATTTAAAATTAAAACAAATAAAAAATTAATTGAAAGGTAGGCTATATGATCACATTTTATGTAAATATACAGGATATTGTAGTATATCTGCTGTATAAAACTTTAAAATTTATTTTTATCTTTGGAGGGCGAGTGGTTTTATATACAGCAAGGCGTCCAATACATGAATAAAAAGCCTAGACATACTGTACAATACAGACAGAGATGTCCTCAAAGTCCAACAGTAGTCACTAGTGACTGTTATCTATGCTAATGCCCTGTTTTATGTGTTTATTTTACACAAACCAACCAACAGGTACCTCCTGCTACATCACATCTGCTGATGAAGGTCATGTGATGTGATCTAAAGCACCAGAACAGATATTAAACTGGCCTTGTGGTGGCAACAGAAACTCACGAGTCTGCAGGACCCTCTTTTTGGGTGTGTGTGTGTGTGTGTGTGTGTGTGTGTGTGTGTGTGTGTGTGCGTGTGCATGTGTGCGTGTGTGTCCGATGTCCTTCAAATATCTCGAGCACCGTCCATCCGATCTTTGTTGGTCCGTTCATGTTTATCGTCCCCATGGGGAAATTATGTTGCAGCAGAAATCCTATCACATGGTGTTTAAGACAACATTAGGACAGACAGGACAAGGAAGAAGAAAAACCATAACATGTATACATCGCCACTCATAACACAGACCAAAGCACTATGGGGGGGGGGGGTAGACTTCCAGACCAGCTGGGAGAAAAATAAAAAAATAAACCAGATGTACCTATTGTCGTACAGAACCTTCATTATTAAGGAGTTGGATGGCCTGTGGAACCAAGGAGAGCCTGGATCTGTTAAACAGAGGAGCACAGTATCGCCATCCTGAGGGTAGCAAGGGGCTGCTTTTGATTACCCACAATGCTATTTGCCTTTCTTAGTATTCTGTTTTTATATATACTTTCCATACTTGGGAATGGGGACAGCGTTGGATATTGTATATTGATAAACTGTGACCAAAACTAAATGACTGGTATAATAAAGGTTGAGAGAAAACAATAACACTGGCATAACGCTGGTTCTTCACAGTTAAGGCCAATCTTAAATTCCCTCAGAGCATTTCAATAGGAGGAAACTCAACAAAATAGATCTTTTTTATCAACACTAGATATCAAAAATGAGCCAGACACTAGTCGTATCACGTTTCTGTGAGCTGTAAAAATAAAGAACACGTCTAGGCAGAAGATAACGTCACATAGAGAGCTCTCTTCCTCCGTCTCACTCTAACTAGGTTGAGTAAGTGTGCTGACCTTTTATAGTAGCTTGCATAGTGAATGGTTTGAGGGCCTTCTGTAAGTTATTTTGGGGTACCATGTTTCTGCAGAAAGCTCCACGCAGCAGTAGTGTTGCATGTGAACACCAGGGCACACATGGATAATTCAGCTAAGATAGCTTTATTGGGAAGAGTGAACATCGGCACACAGACGGCACTGGTGTCGATAAATAAGTAAAGTTAAGTTTCAAATGCAAATGGAAACTTTGTGCAATGTGTTGCTCATGTGTTTGTGTACGAAGGCCTAAACCTTTTAATATCGACATGAAATAATTACTATTTCACAGAGGACTGGTATTCTGCTGTCACTCTGAAATGAAGTGAAAAAGCCCCAAGAAACAATCTTTAAAACAAGAATATGGCACAGCATCACCTAGCATATGTTTCACCAGCCGCCACGGAGCTATATTACACGCCCTTCCATCTTTCTGTGTACTCGTGTATTTTCATTCTCATGAAAAGTCCGAATGGCGGGAAGCAAAACAGACATTACATGAATGCTGATGAAAATGTGCAGCAGGTTTGTGCCATATTGAAGTAGAGCTGGTAAATCTCAAATGTGCAGCCTAATGAACGGATAAACAGAAAAGAATTTATTGTGAAAAGACATACGGAGGGACGGAGACGCAGACAAAGACAGCTTGATGACCGGATCTTTCCAGATTCTGATCGAAACAATTGTCACGTGAAATTAGGAAAAACCTTGCCTACAAGTGAGAATTCAATTTCCCAGGCTGCTAGCGCTCATTCAGCTCGCTGAGTAGCCAAATGAACTCTGCTCGGGGCTCAGATCCTCGTGAGGTCTTCCTTGCAGGACGTCGGCGGGACGCCATCGAGCTCCGGGGCTCGATCAATCAATCATCCCGTTTTGAAATTCAGGCGTTTTCAATTAAGAATGAATCTTGTTGCACCTGTCAGAGACACGCTGAGGGAATTGATGTGAGCTTTATACTTTGCCTCGCAGCAGCAGACTGGGGAGCCTCAAACCTCCACAGCTTTAATTAACAGTAAGTGCTGAAGGGCGGAGGAGGCGGAGGAGGCGGACTCCTGACCGGCCGAGCCTCGGTGAGCTCAGAATTAAATTCCCATGGATGTTTTACTCCTCAGAGCCTCTCCCCTACTGTCTGGTTTGCAAACAGTAGAACATTTAAAGGGTCAGTTAATCTAAATTACAAATTAAATAAAATCTCACTTGCCTCTTGTGGTATCTGTCAGTGCAAATAGTTCAGATTTCATTGTTCTAGGTGTAAAAGATGTCTATCTCGGAGATTCCTGCCTCCAGTTCTGCGGTGAGCTCATACTCTCTACTGAAGATTTAGTTCAAATAACGATTAGGTTACTCAGGGTGACAGGGACGCTGTTTCTGGAAAGAGTTGGAGATTTATACATTTCCACTGCTGAGAGCAGCTCCAACACATGAACCTTCATTGTAATGGGCTGAAGGCAGAAAGATCTCAGATATCTCAAAAACTGGATATCATATGTAAAGAAACCACAAATAGTTGATAGAAAATAGTTGTCATTTGGGTGAGTAGACCCTGTAAAAACCTGCTCAGCTGAATCTCCGCGCACGTTTTGAAGACATCAATTGATGTAAAAAGCATTGTTTATTATATTTATGAATATTTCAGGACGTAATGGTGTAATTTAAAGCTTTGTTTTAACGTTCAGCATCAAGAAGTATTTCTTGAGGGGCGGCTATAGCTCGCCTGGTAGAGCATGCGCCCCACGTAGGCTCAGTCCTCGCCAGCAGCCCAGGTTCGACTCCGACCCGAGCCCCGCCCCCCCCCCCCCCCCTCCTCCATTTCCTGTCTCTCTTCAGCTTGACATAAGAGCTGCTATGATTAGTTGATTAATCGATTGGACAGAAAGATAATCTACAACTACTTTGATAATAATTAAATTATGCATTGATGCCGAAAATGCTGTTTTCCATCTCTCCAATATGGAAATTCCCTTCTCTTTTCTGTTTTGAATCATATTTAACGAAACATTTGAGTTCTGAACAAAACAAGACATTTAAAGGCCCCCCCCTCCCCGTCTTTCCCCCATATTACATTGAGAAACTGGCATAGACATATTTTTCACCATTTTCTGACATTTTACAGAACCAAATAACTAATCAATTAATCAAGAAATGATTATGGATGATGATGGAAATAATAATGGTTAGCCTTACTGGACATTTTAGCATATAAATTGCACTTTATTCAGACTTTTCCTTTCACTGCATGCATATGCAATGATTTAAATCCTTGAAGCCAGATTATTTAATTTCTGTCTGAGCTTAATGGGAATTTAATAAATGGACCAGAAATGGGGAAATCCAGCGTGTGGCTTTCTCCAGCATATTTTGCCAAACATTCCTGCGCTACATTCAGGGTGGGAACTTCACACCAGCCAGCTGCCAAATGCAATCCATGTGCCACTGAGGAAAAAACAATGCATTAAGTTTATCAGGCCTCCTCCTGTTTCTGGCAGGTAGTCAACCAGGATTCTGGGGCTCTGGGTCCCAGAAGCTCCGGCAGGCTGGAAAATCACAGAAAGCAGCTGGTTTACGTTGGGATTTAGCTGCCTCTGTGCTCCGTGAGCATAAACTCGGGCTTCTAGCTGGACCTATTCACCTCATGGAAGCTGCACGATAATATTTCTCAGATACTATTTTACTTAAGCACCTGCTGCCCACAGAAACTATAGAAATATTCTGGGATTTATTTAGCAAATTAATGCATATTTTATTTATTTCCATAAACTGTGCAAAACAACAGATGTGTCCTCTTATCACAACTGAAATTGGATTTGAGCTTGAATAACAAACAAATTATCAAAAAAAAAAAGAATAAGGTGTCCCATATCAACATATAGAAAACTAAGTCTTCAAATACATAAAAGAAAGAATAAAAAGAAGATAGTGACGTCTGAAATCAAGTAAAACATAAAGTAGATTACGCCCAACGCCGTTTAAAAAATGCATAACAATTCATTTTTCTACCTCCAGACACATTTATATTCCTTTTTTTTTTTCACTCTGAGTTTGAAACTCTCCGCTCTCCGAGCAACAGGCGTAATAAGACTCCTTGTAATGTATAATGTGTGTTTTGTATATTATGTATATGTACAGGAATCATTTTTGAAGTTTGTTTTTGTATTGTTGTCTTTTCGTGTATTTGCCCATGTGTGTTTTTATCTTGCGCTCCTGACTTCAGATTCAGTTTCAGCTGCTTTCCTTTCAGCACCACGGACAGAGTCGAAGATTTTCCCTGGTCTTCCCGTCAACCATGAAAACAAAAGTTAGCGCATTTTCTGACATTTGTCACTTTTTCAGTGTAGTGGGTCCTTTTGTGATGTTTTTTCCAAAGTATTCAGCTTATTTCGAAGGCCCATTCTTTGTGATGAAAAAACTGAAAACGGGTCAAATTTGACCCGAAGACAACATGAGGGTTGTCCTGTCAAAATTATAAATCAACATTTTTATTGACGTTTTTTTTAACAATGTTTTTAACTTTTTCATACATTGTCCCTATTTTTTCAATGTTTGTCACTTTTTTTTTTACATTTTCAACACTACGTAACACTAACTTATTAATTTTAGTTTACAGTTATTTTTGGGAATTTATGGTCAATAAACCTCATTTATAGGAAATTATACCTAATGTTTGAGTTAGAAAAGCAGAAATTAGGAATTATTAAAATTAAAGGAATGGATGTTGATGATAATCACAGACTGGAATATGTCAACTTTTACTCAATACTATTTCAAAAACACTTCCATTTGTTTTACAATGCTATAAAATTGAATAAGACGCCCCAAAATGAATGAAAGTAGAGATTTGTACTTGGCAAAGAGCGTTGGGTGGAATCAATCATGTTATTTGGGGGAATTAAAAAGAACATTGGTATAGGACAACATGAAGACAACATGAGGACAACATGAAGACAACATGAGGACAACATGAGGACAACATGAGGACAACATGAAGGCAACATGAAGACAACATGAGGGCAACATGGGGACAACATGAGGACAACATGAGGGCAACATGAGGGCAACATGAGGACAACATGAAGACAACATGAGGGCAACATGGGGACAACATGAGGACAACATGAGGGCAACATGAGGACAACATGAGGACAACATGAGGACAACATGAAGGCAACATGAAGACAACATGAGGGCAACATGAGGACAACATGAGGACAACATGAGGGCAGCATGAGGGCAGCATGAAGACAACATGAGGGCAACATGAGGACAACATGAGGACAACATTCAATTCATTGATATAGGAAAACGGGTCAATTTGAACTGAGGACAACATGAGGGTTAACATAACTTCATGAACTCCTGAACTCGCCTCCCTATCACCACCACCGACAGAGACATAACTTTTCATGAACTCCTGGGGCACGTTCAGTCTTCAAAGGGTGTGCACCGTTTTATTATGATTTCCTGGTTAAACGGTGTGCAACATGCTTTGAGTTTTCTCTCATTTGATGGATGCGTCTCACATTTAATTGGCTGTGTCACAGGTAATACCCAATCAGCAGAGACTTGTCCGTAAACTTGTGGTAATAAAAAGGCAGATTGCTTGCGCAGAAAACAGGTTGTGCAGACAACAATGTTTCAGTGTAAAAAAAACGTGTTGCTACATTTTGTAAACATCTGCCTCCCTTTCAGCACCACGGACAGAAACCAATCCAATCCACTTTATTTCTATAGCACATTTTACAAACACAAAGTTACCAAAGTGCTGCACAGAAAACTCAAACATACAAAACAATTAATATAAAATATTGTAAAAACAAAATAAGAGCATTGGGTTTAAAAAAATAAAAAATAGATAGATAAAATTAATAAATACTACAATACAGTAAAAACAATAAGAGACATCAGAGGACCACACAACTCACATGGAGTTAAAAGCCAAATAATAAAAATGTGTCTTTAGACGAGACTTAAAACACAACTGTTGGGGCTGTTCGAACATGGACACACCTTTTCATGAACTCCTGAACACAGCGGCTTCCCATTCAGCACCACGGACAGAGACACACCTTTTCACTAAACTCCTGAACACAGCGGCCTCCCTTTCAGCACCACGGACAGAGACATAACTTTTCATGAACTCCTGAACACAGCTGCTTCGCTTTCAGCACCACGGACAGAGACATAGCTTTTCATGAACTCCTGAACACAGCTGCTTCGCTTTCAGCACCACGGACAGAGACATAACTTTTCATGAACTCCTGAACACAGCTGCTTCGCTTTCAGCACCACGGACAGAGACATAACTTTTCATGAAACTCCTGAACACAGCTGCTTCGCTTTCAGCACCACGGACAGAGACATACCTTTTCATGAACTCCTGAACACAGCTGCTTCGCTTTCAGCACCACGGACAGAGACATAACTTTTCATGAAACTCCTGAACACAGCTGCTTCCCTTTCAGCACCACGGACAGAGACACACCTTTTCATGAACTCCTGAACACAGCTGCTTCGCTTTCAGCACCACGGACAGAGACATAACTTTTCATGAAACTCCTGAACACAGCTGCTTCCCTTTCAGCACCACGGACAGAGACACACCTTTTCATGAACTCCTGAACACAGCTGCTTCGCTTTCAGCACCACGGACAGAGACATAACTTTTCATGAACTCCTGAACACAGCTGCTTCGCTTTCAGCACCACGGACAGAGACATAACTTTTCATGAACTCCTGAACACAGCTGCTTCGCTTTCAGCACCACGGACAGAGACATAACTTTTCATGAACTCCTGAACACAGCGGCCTCCCTTTCAGCACCACGGACGCCTGAAGTCTGCAGCTCTCTGCTGCCATTTCAGTCTGACTTCACGGATGTGACGTGCACATAAGAATAAGGATTTCAAAGAGTTGAACATTTTTATATTATTATAATTTTATAGGATTATATAATTGTAATTTACACTTTGAAAGATGGATGATATTATTATTTTTTGGGGCCCTGAAATAAGATAGTTTTTGTTATTGGGTTAAATTATATATACTATATATATGGTTTCTCTTGATGTGCTGTATGTAGGTATATGTATATACTGTATTGTATGTTTGTTTCTGCATTGTTGTTTGTGTTATTAAAAGAAACGAAAAAAGATGGCCGCTGGGGCTCAACTAGTCCCATGGGAAAGAAAATGAAGCTGTGAACATATTTACAACAGAGTAAACGAAAAGTACTATGAGTGCTTGTGTTCTAGCGGCTGACATAGTAGGGCTTTACTAAATTATTAGCAAACTTAGAACAATTTGAACTCCACCCCTTATTGCTCTGGGCCCTTTAACACACACACACACACACACACACACACACACTTTTAAAAGCCTTATAGTGAGGAGCATAGATGTGTTGTTTTCAGTGTTAACTAAAGTTTTATGTAAATCTAAGCATTATGCGGATTAGTTGTGTTGTCGGACTTCCTAAATGAAACCGACCGTTTTGCAACAATGCCTCCAATTTATGTCACAAATGAACACATGACATTTGAAGAAAATGCAGAGAAATAAAGTTTTGTGCCATGTAAACACTAAAGCACTTCAGCCAATCAGGGTGAGGTATTGTGAGGGGTTGGCCTTCACATTCACTGATCCTGAGCCAGAAGAGATTTATAACATCCAGGGTTTTTGGACAGCATTTCCCCAGAGTCCAAACGTAGCACCGGGCACATGGCTGAACAGCAGAGCTATTATTATAATTAAACATCCAAATAAGGGATGTTTCAGCTCTTTGACCTGCTGCAGAACAATGACGAATGTGGAAGAAAAGGACAAAATATGTCTCCACACTGTCATACGTCATCAGCATTGTGGAGCAGCAGAAAGGAACCGCAGGAATCTCCATTCTCAGCCTTTCCATTACAAACCGAGTGGGCACTCACTGAGCTGCTTTTCCTTCTGCCAGACAGCCAGCGATCTTCAGAAAATAACTTAATGCAAATGCAAAGTGCATCTGCTGAGAATACCTACACAGCCGGCCCACTTTTGCACATGTATCTAACAATTTTATGTGACTCATCCTCCTCTGGAGGTAAAATGATGAATTTTAAGCCCCTGCAGCTGTCAGGCTGTGAAACATTGCCTCTAATCTACAAAATCTAAAAGCTGAAAAGTTGAAATTAAAGTAGCAGCAAAGTGTGAACGACACAAACCTAATTATACCATGTAAAACACACCAGTAATTAGGCCATGCTTGGGATTAAAAAGATTGGGCTGGCTAACATGCAGGCAAGTCTTGGCTTACGTTTGCATCTAAAATTCATTCAGATTTTTCTGCCAACAGCCGGCCAATCAGGGTCTGTGCATGGGAACATGTGATAGCAGTTCACATCAGTTTGTTTGGATGAAGAAGATCGTAAAAGCAACTGAATCGAGAGCAGAAACTCAACCAGCAGAAGACACAAATCTACGTGAAATCCATAATCTTCCATTTCCTTATCAAAGTAAACTAAAATGAAGGACATCATTTCATTAAAGTAGGTTTAAGTCCCAGTTTTCTGGAGCAAAATTAAACCTTTCAGTCCCAAAAATTATGTTTGTAAGTAAAATGCTATTGTAGTCTTGGAGATTTTGGGACAAGGGGGGTAACTGAATTCAATTCAGTTCAAAATACTTCATCTGTTGTTCAGATGGGGTTTGAGTCTAATGGGTCTGCAAACACACAAAGAATGAATTCACATGCAAAGTAATGATAATACTATGTTTATTTATAGAGCGCTTTCAATCAAAGTGCTTTACAAGAAAATATAATTAAAATACATACAGTACATTCAAATTTAAATCAAAGCAGTAAAAAGTAAATACTACTATACAGAGACACCAAAGATAATTGATCATTTAGGACTCATAAGCAGCAGTGAATAAATAAGTCTTAAGCTTTGATTTAAAAACCTCCGTTAGAAAAGCAGAAATTAGGAATTATTGAGACTAAAATTAAAGGAATGGATGTTGATGATAATCACAACAACATAGGAACAACATGAAGACACCATGGGGGTAACATGAGGACAACATGAGGACAACATGAGAACAACATGGGGCAAAATGGGGTAAACATGAAGACAACATGAGGACAACATGAGGGAAGCATGGAGGAAACATGGGGAAAAAAATGGGGAAAACATGGGGGCAACATGGGGACAACATGGGGACAACAGGAGGACAACAGGAGGACAACATGAGGGCAACATGGGGGCAACATGGGGGCAACATGAGGGAAACATGGGGGCAACATGGGGGAAACATGGGGGCAACATGGGGGCAACATGGGGGCAACATGGGGACAACATGGGGGTTAACCAGGGGCCTGTTTCAGAGAGCAGGTTTAGTGAGTTTGTTAAGCTGAGATATAAACTCTGGGTATTCGGTTCCAGAACAGCTGATTCGAGATCAATCAACTCAGAGTGGGTTAAGCGTGTGCACCACCTTAATAAACAGGCAGCATGAATGGAGCCACGATGTTACGATTCACCATGGTAACAACCACAAACAAACTGGTCGGGTTGTTTTGGGAACCGGAGGGTCGCAGCTTCAAGTCCCTGTACGGACAGAGTGTGGACTGGTAGCTGGAGAGGTGCCAGTTCACCTCCTGGGCGCTGCCAAGGTGCTCTTGAGCAAGGCACCAACCCCCCCCCCCCCCCAACCACTCAGGGCTCCTGTTCAGCGGTCGCAGCCCCCCCCACTCTGACATCTCTCCATTAGTGCATGTAGGTACTGAGCATGTGTGTGTAGTTCAGGCCTGTGTGTAGTGTGTAATAACAAACTGTAATTTGCCCGTAGGGGATCAATAAAGAGTATTAATTATTATTAAATTCTGAGGTTGCAGCACCATCATTAACATCATTAACACACATCTCAGAGCGAGTCACATTCTTCTGACGTAGCTATACAGCGGCTTTATTAATATGCTCCGCATCAACTGTGTTATGAAGAAAACTCCTGTTTGCCAAAAAAAAAAAAGAAACATGTGACACAGAGGATCTGCTGGGATGTGGAGCATGTCCACGATGGGTGCCGTCAGTGATCTGAGGACCGATGAGGTAATGTAGGCTACATGACTGATGGACTGGGAAGAGAAACGATACCGCTCCAACAGGAAGTTATCTGGAAATGAAAATACATCTAGAGTCATAGACCCCACATATGTTTAACTCCCTGCAAAGTAATTCAGCTTCTTCATCAACGGGATCGTAGACAAAAGGAAATGTCATGTTAGAGAATACAACTTTTTATAGTCAGCCTTAGACTATAAACTATACTGTATGAATGAATGAATGAGGAAATGAGAGAGCGCTGCGTCAGAGGGAGGAGACTGAGAAGAAAACCTGCTCCCGACCAGTTAGATTAATAGGTTCAGTTACCATAGTAACTGACTCTGAGGTTAAGTTACCGCTCTTCCTAAAACAGGCTGGAGTCCCCCCCCTCCTCCGTCTCAGGTTTGATTAACCTCCGTTTCTGAAACAGAACATCCAGAGTTTCCTTCATCTCAGGGTTAACCAACTCAGGGTTAACTATCTCAGGGTTAACTAACTCAGGGTTAACTATCTCAGGGTTAACTAACTCAGGGTTAACCAACTCAGGGTTAACCAACTCAGGGTTAACCAACTCAGGGTTAACCAACTCAGGGTTAACTATCTCAGGGTTAACTATCTCAGGGTTAACCATCTCAGGGTTAACCAACTCAGGGTTAACCAACTCAGGGTTAACTAACTCAGGGTTAACCAACTCAGGGTTAACCAACTCAGGGTTAACTAACTCAGGGTTAACTAACTCAGGGTTAACTAACTCAGGGTTAACTAACTCAGGGTTAACCAACTCAGGGTTAACCAACTCAGGGTTAACTATCTCAGGGTTAACCTACTCAGGGTTAACTAACTCAGGGTTAACTATCTCAGGGTTAACTAACTCAAGGTTAACTATCTCAGGGTTAACCTACTCAGGGTTAACTAACTCAGGGTTAACTATCTCAGGGTTAACTAACTCAAGGTTAACTAACTCAGGGTTAACTATCTCAGGGTTAACCTACTCAGGGTTAACTAACTCAGGGTTACCCAACTCAGGGTTTTCCCTGAACCTGCTTCCTGAAACAAACCCCTGGACTAAAGTTAATCCTAGGAAAGCAATGTTTCCAGTCTAATGAGGGTCTCGTGTTTTTGAATTTTCACTCAGACAAGAACATCAGTCACACTCGTCTTGTTTTCCATGAATAAATCAAATTTAAAGATATTCAGTCTCAGCACAAAACAGAGAGACTTGGCAGCTTCAGCGTATTTCAAATGTCTGTTATTAGTTAATCACTTTCCTTTCCAAGCCTTTTCATCTGCGTCTGCCCACTCAGGGTCCTCTCTACCTGACAGCCATCACTGTGAATGAGAAGCTACGCTAAGGTTTCTTTGAGTATTTCATTGCCCTTGCAGGGTCAAAAACTCATGTTACATGCAACGATTATTCAATCCACTGACTGAGGGCGCTACATTATGTTAGAAAGATGGCTTTGCTGCTCTCTGTCTATGCCTGCATCTGTACTGTGTGTGTGTGTGCGTGTGTGTGCATGTACGTGTGCAGGTGGTGGAGGTAAATGGCCTGGCTAAGCTTTCACTGAGACCGTGTGGGAAGCCTTTGCGTTGTTCCCTAACTGGGTTAGTTTATCTTATTTAGCGGCAGGACAGGAAAAGGCCACAGCTGTTCATTCTCTTTGCCAGCCTCAACAGATTGGATTCCTGCAGTTCGAGTGCGCCTTTCCCAAAACCCCGGCCACAGATAAGCAGGGCTCCCCTTCTGCTGGCCGCTACACTGGTGCCATAAATCATCCCTCTTTAGCTGCCTGGCTCATGGGATGGGGTAATCTTTCCTCCTCAGGATCCTTATGAAAAGTGACTTGTTACCCGCTTGGCCTGAGGGCAATTAGAGGACCTTCAGACCTGGAAAAACAGCCCACAGGGGACAGGAAGTGGTCCAACCCGAGTCTGACCAATATACTGTAAGTTCCTGAAGGGGACACCAGTGTTGTTCACAGTTAAGGCCCCAATACCTGACAGTCTGTACTTTTCTTCAATAAAAAAAACCCTCTGAGAACGAAAGACCGAGCGATGTTTGGCAACACTCCTACTCAAAAAGCAATATTTAAAAAATTCATTTTAGAGATTTATTTACTATTTTATTCATATATTACGATACTTTTGTGAACCCAAGGCTTTTGTTAACTCATTTCAAGCACCAAAACAATTGAGTGTAGGTATGTTTTCACAAGAGATTTGCGAAATATTTCAGCTTTAGGGCCAAATTATGTCTTTATACATTGCTCTGGAACAATTTTGGGCATCACTTTGCAGAAAGCTGAGTTTGTTGTGAGCATTGTGATATGAAACACATGGAGATTAGTTAGATGCAAATTCCCCATGAAAGGAGAATTCCAGAAGGTATCTAAAAATGCCCTTAGACCTCAGAGGGGTAATAAATATATTTATAAATTAAGAAAGGCACACTTTATTCTTTTGTTTTGCCCTAACTCAGTTTATTTTACCACTGGGATAGTCACAGGAATGTAAAACTCAAACCAGACTGTGAAATCCATGTCCTTGAAGCTCTATAAAGCTGCATCATAAATACTTTGCACATTAACAGTAAACAAATAAATCCTTGTGTTATCCTCTTTTGTGTTGTCCTTTATTTAATGTTTCTTTAATATATTTTTTCTTGCTTTATTCAACGTTTTCTATGCTTTTCCCCCAGCTACCACCAGTATATACACACACCTTAAACCAACTTCTTAACACAAGTTTTACAATTATTTTTTCAAAATTCATGGTCAATAAACCTCATTTATATGATGTTATACCTAATTTTTGAGTTAAAAAGTAGAAATTATTAAATATTTTGACAATTAAGTTAATTAAGTTAATTAAAATCCAAGGAAGACTTTTGTCAGAGTTCAGTAAGGAAATGTGATTTTAACCATTTAAACCGTTTTTTTTCCTCCAAATGCTGTAAAATATAATATAACATCCATAATTCAATGATATTGTGAAGAATGTTGCATTGAACCAACCGTGTTGTTGTTTTCGTTGCCATTTTGGTTAAAAGAAACACATATTTTTGAGTAGAAACTTTGAAAAACGGGTCACGTGTGACCCCGAGGACGTCAGGAGTGTTAATAAGACTGAGATCTATAAGAGGTCACTCATAGTGTAACTGAAGGACATTACACTAAGGACACAACTATCTCCATGTTAAAAGCAAATCCAAACTGTCTTGGATCACGGTGCAGGTACGAAATGATCAACACAGCTCGTCACAAATTGTAATCACAACTCCACACCAGGAGAGGAAAAGGCAATATGACTGCTGCAGCTGACAAACACCTTCAAAAACAGCCTTCATGTCAGTTTTCAATCGCACCATGCATTATGAGTTCTTTCCAGGTCGAGGCTTTGTGCAGACCAGTCAAGTTCACACCAAACTGAAAGAAGAAAACAAAAACATTTCTTTGTGCATCCAATGTCACGTTGGGAGGAAAGGAGCTTCAAGCAGCAAAGATGGAAACTCGCTATTGTCCAAAACATAAAGATTTTTCTTCAGGGGAACGAAGGCACAACGTTGTTCCTCTCACACATGAACACAATCGACACATACTGTACCTCTCCCTCTCTCTTCTTTTCTATCTTATTGTTGGCTAAGATGAGTCAACAGTATGTCTATTCATCCCGGTCCATCCAAGACCAATTTCTGTCACGTTTTCCACAAACAACAGTTCGATATTTTCTCCACACGCCTGTAAACCCGTTCCTCATTCTGCAGGAGCTTCTGCTGAGGTTTGACAGCCTGGTATTCGTCTGCGCTTCACAATGATTTTACTTCCTCTTTTCTGGAAAGAGATATTCTATTAAGGCCCCCGAGAGCATGCGTAAAATCAGGAGTGGACCTCGCTGACAGCTTGATATCTGATATTTAATAAAAGGCTAAAAATTGATCCCAGCCCTGTTCCCGCCTGCTTAGAGCTCCTGGTCCTGACCTTCAATCAGACAAACAGGCGTTCCTCGACGGCATGTGACTTTCCAGTCACATGCAAAACCTGGAGCAGCTGTTTTTTGATGTGTGCACATTCAACCAGAGAACAGGAGGGGCGGGACTAATTAGAGAAACCAGCTGTTGTTGTGATGGGATGAGATAAAAACCTGCAGACTCTTGAACCTCGACCACACACACTGTAAAAAATAATGGACCAAGCTGCCGTGTTTGAAAAGTGAAGCCAATGCTGAAGATCCTTAAAGCTGCATTATATCTGATCTCCTGCAGGGGGAGACTCCTTAAAGCTGCATTATATCTGATCTCCTGCAGGGGGGGACTCCTTAAAGCTGCATTATATCTGATCTCCAGCAGGGGGGGGGACTCCTTAAAGCTGCATTATATCTGATCTCCAGCAGGGGGGGCTCCTTAAAGCTGCATTATATCTGATCTCCAGCAGGGGGGGGGCTCCTTAAAGCTGCATTATATCTGATCTCCTGCAGGGGGGGGAATCCTTAAAGCTGCATTATATCTGATCTCCTGCAGGGGGGGACTCCTTAAAGCTGCATTATATCTGATCTCCAGCAGGGGGGGACTCCTTAAAGCTGCATTATATCTGATCTCCAGCAGGGGGGGAATACTTAAAGCTGCATTATATCTGATCTCCAGCAGGGGGGGACTCCTTAAAGCTGCATTTTATCTGATCTCCTGCAGGGGGGGGACTCCTTAAAGCTGCATTTTCTTTAACTTCCAGCAGGGGGGACTCCACCGGTCTCAATCGCTAGTTCAACACAGAAGTCTTCTTCAACACAGCGTGGTGTTCATTTAGTAAATGATGCTCCCATTTATTTTAAAACATGATAAATCGGGATGCTTTAGGACCTGTCGGTCAGGACAGAGGCTTAGCGATGCTAACCATGCTAATACTGAGGACATTAAAACAAATCTCAACTTGTTTTTGACTGTTGTCCGTGTTTTCATCTTAACCTTTGACCCTCTCCCCGTGTGTTTTCACTCCAGCAAAGTTAACTGGAACATGTTGGTCGTCTAAACATGACTTGTTCCAAGCTAGCTAGCTACTGCTAGCGTTAGCTGGTAACTTAAGGGAAAGTTGCCAATTGTCTGTACCACCATACAGATGAGTGACACCAGGTCACCATAACATGCAAGAATTAAATCCCTTGTTCCAATTCCACCACGGATATAAAGCCACTTGGTCAGCTGTACCAAAATGTATTCATGAACTTTAATATCCAACGGAAAATAATCTCAAAATGAAACCGGACCACGTTCTGTCAACATAAAACACAGCGCGTTCAAGCCGGAGAGCGGTTCACATTGCAGCATAAACAAATGACTTTAACCCAGGAAATGCTAAGGAGTGTGTTTTCTTTACTTAACGAGTCGTTTTGGTGCCTAAACTTAACTGTCGTAGCCGCATGACGCTCACTTTTTCTAGTTAAACTCCACCACCACGGAGCACCATCTGACGAGGGCTGTACCCGGCTCACAGTCACCTAGTGGCGGGTAAACAACCACCGCTGGTAGCCGGCGTCCCGGAGCTCTGTAGCAGCTAAACACACCCAGCAGCTGCTGCTCAGATTTGATCCTTCTATGTGTTCACTTTACAGTGCTTTACTTAGTTTAAAATACTTGTACTTTATGTATATAATATGTCATCTACTGGTAAAGTAGCATTGATCACTTTGAGGGGGGGATACATTTTGTCCAAACTGGGGATACAAATATTTTTCCACGCATCCCACCCCAGCAAATTGCACCCTGGCCAAAATGCAATCTCGAGGCTCCACCAACCAATGGGAGACGCCACTGCTGCTACGTCCATCATTTTTATAGTCTACGATGTGGACAGTGCACCACTGATGCACATGCATGCATCAAAATGGGTCAGAGGTTGAAGCAGGTCGACTGGAGGTCCAATGCTCCATGTTTTCATCTGTATCAGCTCTTTTACAGATCACCCCCCCTCCCTTACGCGACACCCACGGCCTGACACTGATCCTCCACAGAGAACGGAAGAGAGAAAGGGACATACAAACCGCGATATGTCAGTGAAGATAAAGCCACGCGGCCGGACGAGACAGATGCTCGGGCAGGGGTTTCAGGGCCGAGGTTGGAACACTGTCACATCTGATCTGGGCGTCGCGTGGCGCTGCCAAGTCAGTCAGAGTCAGACTGTCAGGAGGTTCAGGGGAACAACGGAGGCTCTGAATGCAGCCAGCCAACCACAGATCAGCACGAGGAACGAGAGGAAGGAGAAATGGCTACAGCAAAATCAAACCTGTTGTCATTAGCTGGGATAATCTGTAATTTGTCCTCTGTTGTTGATCTGTAATGCATATAAGTTTTATTGTGCATTTCATTTATTTATTCAACTTAACCTATAGGGACCATCAACCTGTCAGGGACTAATGATGGAAATTAGCCTTTGGCTATAATCCTGTATATGTGCAAGCTTCGAAATGTTCACTAACCCTCCTGTTGTCTTCGGGTCATATTTGTGTCTATATCAGAAATCTTTCTTTCAACCAAATTTCAATGGACATGGATGGTTCTATAAAACGCTCTTCTCAAGTAAAATGAAGGATCGGTTCACTACTTTCATTGAATTTTGGGTGTTTTATTCAATTTTATAGCATATTTCTGCTTCTTAAACTCCAAAATTAGGTTTAAAAAATTTCAAAAAGATTTAAGTGCTAATCAGTCAAACAAAACCACAAAAAAAGCAACAAAACGTTGAAAAAAGTGACAAAACTAAAACAAATTTAACAAAAAGTGCCAGAAGCTGGAAAAAAATGCTTTTTTTTTGTTGAAACATGTGCTAACATTTCTTTAGCTGGGAGGACAACACAAGGGTTAACATACACCGTTTCTTTTTTTTAAATAAATAAACTAAAACTTAAGGAGAGGACGGAGAGGAAGGAGAGGAAGGAGTGGGAGGAGAGGATGGAGAGGATGGAGAGAGGAGGAGTGAAGCAGTTCAGGCTTTAGACTCCGGACTACATACCTGTACATTGTAAGAGGAATATCTCCTGAACTTTTGCACATTTCTCTACATTTTTGCAGAACCTGCACTAAACCAGACTATCAAGTTCTACAGCCATCACGTAGGTTTAATACACATTAAATATGTAATCATGATCAAGTCTATTTTTTCTGTTTTATCCTAAAAAAAGTATCAATATACTTTCCCTTTACTTAAAATAGATCAGTATATACACAAGAGTATATTGTAAATACAACTATCAGATTATTTGAGTAGTTATGTCTGAGATTGCTGTGTATATAAAGTCTTATAAAAACATATCTATGAAAAATAAAGCATTGTAATTTGTATGTATTCTAGATATTCATTTCTTTATTACACCACTACGGCTGCTGCTGTATGAGGGAGTGAATTAAACACAGGGACGTTAAGCTGAAACACGAGACTTTCCCCCAGTGAACGAGTGTTCGTCTCCCGGGAGTACTACTTAAGGGGAGAGCAGTTTTAACCCAAACTACAATTTGTTTTCTAACTCAAGTCGTCGTAACTGCCACGGCTGCTGAAAGGACGTCACGGTGCTCTGTATCGGCTCACGGCCAACTTTTCTCGGCTAAATGTAACTTTACAAAGACAATTCTTCAACCTCTCATGAAAGTCTTGCTCTGAAGCCACGAACAATCTTTAAATCAATCAATTCATATCAATCAACAGTGATGAGATGTCTTATAAAGATGCAAATATGTGGTTACAAGATATGTGCATGAGCCAAAAAAAACACATTTAGATTCTTCAGACCTCTGAGTGAATTTCAGGTAATATGTTTTAATATGCAGCGGATTAAACCCCTCAAAGTCCCACACAACCTTTTCTCCACTAAAACACACACACACACACACACAAAATATGTCAACATCAGCTTAGATTTGCATTTTTTTTGTCCCAGTATGTCAACTGTCCCGATGCCAATTCATGTTCATGCCTGGTCTCAGTATTTGGCATCACCTCCCTGATTTGTTGTACTTACTGTTCTGTGTTCTCGTTAATCCTGTATCGCTGTTCTCCATGTGCAAACTAAACACAGTTTCTCTCCTGAGGGACAGTAAAGCATCCATCCGTCTGTTCCTCCATCCACCCCTCTATCCATACTAAATATATACTAAAGTGGCCAAAACATACTTGCAAAATGACAAAGGCAATATGCAAGGCATTGTTCAGCATTTTATCCAGATCTTCTTCATGATTGTTGCATTATATTCATGGCCTATTGCTTATTGCTGCTCTGCATGACTGCATGGGTCATGAACAGCTATAACTAGTGTTTAGCTGTGTTGCTTCGTGGTGCATGTGCAGAGTATTGGAAACTGTCATATTGATCTATTGTGTTGTTCTGTGTGCTCTGATTTAAAAATTCTCCCAATAGGACTACTAGGGGGAAATTAGCCAGCTGGCTAACACAGTAATGCTAATGAACTAATGTGCATTGTCCTTGTGAATAAATACTGTAGATAAATTAAAGATAATCTTTAATTAGAAAGCCACCATAAAGGAACGAGGGAACATATTAGCTACGGGCATGAATCCTCAGCACACTGTTGGTTGGTGCTGAAGTTATCTCATGTAATGCTAGTTTGTCATTATTAGCGTTAATATGATGTTTGTCAACCATGACATATTTACATACAGCCTTTTGGAAGCAATATATCACTGTGTCTTATGTAAAAATCCTTCGAAGTAGGAAGTTCATTTTACAGCAGCATCAACAAGTTGTCAACTTAAATTAATCGCTCACTCTTTTGATAAATAAATTGAGACATTTGGTTGGAAAAAAGGGAAACTTCTCTGCTTCCAGCTTGTTAAATGTGAATATCTTCTAGTTTCTTCTCTCCTCTGGGACAGGAAACTCAATATCTTTGAGTTGTGGACAAAACAAGACATTTGAAGACGTCACCTTGGGCTTTTTGGGGAACACTGATGCACATTTTTCACCATTTTCTGAAACAACGCATCAATTAAGACAATAATCAGCATGTTAATGGACAATGAAAATAATCGTAGTTTCAGCCGTACTGCATTCTTATTAGATGAATGGCTCCGACCCCCCCCCCCCCTCCTCTCTCCCTATCCGCTTCCTCGTCCTCCTGGCGGAACCATAGCCTACAGGCCACCGCAGTGCCGGGTTTGATGCTCTGAGCTGCAGCAGAGAGATCTGAAAATGTCAAACGCATGGAATCGCATTGTTTTTACTTCCTCTTCTTTGCAAACAACAGATGGCTCTCTTCCAAACTCAATGCGCGCTGATTGCCGCATCCAATCATCTCAGGGCGAACAGGAGCCTCGGAGTGGAATTACTGCAAATTGGGGAGTTTCTATGAAAAGTGCGTGCGGCTGTGAGTGTGATCAGCCAGCGTTGTCTCTCATTGAGTCTGCGCTACGCTCAGAATCCCCCTCAGATCCTTCCTGACTCCGCTGTATTCTCCATCAGCCCCTGCTTCTACTTAACAAGGCACTCGACTAATATTAAGAAGGGGGGGGGGGGGATAAATGATGAATAGGGGAGACACAAGCAGAAAGTGGTGCTTGACAACTAATTTAGCTCTCGGTTGGTTCACAGCCCAAAACAGTCGGCGTTTGTCCCCTTTGTCATCTCTTCCCCTGGCAGAGTTGATTAACATTTCACTCACGTCCAATTCAAAGTTCAGGCTTATAGATGAGGGGAGGCGAGGGAGAGGGGATGGAGAAGGAGGGAGAGGGAGGGAAGGAGGGAGGGAGGGAGGGAGGGAGGGAGGGAGGATGGATGGATAAAGCAGAACCCTCCAAACACCCATGTCGGGCCAGTTTCTCCTGCCAATCTCAGGATTTCTGCATGGGGATGTGAATACGGATCGACATGAGCTCTCTCTCCCTGGGAAGGAAGGATGGAAGGATGGATGGATTGAAGGATTGTGCGGCGTACTTTGCGGATACTTGCGTTGCGTGAGCCTATATGCAACAACCTCCTTCCTTCCTACATATTACCCGGATCGGAAGGTGTGAGGAGGTTTGATAATCAATGCATGCATGGAAACTCTTAATATTCAAATTCTGCCTCACCTCAACTTGAACACCACTAACGATCTGTCCGTATTTCACACACAGACACGCACACACACTTCCCACATCAGTAACCTGCTTTTCTGCCCACATTTGGTGTTTTAAGCCGTCCCTGCCTGCAGTCAGCAGCTGGTCTCTCCCTACAGCCAAAGCCCCGCACAGCAAAGCCAAAAAAAGAGAAGCAGAAGCCCCGGCTGGTGTCTTACCAATGTGAATGATGGAGTCGGCGCTCACTGTGTTGCATTGCAATATCCACAGGGACTGAAATAACAATATCAGCATTTCCATCTCCAGTTTGAGCCAAAAAGGCGCATCCACGGATCCACCTCGCAGATCTTGGTGATTTTCTCCAGTGATGAGCAAATCCAAAATAAGCGTCGGTGCGTAAAAGCGGCAGCAGCGGCAGCAGGGAACTGTGTAGAGTGAAATCACCACCGAACAGTAATAACAAAGCAAATCCCAAAGACCAAACTGTTGGCCGGAGTCGAGAGGAAGAAGGAGGGTATACAAAAAAAAGAAATAAATATATGCTTCCAGGGCTCCGTAGAGAAACAAACAAAACCCGGGTGAGTGAGGAGGGATACGGGGACGGACCAGAGAAGACACCGGGGGTTTGTTTCAGAGGTTGAGATCCGCCAGACGAGCAGCTCCGACTCTTTACCTCCGAGTCTGAGACATAACACGCTGCAAACTGCGGAGGAGGTCTCTCTCTCTCCCTCTCTCTCTCTCTCCCCACGTGATTGCAGAGCCTCTATCTATCCACGGCGCTGGAAAGCCTGAGCGGAGAAAAGAGAGGCGAGGGATGGAGATGGAGAGATGGATGGGAGCCGGTGCGCACCGCGGAGGAGACGGGCCGAGAGGGAGCGAGACGCAGAGGACGGAGAGTCGTTTGGTCGGTTGGTTTTTTTTGACAGAGATGACTCGGACACTGGAGAGGCGGGGGGAGGGAGGGGGTCATTAGTGCTGGTAATGAACTTGCGACAGCCCGACTTCACGCTTTCACGCTTCAGACGCGCTCACCGCACCAACCAGCTGAAGTTCGTGGAGCCGTCGCTGCATCGCCGCGCTGCACTGGAGATGTAGCACGGCTGGATTAATTCAGGGTGTTTGCAGCTACATGGCATCAACATATTTCTGCACGCGCGTCCTCATCCGTGCGTTAAGGCAAGACAATATTGATTTTTTTTCCCCCACACATTTTTTCTTCTTCCTTTTCTCGTGATGGAAATGTTAGCAGCCTGTAATAATTGACCTGTCCAACTTAATCTCAACAAGGGGTGATTGTGTAGCTGTCTAGAGTTACAGAAGAATGAATGAATGATGGACTAATTAATAAATATCGGCTGAAGTGTGAAGCGCCTGGCAGCCTGGAGAGGCTGCGGATGACGCGCGAGCGCATGGACATGAGACACCGAGGATCCGAGCAGGTTAAACTAGGATGTCCATCAGCTCGGAATAAAAAAGTCTTTGAAAAAAAAAAATGCAGTTCTAATGTTGCGCTCAAGAGTCCGGATACAAGCCGAGCAGAGGCTTTGGCGTTGCCGCGTGCGTAAAATATTTTTTCTTCTTCTCCAGGAATGGAGAGGCGTCAGAAATGTAACGGGGTGAGTCGGGATATAGCAGAGGTTTGGAGGGGGGTTTGGGGGTTCGGGGAGGCTCGGACATGCTGGTGTCCCGGTACAGACGGGAGGAGGGAGGTGTGTTCACGGCAGGATGCAGCAGTGGGGCGTTCTCAACTCAACACGGCACACGGTGGTAAGCTGCCGATGCTGCAGGTCTTACGCTCTAATGAGGTATAGCTAATACAGTCTGGGATAGGTTTGTCTTCTGTAGCCTGCAGCCTGTGCGTGAAATACCCACATAAGTCGTTTGTGTAAGCAGCAAGTACGACTTATATTTAAGTTTCTAGCTGCGGCGCCCTCTAGTGGGCGTAGTAGGCCTAGTATTGAAGCAGGAAGTAAGGTGAGGAAGTATAAGAGCGACACATTTCCACTTAAGGAGACAGGTTGGGGGTGGTGGATTTTTCACCCAGGGGTACATCCCATGTCCCTTATTTGACAGCTCCTCGCCCCCTCGGCTGAAACCTTTGGCGCTCCTTGGTGAAGGCCGTCTCAAAGCTCTTATTCCTGCCCAGAGGAGCGAGGATGGAGGATGGATGAGGGATCACAGAGGAGCTATGACTGAGGATACAGAAAGCAGTGAGTCATTCACGTGAGGAAAGAACGTCTCATCCTTCTGAAAACATGATTCCATGAACCATGAGTAAAGTAGTTCTGATTTTGACCCAAATCACGATAGTTTCCCAAACTTAATTAATCTTGGTGCCTAAACATGAACAACCGGCGACTGTTTCACAATGTTAATGATGTGTTAGATAGGCTTAGATAGGTCTTACTTCCTGCTACCAATGGGCCGCCAATGTATGAAATAGTCCCATGGATCATATTAAAAGGGAGGAACCAATATCATTGTGTGGTTTGGAGGACTTGTCATGGGGAGCACAGTCTTATGTGGGTGTTTTTTGGGAGAGGACTGTCTCGTGTTATACACACACCCTGAGCTTATGTGCAAGGTCAGTCATGTCACATGACTGACCTTTTCCCGTGATGTCATTCCAGGTGTTTGTCCCCGCCCATGTGCATGTACACGCCAGCAGAAGAGTGACGACCTGTTGGAACCAAGAGGCTCGTTCCGACTCAGCGGAAATGAAAGATTTCTACACTTGATCTTACAATTAAAGGATATTTCTTGCGAATGAATGTGACTCAGAAATGTCTTTTAATTGTTTGGCCAAGTCTAGTTGGAGCAAAGTCTCGAGCTGAACCTTCACCGTAACATCTGTAAGCTGCCCACTGATGGACCCAGGACCAGCACCACGCCAGACCGGACAGCTGCTCTGGAGGCCTCAGTGGTTAACAGACTAGCACTCAGATATGGAGTCCCATGAAGGACAAATGTAACTCTACTGTATCGGTATCTGATGAGTCAAAATCATACGCACAGAAAATACTTTCTAAATAAGTGAGCTGAGTAGAAATGAATTGAGTCCAATTATTGATAAGATATTGCAATAACAGGTTTTCAGCCTCTTTAAATACAATAACAAAAGCATCCATTCAATTCACCTTATGCTTTTTTCATCCCTACCATTTCTTTTTAACAAATTAAGCATCATTGAGAGGATATGTCAATAATGGAAAAAATGGGGAAGACATTTTCATCACAGATTTTAAGAAAGAGCATGAATCAAGATGCAGAAAGAGAGCCACTGCCAAACTAATCAGATATAATATTGAACCTTATATTTAGTTTTCATGTAACTTGTTACATTTTAGGACTCAGCCTATTAGTAACATTTGTGGACTCAGGGACGCCACAGTTCCTTTATATGAAACAGGGCGGCTCTACTCACACTGGCACACTTACTAGCAAAAACACTCCCAAACATACAGCCCATTTATTCAAGCACAGTCCATGTTTTGGTTAATGATCCTCCATCAGAACGTTCAGCTCAGTCCCCAAAATGTCCTCTGTGCTGTAAGTAATGTGTCCTGGAGCAGTGTGTGTGTGTGTGTGTGTGTGTGTGTGTGTGTGTGTGTGTATGTTGTCAAAATTGGTATTTCTCTGAAACGTTCTACCTGAACGAGGCTCTAAAATGATCAATGAACTCTGTGATTAGCTATGATGGGTGTGTTCAGGTCAGTCATGGTTGCCATGGTAACCTGGACACTGGTTACACATTGATGCTTTCCTTAAAGGAGTTTTTGTATGGAGACCGAACATACTTCATCATTTGAATGACTATCATTCTATTTATAATAATTCTGATCTTCAACAGTACTCATCAACAAGTGGGACCTTCATGAGAAAGGGGAGGTCACCTGGTCTCTTATGACCTCATAAGGGGCAAGACTCCAGATCGGCCCATCTAAGCTTTCATTTTCTCAAAGACCATAGGCAGGCTGGGGGAACTCATATTAATGTTAAAAAACCTCAAAGTGAAATTTTCATGCCATGGGACCTTTAGAATCTTTCAATAAAAAAAAGGCATTTTCTTAAATTTGGGACCATTTTTACTTCCCCATATGTGTCTAAAACCTTAATAAAAAAGCTAGAGCTGATATTAACAATCAAAAAGCTTAAAAAACTAAAATTTGCTAAAGAGTCCCACGAGGACCAACAACACTACACGTCTTATAACATTAGACTATAAAGGTGATTATAGTATAAATCTAATACATACATTGGATCATATTAGGGTTTTATCTATCATTTTACATGTAGCAATAACGAGATAATTATTTTATTGTATATGATTTCACTATAGTTACTCTGACAAGCATGCAGCCCGATAAGCAGGGTCAGTGTAGTCCATTGGTGGAACATCACACCCCCTACTGGCAGCACACAGTTACTGCCAGGCTTTTATATTGAAAGGGAGAGAGAGAGAGAGAGAGAGCGAGAGGAAATAATGTGAAAGTATTTCCAATAGGTAATCCAAATTGAACGGAATAATCAATTATTACGCACAGTAAGGAAACGTGTTTCCCTGTACAATGACATTTGTCCTTTGCTGTCCACAGAATGCCAAACAATGTCAAATCTACAATATATACTACAAATATACAAAATTAAACAAATTTAAAAGGCAGCATGTAAAAAAATAAAGCAACAATAATAATAACAACCAGTGCAAATGTAAACAGTGCAAGTTAAGCATGTACAAACTGAAAAAAATGTCCGAAGCTAAAAAACATGCTCAGGGTAATAATCCCCCTTATTTAGTGGTTACAAGCAGTATTAAAGGCACTCAATAATGGTTTATAACACCAAGTGTATGTAACAAAGGTCCTCTTCATTATTAATGTTCTGTTGCACATTTTATATACGACAGGCAAAGGAAATAAGGCAAAAATTCAAAGTTTTTAATATTTTATTGAAATATATTAAGAGG
This sequence comes from Etheostoma nigrum, assembly GCA_029931835.1. Classification (NCBI taxonomy): domain Eukaryota; kingdom Metazoa; phylum Chordata; class Actinopteri; order Perciformes; family Percidae; genus Etheostoma; species Etheostoma nigrum. Next base: position 1,663,333 of record CM057257.1, read on the forward strand.
AAGAACTGAGAATAATCTCTTATTAGTCGGATACAATCGTACAACCTAGAGGTTAAAGAAGCGAGCTTGTGACTGGGAGGTTGTCGGATCAATCCCCAGACCGACAGGGTAAAATCTGGGTGGGGAAAGTTAAAGACAGCGCTTGTATCTCCCTCATTACCCCCCCGAGGTGCCCTTGAGCAGATCACACTGTGGCAGCTTCCAGGTATGAATGTGGAACTGTATGAAAAAGAGAGGCTGCCTCTCAGTGACCGCTCCCTGAATAAATAAAAAGGTAAATTAAAAATATATATCTCTGCATTTAACCTAAGCATTCGGAGCAGTACACGAGCATTTTATTTGCATTGCCACGCTTTCAAGCGAGTTGTAAGGACTTCAGGAAGAATGAGGATCTAAACGGGGAGCAACTAGGGGTTCAGTGTGTTGCTCAAGGACACAAGAGCAGGGACCAAACCCGCAATCCTGGCAGGGGACGACCCGCTCTACCGCTGACCCACAGACTCCCCATTCATCATCTTCAACATGAAGACAACATGAGGGCAACATGAGGGCAACATGAAGGCGACATGGGGGCAACATGAGGGCAACATGAGGGCAACATGAAGGCGACATGGGGGCAACATGGGGGCAACATGAGGGCAACATGAGGGCAACATGAAGGAAACATGAGGGAAACATGAGGGAAACATGAGGGAAACATGAGGGAAACATGAGGGAAACATGAGGGCGACATGGGGGCGACACGGGGACGACACGGGGACGACACGGGGACGACACGGGGAACGGGGACGACACGGGGACGACACGGGGACGACACGGGGACGACACGGGGACGACACGGGGACGACACGGGGACGACACGGGGACGACACGGGGACGACACGGGGACGACACGGGGACGACACGGGGACGACACGGGGGTTAACAATGTGTCTTGTAGATGTTGCAGCTGGAAGTGATTTGAGGCCAGCATCTTGCACACCGAGACCAGACTTTTTGAATTTTAAGTCCTAAGTTTTCTTCCTGTGGTGTTACTGTGGTTTACCCACTGCCTCCGTCACCTCTGTCCTGACGGGGTTCAGCGCTCTCCAATGTTTTTGCATCCATAGAAAGTTTTGGGTGTTTTGACACTAAACATACTGCCAGCCTCTGTTCAGGATCAACTGGTTTTCAACACTGGTGGTCTTTTTTTTTCTACGTGTCTCCAGTGTTGCTAGCATAGAATCAAACTGAGCCACTGACATCCTGAAGTAAGCAGATCTCCTTGCTCTGAGGATAGACCCAATATTACCTTCATCTTCTTAGGAAGAGAGAGGGCAACCAAATCATCCTCAATATGTGAGGACTCCATTTTGTATTGTTTTGCGAACCGATTATTTAGTACGCGTCAGACTCAGGGTGTTTTCACACCAACAGCCTTTAGTTAGCTAATGTCTCCTGTAGTCAGGTAGCTAGACTGCTGATTCGGACCAAAGCAAACTATAGGTATGAAAACACCCACAGTGTTCAAGGTGTCTGCGCATTACAAACTTTTAGGATGGCAGATATTAAAAAAATGCATAAGACAATTTCAGACTCTGTGCGCAATACACTCAGCCAGCTAGCTGGGGCTGACTGGTTTAGGCCAACTGTTGCTGACTGTGCAAATGGAAAATGTTTGTGTTCAAGTCCCTTACCTCTGCTGTGTCTCCTCTCCTGGGTGTTCGGGCTAAAAGAGTCCCCAGGTTATCGAGCCCCATTTCAAAGGTTCCGGGACATACCATGTGTTAATTAGTGAAGGGGTGTTTGTGTGCTTTGATTAGCTGTTCACACCCACTATGATTGTATTAAACTGGGTAACATAAATGAAGTTAATGCATATTATTGACAATAGGAGAGTAGAAATGTAGAACGTCTTTGTTGTTAGTATAGATGTTGATGCCAAGTCAATTATAGATTTACCCACAGTATACTGTGGTGGTGGTGGTTGTGGGGTGGGGAGGTCCATTCTCAGTGGCAGGCTATATATGGCTGCCAGTTTCCTTTTCTTTTAGCAAACCTCTCCATAATCCTGCAAAAGAACACCATAATCATAATTGATAACCCATGATTATATTTTCACACAAACGTCATTCCCTTGACCCCATTTATACTTTACATACCTCATCTGTTGTTCCTTTTCACTGTTCCCTTCTATTCATGTCTTCTAAGTTAATGTAATACTTTCTAACCTTCCTTTTTCTTTTTGTAGGAGGCAATTTAATTTATTGGCTATTTTAATTTTCACGACTGCCAGGCAACCCCCCCCAACCAATACATGACATGCCATCTTTATAGATAGAAACTATCCCCCATGCACAAGACAAACTAACTAACTAATGTTTAGTAAAGTGTTCAAACTCACAAAACATGTTGACAGTAATGCAGCAATTTTATATATTAATTCTAATGTGCTAAAATGTTATTATAAGCACAACCAATAACCACTGTCATAATGCCTGTGTGTAGCTTAAAGCACGCTACAGCTCAGCATGTTAAGATGTTGCTTTTGGCAACAGCAACATGTGTCCAATGCACCACCTGCGTTCAGCAACGTATTTATATTAAATGTTCATATTTGAATGTAAATGTTCGCACAGAATCCCTGAAGGGACAGGTTGAAAGTAAAAATGCGGGAAATGTTTTGCCAAATCCAAGTTCATCTCCTACTCCTACTATCTTAATATTGTAAAATGTGTGTATATAGTGTATACAGTATATAACAGTACATACTGTATATATAAATATAAGTAATATAAAATTTACATTTTTGTCATAATTAGATGATATTATCTTGAATGTACAACAGGGGTCTTCAACGTTTTTTAAGCCAAGGACCCCTTATCTAAGAGAGAGACGGAGCAGGGACCCCCCACTACATACAGTATATTGTATAAAATTAAGATAATCTGGGCCTTCAATAACATAGGCGGCCTAAAGCCTTTATACCTTTTTAGTGCATAATACTAAGCTTTTAAATAATGATTGTTGGCATGATTTTATGATTCATGTTTTAATATTAAACATGTGGCAGAGAGACTCCTTACGATAAACTATATTTGTGGATGGCTACCTTACCCATAGTCCAGTATCATAAATTTTTTATATTTTTACCAATAGGCAGATTTATATTTGGTAATAATATGTTGGACTCATGTTAAGCCATTTTTAAACAAAAAAACTTAAAAAGAAATAAAGAAATTTAACAATAATTTGTGGCCCCCTTGCAGTAACTCTGAGGACCCCCTAGGGGTCCCAGACCCCTGTTAAAGATCTCTGATCTCACATGTTTGGTCTGAGAGCCAGTAAGCTGTGCAGAATCAAGGGCTTAGTGCATGAAGCCAAAAGCAGCATAAACTAAAGTGTTTACCTTCCTAGCTACTGTCAAACAGAAAGGAACTACGGGACTTTATTCTTTCTCAATAGAATATGTATCTTCAGCTTGACTTTAACACAGCAGCTGAATCAACGCAGAGCCATCAGACACACGATGACACTGCTAGTCTCACACACACACACACACACACACGTCTCACTATCTTTGTGGTGACCCTAACCTTAACCATCACAACTAAATGCCTAACCTTAACCCTTAACCTAACCCTAACCCTAATCCTAACCTTAACCTTAACCCTTACCCTAACCTTAACCCTTACCCTAACCTTAACCCTTACCCAAACTTAACCCTTACCTAACCTTAACCCTTAACCTAACCTTAACCCTCACTGCTTTAAAGTTATACTGTATTCCCACTTTTTGGACCCCACAAATATAGTTAAACACACAGACACACACACACACTAATCATCATCCCTCAATCATTTCATTTCACGTCAAACGTTTTTACAGAAATCACCTGCTCACCCTGAAAGCACTCCAGAAATAAACTTCCTCTCCTTTTGCTCTTTCCATCTGTTTTGTGGCAGTGACTCCAGCGCGGATGACAGTTTAATTGCATCCTCATCTCTTTTCAGTTTAACGGGCTGTCAGGTAGCATCATTACACACTTTCATTGCTTCCCTGTGCAACTCGCTTATTGACAACAACTGACAGTATGTATTAGTTTTTGTGTGATGGAGGAGAGGTGAAAACTGTTCAAGGGTTGTGTGGGACCATACAGCTAAAAAGTGTCTGAACATACAGTATAACCAACTGGCTTGTTCATATGTGTGAATGTTGTAATGTTTCCAAATTTATGAGCACCACATTTCCAAACAATGATAGAAGACTGTCAAACTTTGGAGGCATTTTGGAGGACTTCTTCAACCCTCTCCCAGCACAGGAGCTCAGTATTTAACAAATTAGGTAAGAGGTGTCGACCAACTACATCCAAAGACAAAAGTGTTTATTTCTGTTACAAACGGCCACATTCAGAAAGGAAGGTATGAGGGAAAGAGCGTGTTCTACGCAGTTTGACGATGCAACACACACACTGAGGCTCTTTGAATTAAAGCTTTGTGTGGTTTGTCACACATTTCAGTATTGTTAGATCTCAAAATAGAGGTTAAAAAATGTCCAAGCCTTTCTTAAAACAATATTAAAGTACCCACATGGACATTAAAACAGCTTTTTCTTAAAGAGCACATTTTATGCTTTTTTGTCTTTTCTAACCCATAAAGACAAAGTCTTGCCTTTATGTATCTATTACAAACTCCCAATGTTCACTAAGTTAGTACAGTTGCACACACATTAACACACATGCTCAAGACTTATACTTCAAATACACACTAATGGAGAGACGTCAGAGTGGGGGGAGCTGCTCATTGGAGGACCACCCCCATCAGTACCACATTACGCGGCGGGGAGGGACCCAGACCAAGCTTTCAAAAGCGCTGGAGAAAGGGCACAGATGGCGGTAAGAGTTTCCTGACAATCTACATAGTTCAGTGTGTGGTGACTCATGTCACGCCGCTCTATAGGAGTCTGAAATCAAAAACCAAGACCAGAAAAGTCGCACAATAGCCGTTCTTTATTTATTTCTCATGTTTATACTGGCCATCAAGCGATTCATTGATAATGTGCTCCCAATATAAGTGATTGGGGACAAATTCCTCAGTTCTCATTCTTCACACTCAAAGTGCACATGTACATTCAGTATAAATTTAAAGTGATTAAATGAAATCAGGCTGTGTGTGTGTGTGTGTGAGCAGGGCTTGAAAGTAACTATAAATACTCTTGTCAGCATAACTGAGATGTTTTTCATGTAATTTTTCAAATGAAATCTAAAATAGATCATTCTGCTTTCACGCCAGGAGTTTTTTTTTATGATGTACTGTACTCAACTATTTGTGGAAAGGCATGGATCAAAAGCCCGAATATTGTTCCGCTGCTACCTGTCAGTCAGGAACATTTTCCATTTCAGTTTGCATTGAAAAAGCTCTATTCCTATGGAGAGCAATCTGTGAAAAGGATGTTTGAAGAACAAACGTCACTCCTTTCAGTTTGGAAGTAGGAAATAACATTTGAATAATTCACTTTTTGCTTTCCTAGTATTACTACTGTCAGTGCTAGTTGGCAGTGTGAGCAGTGTGTTTGACACCACTGTGTCTGGTCCCATGAAAAAAGCTGTAGTCTCGCATTGTCAGACCTTCTTCCACAGTGCTGCAAAGGAAGGTCTGGCTAGTCCACACAGCATTCCTGGATGAGGGAACAACGTGCTCTGGTTTATTGGTATTTCTTTAAACCAATCACAATCGTCTTGGGCGGGGCTAAGCTCCAGACAGAGCCACGGTGCCGCTGCTGAATAGTCTCAGGAAGGAACTTGTTTTGGTGAAACGTGTACATTCAAAAGTAGTTTTAGTCGTCAACAGAAACTCCGATTGGACAGATAGTCTAGCTAGCTGTCTGGATTTGCCCTGCAGAGATCTGAGGACCAGGTAACCATAGTCCTCAGATTGGACAGATAGTCTATCTAGCTGTCTGGATTTACCCTGCAGAGATCTGAGGACCAGGTAACCATAGTCCTCAGATTGGACAGATAGTCTAGCTAGCTGTCTGGATTTACCCTGCAGAGATCTGAGGACCAGGTAACCATAGTCCTCAGATTGGACAGATAGTCTAGCTAGCTGTCTGGATTTACCCTGCAGAGATCTGAGGACCAGGTAACCATAGTCCTCAGATTGGACAGATAGTCTAGCTAGCTGTCTGGATTTACCCTGCAGAGATCTGAGGACCAGGTAACCATAGTCCTCAGATTGGACAGATAGTCTGGCTAGCTGTCTGGATTTACCCTGCAGAGATCTGAGGACCAGGTAACCAGAGTCCTCAGAAATCAGCCGCAGGTTAGAGCGCCAACACAGAGACAGAGGACTCTAATCCCGGTAATGAAATGTCGCCAATATAGACTGTAAAATTGTGCTTGTAAAAGTTATTGTAAAAGTTATATATTTACATTGTATCTGTAGATGTTGAAAGCAAGCAGAGTATTGATTATACTTTTGTATGTTTCAGTTTTAGCTTTTCCTTACAATGTCAATACACCTGTGGACTAGGGATCAACTGTCTTCAGAGTCTTGACGTTAGGAACATGTTTATCTGGCTGTTATATTCAGCACACCTACCGAGGGCAGCACAATTAGATAAGCTGAGACCATTTCAAACCATAGAAATGAAATGGATAGAAAAGCCATACAGCTTTTTTCAGTGGTTATTCGATTAGTTCAAAACAAAATGGCGTTTGTTGTTAGGTTGTCAGGGTGACAACGTGCAAGTTTGCTAGGATCGTTGTAATCTGTTCTCCGGAGCACCAGGGTTTTTCTGTAACCAATGCCACATGAAAGCACAGCGGAACCAGCCAACCAGATGGCCAACCAGCAGGCGACTGACTGGGTTGCTAACTCGGCCATGCCCGCACGCCGCACTGGTCACAGAAATCAAGCCGAACAAAGCTGTCAATCGTCTTTTTCGTTACTGCAAAAGCTCTGCTCCACGAGTTGCAGAGACTAGTCGGTTTACAGGGAAGTTAGTTAATTGCGTAGTACAGATAACAAATGGCTGCCACTCTGACCAGTGTGGATTTGAATGGGAACAGCCAATAACCCCAACGCCTTATTTCTGTCTTAAACATTTCCGACCCAAACAGAACATCAGCCATTAGCCAGAAGAATCAGTAAAAAACAAGATCCCCCGATTTCTTTCTAATAGACCAGGTATTCATTAGAAGAGTGTGAAAGCAATCTGACATCTCTGAGCCTTAATACATGTGTCCTGTCCCTCATTTAAAAAGAACTGGAGGATAAAGAAGATAGGCAATGATGAGGTTATCAATGGAGCAGAAGGACTGAAAATAACATTAATTTGACTTAAAACCACCATTATCTTTTAATATTTGTTAATTTGACCCCAACACTGGATATCCAGTCTAGGGTCATAACAATGAGTCTTATTTCTTTAGAAAAGCTGAACACCGTGGACTGATGCAACCTTTTCAGCTTCTGTAACACTGAAATATTTGGAAATCAAGTCATTTTGTGAATGCAAGGACATGCTGGTGAGGTCAGTGTCTCGTGTTTATTCATCAAAAGAGAAAGAAATTGATTTTGCTTTTTCCTGTCAAGCTGTCCTTCAACTGAAGGCAACAGGCTTGGCTCAGCTGTCGATGCGTTGAACCCTCTACTGAGTTTTTTGATTTAACTTTTATGGCAGCAGAGATTTTTGGGGATAAAATGAGAAACACATACCTGGTCAGAATCAGCCAATTACAAGAAATAGGATTTCTAAAAAAACAAGAATTCAAGAACTTGGACAGTTGAAAAGATACAAAATAGATACACAAAAACATTTGAGTCTGGTCAACACAAAATTCCAACCAAGGGATCTTCTTTACCATAGCTTCCATGTTGCCCGGAAACATAGCCAGAATTTACTTTGTCTTTGAAATTGGTGGTTGCTTTCTATTAAAGTGTAACTCAACTCGGATTCTTCCAAGATTTATGTCTTGTTTAAAATCAGCTTTCAAGTAGTTTAACACAGTTGGAAATGTCCTCCTTTGCTGTCTGGGACGCAGTTTTTGTCTGAATTTCTCTCACAAAATGCATTGATGCAATTTATTTTGACTAATGAGACCTTGGCGGGAAGAAAAAATGCAGTACACAGTGTTCAACTCAGGTCTTCAGTTTATTGAGTTTTTTGTGTAATGATTGAACAAACATGTTTTTCAGGTGTTACAGTCAGAGATGGGAAGTAACGAAGTACAAATACTTCGTTACTGTACTCAAGTAGATTTTTCAGATATTTTTACTTTACCATTTCTTTTTTGGGCGACTTTTTACTTTGACTCCTTACATTTTATCGTTACTTTCTACTCCTTACATTTTACAAAACTGTCTCGTTACTTTAGTTTTGTACAAAAGGTCGTCTATTAGCTGTGATTGTGAGTGCACGCCACACGGAGAAAGAAAAAAGTGAGAGAAAAGAAAAAGAGACTAGCAGTCCAGAGGATAATCAGCTGAGATCGTGTGTGCGTCTTTGTAATTTGTAAGTCACATAACTTATGTTGTCAGTTCATTTAAGCCTGTTGTTATATTGGTCTGTAGTTCTGGTACATTTAAAAGTTAGCTTGTTTGTGTTCTTCACCTGTTACCTAGGTTACTCCTGTTAGCTGGGTTACACCTGGCTGTTGACTCAATATAATGGCGATTGTTGAACGTGCTCATTAAGATAATGTAATGCATGATTTCAAACCATGACGTCTTAGTGTATTACCAACAGTAACCTTGGAAACGGTGGTCCCAGCTCTTTTCAGGTCATGGACCAGCTCCTCCCGTGTAGTTCTGGGCTGATTTCTCACCTTTCTTAGGATCATTGAGACCCCACGAGGTGAGATCTTGCATGGAGCCCCAGTCCGAGGGAGATGGACAGTCATGTTTAGCTTCTTCCATTTTCTAATGATTGCTCCAACAGTGGACCTTTTTTCACCAAGCTGCTTGGACATGTCCCCGTGGCCCTTTCCAGCCTTGTGGAGGTGGACAATTTAGTCTCTAGTGTCTTTGGACAGCTCTTTGGTCTTGGCCATGTTAGTAGTTGGATTCTTACTGATTGTATGGGGTGGACAGGTGTCTTTATGCAGCTAGCGACCTCAAACAGGTGCATCTAATTTAGGATAATAAATGGAGGGGAGGTGCACATTTTGAAGGCAGACTAACAGGTCTTTGAGGGTCAGAATTCTAGCTGATAGACAGGTGTTCAAATACTTATTTGCAGCTGTATCATACAAATAAATAGTTAAAAAATCATACATTTTGATTTCTGGATGTTTTTTTAGATTATGTCTCTCACAGTGGACATGCACCTACGAGGACAATTTCAGACCCTCCATGATTTCTAAGTGGGAGAACTTGCAAAATAGCAGGGTGTTCAAATACTGATTTTCCTCATTGTATGTTTTAGGCCTATTGGCAGACAGCTATTTAAAATGTAGGCAATGGCATAAAGAGCCTTTTTTCAATGTCCGCTGTAATTTCTCAGCGTTTCCCTAGTAACATCTGTCTTTGTCACAGCTTTGTCATTCACACGGGTACTTTTACTTTTATACTTTAAATACATTTCCAAGCCTCTACTTTGTTACCTTTACTTGAGTATAGACGTTAAATCAGTACTTCTACTTTTACCAGAGTACTTTTTAACATAATTATCTGTACTTCTACTTGAGTACAAGAAATGAGTACTTTTGGCATCTCTGGTTACAGTGGATGCAGGAACAGATTTAGGCAGTGACTATGTGACTAATTTTGACTAATCTGACTTTGCTGCTATCCTATCTTCCAACCAGGAGGATTTACAACCTCCAGATTAACATATTCAACATCCAACGAAATAGTCTCAACAGCGACTGTCAAAGGCAAGGCAGTACTGTCAAAATTTGCAAAAGCTCCCTCTGCAAAACTCTAGTGCACTTTTGCCAATATTGACACTGTTTCATAAAATACTTGGTCTCAACTTCCTGAAAAATGGACAGCCACGTAAAACAGATCTGCCTTAAAATGTATAAACTGCCTTCTATTGCAACATAAGAACAATGCCTCTTTAATGCGAGCAACCCATTTTTCTATCACTGCAGATTTACCTTTGAAGAAGACATGAACATCATTAATAACTCATAATTGATATACTTCAGTTGTCTCATTAGTTAATGTATTGTTCTTACATCAACTCATGTAGGAGATAGTATTCATTCTTCTACATTTCTGATAGGTCATGAAATAATAATACATTTCATTGATATAGCGCTTTACAGTACATGGTATTAAAATACACTTTACAGCAAAACCAGCACATTTAGCACATTAAAAACAGATAAACTATAAAACCAACACATAAAACAAGCATATAAAAATCAATTAAAAAGCAAACTGTTGTATGTGGAAAGCTAATCTGAAGGTGTGTTTTGATGTGTCCAGGTCAGCACATACAAATACTAGATTACATTAATTTATCAATGCCGTCATGATAAATAATGGACCTTTACCATGAAGTGTTACCAAAGAAAAAGTAAAGATGGAGAAAAGTCAGCCCGTCTTCATCGAGGAAACGGCCACATGAGTCGATTGAGTAAGAAACTCATAACGGCCGATAAATGTTTCTTATTAGGGGCAACTCATATTCCTGAGTAGAGATATAATAAAATACAGTAGCAGGTATTATAGTAACATGAACAAATAGTAACATGTAATTGAGAATCTGTGCTAGCATTAGCAAGTTAAGCTAACAAAGTTTGTTTCCCAAACTGTTTGAATGAATTTAGCAATTGATGACAGCAGCCATCCTGTTAAAGTCCATGTGAGAACTTTATCAAATATTACTTTAATCTGTGTTCTTATGACACTGAAGAAGATTATATAAAGTCCTCTGAGGAGTTATGTTTTATCATTGTAGGATTCTTTGAATTAAAGATGCTAATGTATCATGAACAATAAAGGTTATAATCTTTGGTACAGTCAACGTTGTAATCTAAAAGAAATAAAGTAGCACACAGTGATGAAGTCAGGTCTCCACTTTATTGAATATTCTGCTCAAGAAGAGAGTCAACATATCCAACAGGTGTTGCAGTGTCTCAGGAATCTGACATTTCTTCATCTCTGAAACATCAGCAGGGTTTGCAACTAAATGCTGTTAACAGTAACAACTTTTTCTTTTAGAACTATGATTTATAATATCTTGGATTGACATAGTATTGATTAATATGTATTGATATAGGCTTAATATATTTAAGTATCAGGAGATAGAATACAAAGTTACAGAAAGTAACATGCGATGAAAGGTTAAACTGATTGTGAAGCACTAACCAGTGTGAGAAGAAGGCTGGGCATCAAATCAACAACTGATTAACAGGAAAATACATTTCTTCAACTCTATAAACATCAACAATGTCCTCAACATCTAACATAAAAAATGTGTTCCCAGTGACTCTCTCCTCACAGCAGTCGTCGTTAACTGAACCCAAAGTACAGACTTTAAAGACAAACTTAATGATTCCTCTTGTGTTCTGAAAAGAATTTAACAGAAATACTGCTCAGAGAAGAAAAAACAAAACGCTAAATAAAACAAAAAGGCTCTTAAGCTAATTCATATCCCATCACCAACATGATTATTTCAACAAAACAAGTTAATATTTTTTCTTTTACATCATTTGTGAGTTATAGTTCAACATACTAGTTATGATGACGCAATTGTGTAACGATATAAGCTCTTTATCTTTAAGTGTCAAGAATTAGAATAGAAATGTAATATTAAAACTATATCTGTTATCTATCAAGCAATGGAAGTTTAAACTTAATATAAATCTGAAGAAGAAACCAGTTTCAGACGACGGCTGCACATCAAATCAGCATGAACATATTGACAGAAAATCCCACATACAGCCTCCTGATTACATCAAAGTTCCTGGTCCCTCTGGGTCTGAATGCAGGGGTTACATTTGTGATGCATGTTTAAGATAAAATGTAAACCCATATCCATATTTACAGACCAAGAATCTAACAAGTTATTGCTCCTATTTAACTGGATGCAGCTTCACATAGTTGGATGTATTATAAACCCAAAAACCTGGGTAAACAGGCTCAGTGAATGTGGTGTGAAAGGTGTGGAGGTGCCTCAGTGTGTTAGAGGAGACTCTGTAGAAGGACAGAGTGCCAGCAGGCCAGTCCAGATACACCCCCACTCTGAACAATTTAAAAAAAGTACTTCACAAAGAAGAAAAGGAACAAAATGCTAAATAAAACAATTATTGTACATGAGCTGTGAGTTATATTTCAACATACAGGTGTTGACAAAGACAATGAGTTTTGATATACTCCCTGTATCTTAAATATCAAGTAGTAAGCAATGAAAGTTTAAACTGATTAGAAATGTGTACCAGCCTGTTTTAGAATAAAGGCTGTGCATCAACACACACACACACACACACACACACACACACTGATTACATTATCAATTGTGCTGGTCCCTCTGGGTTTGAATATGTTTAAATTTGTGAAGCATGTTCGAAATAAAATGTGATGTTCAGTTGTTCTTTAAACTTTAAATGTAAACCCAGATTATTTTTGACAGTCCAAGAATCTGAGAAGTATTTGTTACTACTCCTATTCAAGTGGACACAGGTACGCATCGTTTTGTCTATAATAGACGTTGAATCCTGGGTAAACAGGCTCAGTGAATGTGGTGTGAATGGTGTAGAGGTGCCTCAGTGTGTTAGAGGAGACTCTGTAGAAGGACAGAGTGCCAGCAGGCCAGTCCAGATACACCCCCACTCTGCTACAGCCATCAGAGGGAAAAGGACTGCTCCACACATCCTCATTATTTTTTAATGCAAGAAGTGAATGACGCCCCCAATTGTGATTTTCAAAAGCCCACGATTTGGTATTACGTCCAAACTGGTTCTCTAAAGTGGATGACTTTCTTTCAATTTCCTTGTATGCAACAGCAATATTAACAGAAACATTATTACTGGAATTTTGTCTCCACTCCACCTCCCAGTAATGCTTCCCAGATAATCTCTCTTTGCACAACACCTGGTGTATTTGGCTAAACCTCTCTGGATGATCAGGATAGGACTGCTCTGGTCCATGTGTTGCCCTCTTGTTTCCCTCAGACAGAATGATGTTGTAGTTTGCAGTGTTTGGGTCCAGGTTGAGATCACAGGCATCTGATGGAGAGATCAAAACCAAATGTGTTATCAGTTATTCTGATGATCAAACAGGTTTCTGGAGGAGAGTTATTAATACAGCAAGTTTTTAAATAAAAAAAATGGAAACAGACTTACACCAGAACAGATCTCTTCTGTCTGTGATGGTCTCCACAGGAGGGAGGACAGGCTTTGTAAAGTCTTCAGTGACCAGAATGCCGTTCTTGTAATGGTAGATGGTTGCTCCTGTGTAGTTTCTTGTTTGCAATGGTTGCTATGAGGAAACGGAATCGACTGTTGTTCTGCTGTGCTTTGGCAAAGTGATGGAAAGCTTTGGCTTTTTCTCTCATTTTGGTGTAAACTTCAGCTGAGTAGAACCATGAATCTTCATTGGTACTTCCCAATTTAGGGAAGTGCAAGTAGTCGGCCATCACATCAAGGTCGGTATCACCCCTTTCCACTGAGGTGAAAACAAAGCACAGAACATCTTCTGCATCTGGAGCAAGAACCACTCTGTCCAGCTCTGACTGATTTGGGACGATCTTTGTTCCCTCCATGGTATCTACACAGGATCTGATGACGTTGATTTCTCTCTCTTTACGATCCAGCCACTTGGTTAGTTTGTCCTGACTGAATGGTGACTTGTCTCTGTCTTCAAAGAGTTGGTCTAGTGAGCTCTCATCTTCTTTTCCTTCACGGATGGAGGGAAGTTTCTCCGCCAAAGCCTGCTGGAGTTTAGATGCATAACTACCACACAATGTTTGGAAAGTGCTCAACTCTTCTCGAATCACAGGAAACTGCTGCACCACATTGTCTTCCAGAGAATCGTTGCATCTTGTTTGTTTTTCCTTTAAATCTTCTAGACTATACAGCGCCTTACTCACTAGACTGTCCTTAATCCCTCTTGTAAGCTCAGCACCTTCTGCGTGGAAATTCTTCAGCGGCATCAGCCAGACCTTCACTGGAACAGACTTCTCTCCTTTTTCTCCCAGTAGATGTGGGAGTTGTTCGTAGGTCTTCACTGCATCTTCAAATGTTGCAGGGTTTCTATCAAGAATGAAGTCTCCATAGAATTTGCAGGATAATTTCTTAGTCAGGGCTTTTTGTTCATCAGTCAGCTTGACCTGAGCTTCTGCCTTAATATTAACCAACTGTAACATGTTTACTGCAGCGTATATGCTGACCTGGGTGCTCTGAACACTGCTGGCCTCTAACTTCTCACTGTCAAACACAAAGAAAGCATTTGCCCCATAAAGGATGCCTGTGACTACATGTGTTGCTGTGCTCTTCTTAATGATATCCATCTGTTGGGGTTGCATGGATAGTTGTTCAATCATCAACTGCTTGAAGTTGGTGGTAGCTTTGTACTGACATGTCACTCTGCTCTGATTGTAGAATTTCTTCTTATCATTCAGATACTTGGCAGATCCTCCAAATTCAATCAGTCCACCCAGGACACTGGCTTTCAGAGAAACTTCGACATCCAGCAGATTGCACTTGGATTCAGTGGAGTCAGATGTAGAAATATAAGAACCACTGGTGCGCTGAGAGGTTTCAGTTATCTTGCCTTTTAGAGTTGTATCATCCCACAATGTCATACCTATAGAAATAGAAAAACATCAGTCATCTGATAAGGCAAGAAAATTATTTTGTTGATCTATCTGATCTATCAGAGGAGAGCGTGCAATTACACCCTGCGACTGAACAGAGAACAATACTCCCCTCTGTATGTTGGTTGACGTGCTGACGTTTATGGTAAGCGTATGGTCTCATGTCCCGTGCTCCCGTCTCACGGACACTACTTTGCTGCTCCCGCAAAAACTTACTCACTTACTCAATACTCAAGCACTTAGTTTTCTTCTCTTACGACTGCCTCGCTGATCTCACAATTGTGACGGGGTGGTGATGGTGCAGTGAACATGACACATGCCTTTGGTGTGGGAGACCTGGGGTTGAATCCCACTGCAATACATTAACCAATGTGTCCCTGATCTCGAAAAAAAAGGTTGATGAATAAGAACAAGGCTTTTAAATGAATTATAATTTAGTTTAGGTTCAGAAATAATTAACAGGCTTGAATCAAAGATGGCTGTAACCCCCCCTCCTTGGCCTGAGCCTCTAGGAATGTGAGTATTATGACTGGGAGGAGTGGATTAATTAAGACTAGCATATTCTTCATGGCACAGCCATGTTTCAGTAAGACAGCATTTGATTATCTGATATCAGATAACTTACTAGTAATGCTTTAGAAGAAAGAGTTCTAATATTTAATAGTCCATATCTTATGTTCCTATTCTGTTCTTTCATTGCAGTGTTAGTTTTAATTCTGATTAGGTTGTCAAGCATAGCGCCTCTTTTTTCACTCTCAGAGACGCAGTGGTGCAAAAAGTGGGTTTGCACGGTATGCGCCAAATAGGGGCCATGGGGCAGTGGTGCAAATATGGAGAGGGAAAAGGAGATGAAGTGAATGTGAAGGGATGAGACAGCAGTTAAATAAGGGAAGGTGATAGCAACAGGTAGGATTTAAAGTGTGACGTTTGTGCTTGGAGGCTTGTAAATATTCATGTTAACATACCAGCTAGCGATTGCTAACACTGGGAATGTAGCAGCCAAATGGGGTTTATGGTAGTTTACAAACACAAGACAAGTTCACAACCAAAATCCTCAATGACAAGAATCTGGAAAACATAACTAATGCAATAACTCTGCTTTACCATGGAATCATGCATAGATCTGCTACCAAACTGGAGGCTGGCCAATATTCATGTTAACAGACCAGCTGGTGTTAACTCAATGCAAACCAATATTACTGATAGCTCCATTTAGATTTTGGTTAAACCCTATGGTACCAATCCCATGCATGACATATCTCAATAATGATTAAGGTCAAATAACAACTGGTAAATATAAGGTAGCATGCACAATAAATGTTAAGAAAAAAATAAATTTAAAAAATATATATTTAAAATACAAAATGTGTGTGTGTAACTTCAAGAGCAGCACAACCTTACTGCACAAGAGTCTTATCTGATGCATCACTAGGCTGATTTAAGAATTAAATGTAGGCTGCTAGATTTAACAGTGAGTTCCTTCATTCAGGTGTGAGGACGTTGGATCAGGAAAGACAGGGGAAGGCAACAGGTAGGTTTAACCCTCGTGTTGTCTTCCCGTTAACCATGAACTTGTCCTTCCAGGTCGAAATTGAACATGAATTTTTTTTGTCTTACTCCAATGTTTTTGTCACTTTTTCTGATTTATATGTCACTTTTTCCAGCTTTTTTTGAAACCTGAGCTGGTTTAATAATAGGTTTTAGATTTATTCTTGGAATTCATGGTCAACAAACCTCATTTATATCAAATTATACGTACGTTTTTATTTAAAAAGGCAGAATTTATGACTTATTTTGACTAATAGTTAAGATCAGAGGATGTTAAGTGGATCACAGATGGGTATAAGTTTAGTCCGGATACTGATTTGAAACCATTAAAAAAAATAATTCAAATGCTATAAGATTAAATAAAAATAATTCAATGAAAGTAATCATTCAATTTTACCTGAAGAATGTTGTATGGAATCATCCATGTTATTTATGGGCGATTTAGTTGAAAGAAATCCATATTTCTGATGTAAAACAATGGGTCAGTTTGACCCGAGGACAACAGTAGGGTTAACATTAGATGAAAGTGTATGGGGCCAAAGATAGTTGCTGCTTACCCCTCTGATACTGGGTAGTTGCACCCTGAAGAGAGGTATAAAATACAAGAATAATAGTTCCAGTGCAGCATGAGAAAATAGGACAACCCTAGTCCAGGATGGTGTAAAAAGGGCTGCAGCCACAGTAATTACAATTACATTTTTCATATTCCTCGCAGGATAATATACCAACAATTTATCCTGCATCCCTAATATATTTATCTAATTATCGGTCACGACTATTGTACATTGTAGAATTACAAAGCATTTGCTTATTTTAATAGTGAATATGAATATTTAAGAGGTGAGGTTAAAGTAGTGTTACAACTTAATGAAATGATTTCAGTAGAACTGTGACAGATATATTTAGAAATATTTTTTAATGATAATGTATCCAACACTTACCTGGGATCAGATTATCTCTGCGAGCATCATAGAGCATTCCCAGGGTGAAAGGTCGACCCAGGGCAGCAACGGTCATGTGATCTGAGGCCATTTCTCCAACCTGTTGAGGAAAGTGAACACAGCCTTCAGTACTTAATGTACACTCTAAAGTAGTACGAGTGTTGATAGTTTCAAACACTGGGAGTCAACTCTCCTTTACACACACACACACACACACACACACACACACACGCACACACACACACACACACACGACAAAGTTAAGAGACAGACAGACAGACGGTCTATGGTGATTACAAGTACAGTATTTCTCTGTAGAGTCTAGTCTGACATTGACAGCCTTACACAGTTCAGTAAAAGTATAAATAAATAGTCTTCTGTATATCTGATCATCACCCTCTGTCTCTGTACGCCCAGTCAGTCCTCACCTGGTGAAGTTGAGTAGATCAGAGGAGTTGTGTGAGAGTCTTCTTGACTTCCGACTGGAGCTTCCAGTGTGATGATCTGATGCTGTGAGATTCCTTATATCCTGTCAGAACACCTGTGACCCCTCCCTCTCACATGCCTGCACACATACACCTGGAATCTGGGCAGATCCCTAACAGGATTTGGTCCTATGGTATTACGGGCCCTCTTCCAGTCTCTGGGAAGATCATCACCCCAGCAACGGGTTCATTGCTCCAGGGTGGAACAATGATTCGCTCTCCAAAACATTCCTGATGTTCACCCTGGCTCACAGCTACACCACACTAACAAACTGATCTCTTATCTAACCCTCTTTTAATCATATTTAATTAAAATGTCAAGCTGAAACATTCTGTGTTGACTCAAATATTCTTAAATATAAGATGCTGTATGCCTCTCATCCCAACCTTAGTCAAACACACAACTCTTAATGCATCAACAGTACATCTCTAGGATTACTATTAAAACCATTGTCAGGTTAGCCCTTCACCGTCTACTTGCTGTAAATAAGTTGTGACTTTGTGGGAATAAAAGTTAAAAGTTACAGTGCAGTGGTGGAAATAAAGAAATATTTATAGAAAGGCAGCATCAAACAGAAAGGTCTTCAGCCTTGATTTAAAAGAACAGAATAACAGCAGACCTGCACTTTTTGGAGAGTTAGTTCCAGATATGTGGAGCATAGAGACTAAACTCTACCTCGGTTTAGGTCTGACTCTGGGGACAGAAACCAGACCTTTCCCAGACAGCCTGAGGGATCTGGATCACATAAGAAATGTATTTTTGCAATACACCAACAGTAGTAATTTAAAATCAAATCTTTGAGGGACAGGGAGTCAGTCTAAAGACCAACATGAACAGGCCTTACTATTGTGTGCCATTTTAGGCATTTATTTCCACAGAACAGAAGACATGAAAGAGGAGAGAGGGGCACAATGACATGCAGCAAAGGGCCGCAGGTCTGAGTCAAACCCGGGCCGCTACATAGAGAACTAAACCTCTACATAGGTGCCCCCACTCTGCCAGCTGAGCTAGCCCGGCCTCCCTATTTCTCAGCTTGATGACAGTACGCATTTTCAGCTCACTTATTTCATAGGAGGGACTGCATTTGTCATACTTCAGAGAATTGAGGAACCAAATGCAGAGATTAGCCAGGAAGGAGAGTTTTTATGTTGAGGATTTATTTACAAAAACAGGGAAATACAAAAATGGGATCAAAAAATGCAAAACCAAACGACACCAGGAGTTAACACGGAAGCAGGCAAAAAAAAGTCGAAAAACTCAAAAATCCAAAAATTCCGAAGTGAAAAGTAAAACCAAAAACAGGAACACAGAACCTGGGGAAACCTCACAAGGGCAGAAAGACTGCAATGAAGAGTCCAAACGCTGAACACACCGACAGGAACCAACAAAAGGATCTGACACAAGACAAAGGGAACAGAGGTTAAATACAAGAGGTAACGAGCAAACAAGGAACAGGTGAGACAACAGGTGAATCACATCAGGGCGGAGACGACAATCACAGAGGTGGGACAACACAAGGCAGGTAGTACAACCAGACAAGACTAGACAGAAAGACTATCAAAATAAAACAGGAAACAGGACATACAGACACTCATGGGACAAACACAAGACAGGAAGTATACCTAGACAAGGGAGGACACACAGAGTATGACAAAAAACAGGAAACAGGACAAATGCACAACAGGAAACAATAACAGAAGCTCAAAACCAACAGAAACCATAACAAGGTATTATTACTTTATCACACATTTACATGAGCAGACAGATAGCATTCACGCCATTGCCTATGGAAGAACTCATCAGAAGCACAATCTGGCCTAAGTAACCCCTCCCCCACCCCCCATGCAGCATTGATGTGTCTTAAAGCTGACATTACAGTAACTGTTGTTGAACAGAGTAGAAATGGAAGAAGAGGATATGTCTGTCACTTTTTACTTGTTAACATCTTGGTTTCCTGACTCCTTGTTGACACAAGTGGAGCTCTAATGCAGTAACAAAAGATGTGAGTGCAAAGATTTTGCAAACGCAAGTTCCAAATACCCTGGGGGCTAAGCCCCCCCGTCTTTAAATCCTAGTGACGTCCGTGGCCAGTTTCATTGATTACAGTGGAAGCGTAATGTTGGAACATCCGCTCTGCATTTGTTACACATGCAATGTGCAACAATAGGTTTTATAGATGTGTATGCAAACATATATTTTTGATTTTATTTATATGTAATGTATTATTTTTACAACATCAACACAATCCATTAAAATGACCATAACGCCCATGATAACGCTGCTTTTGTGGAAAGAATACTAGAGCAGTGTCTTTCCACAGAAAGTGAGACATGCCTACTGGGAAATATAAATATGATAGATATGATAAAACTTTATCCCATAAGAATGACAATATTATTCATCTCCTCTCAAGAAAAGAAACATACTGTCCATGCATGGAGAGATGCTGTTAGCAAGCCTGAGCATGCTCTTATGGGGGGTTGTTAGAAAGGAGCTGCTCCTGTGGAATGAATACTTGGATAGATTCCAGTTTTACTTGGTAGCAGCTGGGACATGTCTCCCATCCATCATCTAACAGTCCCAGAAAAATATCAGATAGGCAGTAATGAGTACATGCACAGTAATATTCCACTATTATTCCTAATATGATAATATTCTGAATTTGATACAGGTCATAAACAGCATATTCTGTTTGGATATCCCGAAAAGACCGGTTTCCGAATTAAGCAATTTCCTATTAAGACATGTGGGATATGCCGGTATTATTCGGGTTTTAGAAGCATTCTTTGGACATGTATACATCACATTGGTGATAAGCGTCTGAATCTGGGTTTTAGACGTAGTTTGGGACATTTTACGGTAGTGGTGGGGGGACAATGAAACTAAAAATACTGTCAGCTGTTATGCAGTGACCCAGGGGAGGGAAACATGAAGTAAAAACAGAAACTCTCAAAACCAAACTAACAATACGCACATTGACTTGACATCAAGTAATTTGCTGGTCTATTGATAGTGTAATTTGGAAGAAGCAGACACTGTATGATCCATGTCTGTGTAAAAGGGCCACACACACACACACACACATCTCTTATAAAAAAATATAAATAGAAGACTGTCCTATTTTAATGCTTGTAGAGCAGGAACATATGCACCAATACCACGCTGCTCTGGTGTCCGGTGTAGCCAGTTTCATTGATCATACTGTAGTGGAAGTGTAGTGTATGTGTATAATGTAATGTAGCAGGCCGGTCCAGTCTGCTCTGTGTGTTGCTATGGTTGTTCTCC
Source organism: Etheostoma nigrum (assembly GCA_029931835.1). Taxonomy (NCBI): domain Eukaryota; kingdom Metazoa; phylum Chordata; class Actinopteri; order Perciformes; family Percidae; genus Etheostoma; species Etheostoma nigrum. The sequence continues at coordinate 1,684,341 of CM057257.1, forward strand.
TCAAACCAACCAGCAGACAGTTTGCATGGCTGAGGACCTGGTAGAGATGCCCAGAAGAAAAGGAGACACACAGATACTTTTACACATGACCAAAGACTTGGATACCAACAGGTTTTAGCATATGCACCTAACTTTATCAAGAAGATGGTTGAAGGAATGAAAGAGGGACGCTGTGTTTACATGGTCCCAGCAAGTCCACCATCGGTGGAAACTTTAAAAAAATATATTCTATACTATTTTGCAAGGCTGTGTGTAAACAGTAATATTTATAGAATATTCACTTCTATTTGGCCTGCTCAGAATATTGTCTTTGTTATAACATTATGTGCATGTAAATGTAGTCAGTGCATTTAACAGAACGGCATTTCCTCAGCCCAGGATGTTAAATAATAATAATTATGTAAACCTACAATTACAGCTTTTTTATTTTATATTTGACCTTTATAAATCAAAGGTGTCCTGGCCCCCTTAATGAAATCCAAGGTGCAGGGGTTACTGTTTAAATGGGTTAGCAGTATCTTTCCACAGATACTGAGACACACCTACTGCACTGGGAAATATTAACTCTATTCTACAGATGATCTCACCATGTCTGCAGAACTAATAGTTGAGTAGATTCCAGTTTTCTTGGTAGCTGCTGAAACACGTCTTACACCAAATATAACAGTCCCACTAAACATGATCAGGTATGCATTAATGCATTTAACAGAAAGACCTTTACTCCAGACCAGGGAGTTTAATAGTTTAGGTAGCTTTCATAACATAAAACCACTAGAACTACAACTTATTATGAAGCAATTTCTAAAATTATAATGGTTTGAATTAGAGATGCTCTAGATTGATCAACTGCCGATTATTATTGGTCGATTGGCTCCTCTTAAAAAAAGAAAAGTACACACACAGTAAGACAGAAATTACACATATTGTACAGAAAATGACAACACATGACAAAGAATCATGTTTCATATCCTCTGATCCAGATGTTAATTGGCAGCATGCTGATTTTGGTTTAGCAACAGAATGAATACTTGGATAGATTCCAGTTTTACTTGGTAGCAGCTGGGACATGTCTCCCATCCATCATCTAACAGTCCCAGAAAAAATATCAGATAGACAGTAATGAGTTCATGCACAGTAATATTCCACTATTATTCCTAATATGATAATATTCTGAATTTGATACAGGTCATAAACAGCATATTCTGTTTGGATATCCTGATAAAGGCGGTTTCAGTAATAAGCATTTTCCTATTAAGACATATGTGGTACATGCCGGTATTCTTCGGGTTTTAGAGACATGTATACATCACATTGGTGAGAAGCGTCTCTATCTGGGTTTTTGACGTAGTTTGGGACAGTTTAGGGTGGTGGTGGAGGGACAATGAAACAACGTTGTAAAAATGTTGTAAGTTTTTACTTATTAATAATCCAAAATGTAAATTCACAAAAAACACTGACAGTTCTTTCAGATTTAGTAATTTGATGATGCATCCACCTTATTTATTCAAAAGTATTAGTATCGCATTAGTACCGGCGATACTGACCTGTATTTACTTGGTACACCACTAGTTGATGTTTAGGACTTTGTGTTGTTGCTTTTGTATTTGTGTTGAAGAGTTTGTGTTTGTGTTGAACCGTCTCTAACACCGTGCTTTGGCTACATTGAACGTGCAGCGTATGCAGACTGCAGAATGTTTCTTTTAGCCGGCTACACCTGCTGCGTCCGCCGTAGGATTGTGGGAGTCACAGGCGAGACGGAGAGCTTTTGCTTTCAGATTGTTGTCGTTTCTTCAGTTTTTGGAGCCGGTGCAGCGCTGTGAAACGTCCATCTACTGTCAGCTGTTATGCAGTGACCCAGGGGAGGGAAACATGAAGTAAAAACAGAAACTCTCAAAACCAAACTAACAATACGCACATTGACTTGACATTAAGTCAAATGCTGTCTTTCTTCATGGCTGAGGACCTGGTAGAGATGCCCAGAAGAAAAGGAGACACACAGATACTTTTAAACATGATCAAAGTTTTGGATACCAACAGGTTTTAGCATATGCACTAACTATATTTATAGAATATTCACTTCTATTTGGCCTGCTCAGAATATTGTCTTTGTTATAACATTATGTGCATGTAAATGTAGTCAGTGCATTTAAGAGAACGACATTCAGCTCAAATGTTTAATGATAATAATTTATGTAGTCTTCCTAATGTAAACCTACAATTACAGCTTTTTATTTAATATTTGACCTTGATCACAGCATTTCTGCAGAACTAATAGTTGAGTAGATTCCAGTTTTCTTGGTAGCTGCTGAAACACGTCTTACACCCATTATATAACACAATCAGGTATGCATTAATGCATTTAACAGAAAGACCTTTACTCCGACCAGGGACTTTATCATTAGTTTAGGTAGCTTTCATAACATAACAACTATAACTACAACTTATTATAAAGCAATTTCTAAAATATGAATGGTTTGAATTAGGGAAGCCCCTATTGACCCACCACAGATTATGATCGGGTGCTCGGCATTGTTCTCTTCTGGCCTCATGCCTGTGTCTGCATGCCTGTTCATGTGAAGTAAAGTCCTCCCACCGACCTTATTAGCCAGGAGCCACGTGTGGGTGCTCAGTACATCTGAAAATGGATGCAAAGTTCAATGTGCAGCTGTGAAAAATAGTGGTACAGAATGATGAATTATTAAAGGATGATTACAATAAATAAACAAACCATTAGAACACCTAAGGGGGGCAAGTGGTGTGACATTATGTGCTGTTGGATTTGGGATTTCTTAATTGACATACAAGGAAAACTATCTGCTTTATTGAAATCCATGCTGTTAGCTTCTTATGAGCCTGAAGGTGCTGTGGTTACTCTTTCAATGGGTTAGCAGAGTCTTTCACCAGAACTGGAGACACACCTACTGGGAAATATAACTATGAAATGATAGATATTAGGGATGAGCGAGTACAGCATTATTTGTATCTGTACTCGGACTGCGCGGGGCCTAACACGGAAGTGGGCAGGATTTAACCCGGAAGTAGGTCAGTCTGTCTTGAAATGGGCGGGGCTTTAACCGGTACGTTATATTAAGCATGCAATTGATATGGGTTGATCAGAAATTGTTATATTTATTGCTGATTAGAAAACTATTTACATGACAGCATCAGCATTGAGCTTCAGATCAATGGTGTTGTTATGGTAACAAACAGAACTATATACAGAAGAACAATGCAACAATGAATACAACACATGCGGTTGCAATTATGAAGTCAAATGTAATGAACAAGAGTTTTCATACTCAATATAACTTTCTTTTAACTTTTTTTATGTTTTTGGTTCTTTTTTTATTTTTTTTATTTCCACACCAGGTATGTGTGAGTGTGTGTGTGTGTGAGTGAGTAAGAGAGAGAGAGAGAGAGAGAGAGAGGGACGGGGGGGACGGGGGGGCACTGTGTTCTACGGATCAAATAGATTGAAAAAATTAAAGCCAACAGGCAGAGACGCAACGCATGTCGCAGAGGGAGAGGAAGAGAGCTGTTCTCAGTGTTCTGCGTGTGAGTGAGCGGAGCGTATGTGTAGGGGAGGGGCGCTGTGATGACTAGCCTATCACAGAATAGTGTAGGGGAGGGGCGCTGTGATGACTAGCCTATCACAGAATAGTGTAGGGGAGGGGCGCTGTGATGACTAGCCTATCACAGAACGCAGACACAGTCAGCCACCCAATGAGGATTTTTATTCAATCAGAGCACAGATAATGACTCGTATTACTCGTATAATACTTGTATTCGGCAAAAGTGCTTTATCCGCTCATCTCTAATAGATATGATAAAACTTTTCCTGTAATGAGTATTTTACTCATCTCTCAAAAACAGAAACATATACACAAAGTAAAATAATTACACATATGGTACGGAAGATGAAAAAACCTTAACAGTCATGACAAAGACGTTAGAAGGCAAAAGTTGGTATTCATAGTTTCAGAAGTTGTTGTTGTGGTCAGAAGAGACAATGTTACCAAGAATGAGCCAACAGTCTCACTCCCTACTCCTCAAATGTCTGACGCATGGCCGAGGAGCCCTGGCGTCAAGTTCCAAAGACGTTTACCTTTTGGATTTTTTTTCTCGACGTCAGATAGACATTCATGTTAACCCCTCACCGTCGGACATAGATGAAAGGACTAACACTGCCCCTTAACTTGAAAGCCGTTTTGGTATTTCAAGCCCAGTAACCACTGTTTTAATCAAATCTGTTCTTTCAAAATAAACCTTTCAGTCATTCAACATGGACATTCATTATGTTGCTAATTCACAAATACAGTAAACACAGTGTTTTCTACTTTCTACTCAGGGGCGGCTGTGGCTCAGTGGTAGAGCGGTTGCCTGCCAATTGGAAGGTTGGTGGTTCAATCCCCGGCCCTGCAGTCACATGTCGAAGTGTCCTTGGGCAAGACACTGAACCCCGAGTTGCCCCCGATGCTGCGCATCGGAGTGTGAATGTGTGTGCATGTTTATCTGATGAGCAGATGGCACCTTGTACGGCAGCCTCGGCCACAGTGTATGAATGTGTGTGAATGGTGAATGGTTCCTGTATGATGTAAAAGCGCTTTGAGTAGTCGTTCAGACTAGAAAAGCGCTATATAAATACACACATTTACATTTACTTTCCCTACATTACATAACTACAGTGATACCAGAGTGTGAATGTGTGTGCATGTTTATCTGATGAGCAGGTGGCACCTTGTACGGCAGCCTCGGCCACAGTGTATGAATGTGTGTGAATGGTGAATGGTTCCTGTACTATGTAAAAGCGCTTTGAGTAGTCGTTCAGACTAGAAAAGCGCTATATAAATACACACATTTACATTTACTTTCCCTACATTACATAACTACAGTGATACCAGTGACTGGCCTTCTGGACTTTGGGCAAACACCAGAAGGGTTGTCCTCAATGGGCCACTACTGATAAAACAAAATCCATAACATAATGATAAAATAACAATTTCTCTTTAGTTACACATCTGTGTCCCAACTGAACTTTAGTTGCTGCATTACGCTCACTTAACCATGATCTCTGCCAAAAAGACTGGCAGCTCGCTGTTGCTGAAAACCAGTGTTACAGAGGATCTTTGTTCAGCTTTACACACACACACACACACACACACACACACACACACACACACACACACACACACACACACACACACCCACTAACACTCTCTCTCGCGCAATCTCTCTCTCTTTCTCTCTCTCTCTCTAAAGTCCCAACAGTGACACCTACAGGCTGTAAAGTGCCATCACACCTCATCATAAAACCAAAATGTTGGCCAACAAGGGATGTTTAGTATATACACACACACAGACAGAGTCACACACACACACGGAGTCACACACACACACACACAACCACGGAGTCACACACAGTCTCACACACACACACACACACACACTCACACACAACCACGGAGTCACACACAGTCACACACACACACACATCACACACACGAGTCACACACACACACACACGGAGTATCTCACACACACACACACACAAAACCACAAAGTCATACACAGTCACCCACACACGCACACAGAGTCACACACAAAACACAAACACGGAATCTCACACACACACACACACACACACACACACAAAGTCTCACACACACACACAGACAGACACACACAACCACAGAGTCACACACACGGAATCACACACACACACACACACACACACACACACACACACACACACAGAGTCTCACACACACACACAGTCACACACACACACAGTCACACACACACACACACACACACAGAGTCACACACACAAAGTCACACACACACATATACACAGAGACACACACACACGGAGTCACACACACACACACTGAGACAAAAAAAGAAACAAACAAGTGTCCCCATAATTTACACTAATTCATACCATTAACTGCATAAAGAACATAAATACAGCTTGTTTTCTGATATGCAGTGATAACTCTCGTGATCCAGACTATATGAAGTCAGGCTGCAGTGGATGACTAAACTAAAGTAAAACATGTTTATATATTTCCATGAAGCAGTTAATAATATAAAAAAAGGAGAATATGAATATGTAATTATGCACCGCTGCTGGAGTCTTTCTACAGTCTCAAACCCCCCAGCCCTTTATTAATTAAATGTGTTTATTTACACACTCACTTTATGTTTGTGACTTGTTTGTTGATTGGTGATGTGAAGCTTTCAGCCTCGTGCCAGGAACGCTGTCCATGGTGCTGACTCTGGATCTGTCTTCACTCAGAGCAGCTCTCTGTGTGAGGATAGAGACGCTGTCCATGGTGCTGACTCTGGATCTGTCTTCACTCAGAGCAGCTCTCTGTGTGAGGACAGAGACGCTGTCCATGGTGCTGACTCTGGATCTGTCTTCACTCAGAGCAGCTCTCTGTGTGAGGACAGAGACGCTGTCCATGGTGCTGACTCTGGATCTGTCTTCACTCAGAGCAGCTCTCTGTGTGAGGACAGAGACGCTGTCCATGGTGCTGAAAGTACCTTAACAACAACAACAACAAGGGGGAAATACAATGTTCTCCCTCTGTTATTACACACATGCACTAATGGAGAGATGTCAGAGTGAGGGAGCTGGAAGCATGGGAAGGCGCCCCGAGCAGTTGGGGGTTCGGTGCCTGGGCACTGCCAGGAGGTGGACTGGCACCTCTCCAACTACCAGTCCACCACCAAGCTTTAGTCCATATGGGGACTTGAACCAGCGACCCTACAGTTCCCAACCCCCTACTGACTAAAAGTGTTTAGAAAATTAACATAATTCATGAAATGAACTTTAATATTACTTACTGACATTTTGGGATTGTTGCTTTAAAATGATCGATGATAGTTGATTAACTAATTGGTTCAGCTTCAAATTACTCTGTCTAAAGAGGTATATTCAGTGGTGCAAATTATTTCACAGTCACTGACCAGCCTGGTATTTCTCTGTGACCTACCAAACTGGGGCGACCTCTAGCTCAGTTCGCCCCATGGTGGCTGAGTCCTGCAGCGGTCCGGTTCGAATCCGACCTCACTCACCTGACATTTAAAGGAGCTTTTAGCTTGACCAGCCAAATGTGCATCATCTCTCTGGACTGAAGAAACTGGTCAATCGTTAAAATCTAAGATTCTGAAAGGACAGAGGTAGAGCTTAAGGAGAGACTGTATGAGTTCCTCAGTTTATGAATAATGTAGGCCTCGGAGAACGCTTTGACAGGATGTCAAAACCTCATTTTGATTCCACCAAAAGAAGCTTGGCTTCGACTGTGGTAGAAACACTGTCTCTGTTTCCTTCACCGTCACCCTGACAGATGTGGAACCAGCCAGGGCAGAAATACAGCTGTCAATCACAACTTGTGTACACAGTAAAGTCAGTCGCCACAACCGAGGCTGAGAGGAACCAGACGCTGCAGTCTGAAACCGCTGAATAACAACACGACCTCAAGGGCTTCACAATACAACACTTAGTTACCTACACCAGAAAGAGATTAAAACTAAGAATACACATTTGAATATATGGAATAAAAGTCTGAATATATGGATTGAAAGTGTGAATACATGGAATGAAACTTGAGAATATTGAATGAAATCTGATGTCGTTAAAGCTCTGGTGCCATCTTGTGTTTGTGATATGAATAATCTGTACCTGGTGCAAAAGTGTGACACTGAGCGACTCAGCACGAAATCCAGGTTCACTCAAAAGAGCGAAGATTGTAGTATGGTTGGTGTGTGTGTGTGTGTGTGTGTGTGTGGAGGGGTGGGGTATTAACATCTGCCTGATAAGCAGGACCTGGCTGGCCTGTGAGGTGTACTGCATTCGGTCTTCCATGATGAAGCAGTGAATACATTTCTTCATCAGTAAAATGGTTTTGAATATGGTTATTGGTACTATTTTTGGCGTGTACATGCATTTGCCAGGGTGTTAATGACCTCTTTATTACTTAGAATTGCTGATACTAGATTTCATGCTGACTCACTCATACTGTCACACTTGTTGCTGAAACATTTGTACAGATTAATCTCATCAAAAACACAGGATGGCGCCAGAACCTTGTTGACGTCAGTTTTCATTTAGGCAAGGCAAGGCAGTTTTATTTGTAAAGCACATTTCAGCAACAGGGCAAGTCAAAGTGCTTTACACAAAAACAGTTAAAAAATAAAAACAGATAAAACACAAGAATAAAAGTTACAGTGCAGTATAATAAATTAAACATTAAAGAAATGAACAGTCATTTAAAGAAAGGCAACATCAAAAAGAAAGGTCTTCAGCCTTGATTTAAAAGAACTGAGAGTAGCAGCGGATCTGCAGGTTTCTGGGAGTTTATTCCAGATATGAGGAGCATAGAAACTGAAAGCTGCTTCACCCTGTTTGGTTCTGACTCTGGGGACAGAAAGTAGACCTGTCCCAGCTGACCTGAGAGGTCTGGGGGGGTCATAGTGTAGTAGCAGACCTGTCCCAGATGACCTGAGAGGTCTGGGGGGATCATAGTGTAGTAGCAGACCTGTCCCAGATGACCTGAGAGGTCTGGGTGGTTCATAGTGTAGTAGCAGACCTGTCCCAGATGACCTGAGAGGTCTGGGGTGTCATAGTGTAGTAGCAGACCTGTCCCAGCTGACCTGAGAGGTCTGGGTGGTTCATAGTGTAGTAGCAGACCTGTCCCAGATGACCTGAGAGGTCTGGGGGGTCATAGTGTAGTAGCAGACCTGTCCCAGATGACCTGAGAGGTCTGGGGGGTCATAGTGTAGTAGTAGACCTGTCCCAGATGACTTGAGAGGTCTGGGGGGTCATAGTGTAGTAGTAGACCTGTCCCAGATGACCTGAGTGGTCTGGGGGGTCATAGTGTAGTAGTAGACCTGTCCCAGATGACTTGAGAGGTCTGGGGGGTCATAGTGTAGTAGCAGACCTGTCCCAGATGACCTGAGAGGTCTGGGGGGTCATAGTGTAGTAGTAGACCTGTCCCAGATGACTTGAGAGGTCTGGGGGGTCATAGTGTAGTAGCAGATCAGAAATGTATTTTGGACCTAAACCGTTAAGTGATTTATAAACTGGCAAAAGTACTTTGAAATCAATTCTTTGAGGTACAGGAACCCAGTGTAAAGACTTCAGAACTGGAGTGATGTGATCCAGACTCCTGGTCTTAGTGAGGACTCGAGCAGCAGCGTTCTGAATCAGCTGCAGCTGTCTGATTTTTTAGGGAGACCTATAAAGACCATCTTACAGTATTCAGGTCTACTGAAGAGTGTGCCCCTTATTGTATTTAACATTTTCATTCAGTTTCATTCCATATATTCAGAGTTTCATTCCAAGTTAATTCAAAGATTTCTGTTCAATAATCCAACTAATGACTAAACAACTCTTGATGTTGTATCGGAAAATATGAGAAAAGAGCGAACGTGACCAGAGTAGAACGGGAGAAAAATACACCGAAAGATAAGATAAAAGTTATAACGTGATGTGAAACTGAGTTATTGTTGTACTTTAAAACATACATTTTGATCAGAGTCCCACTGCTATGTTATAGTTTTAAATGTTTTTTTTAGAATGTGAGGATTCCCTGTTTTGTGTGTCAAGTATATCAATTTTATAGTGGAGGAATTATCACCTCTCCTCCACTGAAATTGCTACAACTTTAATGTCAACACCCTGTTGAATGGGAGAGCTAGGGGCACTTTAATGCTACCCACAGTGTTTTAAAACACTAAGAAGGCAAAACTGAAACTTCACTCAAAGTATCACCGGGGGCTCTACACAAAAAACAAAAGCATTGACAACATTGTGTACCCAGAGTTTACTAAAAGAACAACTCACAGTAGCTCGTTTAAGGTCACAGCCATTTTATCAGTCAAACAGTTGATTTCCAAATGCAACATAACAGGGAGGAGAGTAAAGATGGAAAGCTTAGTTCCATATTAATGCACGGATTATTTCTTGTTTTGTCGTTATTGAAAAACAATATTGACCTCATAGTTGAAAAGGAGCCTCATATGGAGTCCGTTCATTCACATTCGGATGTCTACTCGTTTTGACTGCCAAGGAAAGAGCAAGAGTGGCGCTTCAGTCATAAATCTGCTTTTAAAATTTAACCAAATAAATCCAAATAAGACTAAAGCAAAATATTATGGTGTGGGTTCCGATTGTCAGAGTCAGTGGTGTAAGTGTGCATGAGTGTATGAAGTGCAGGCAACGCGTTCAGATAAACTAAAGAAACTTGCAGAGATGAAGAAGCTTGGCGTTTTAAGCCCCCAACATTGACTTCAAGGCAGCGCTGCGACCGTGAACTTCAAGACACCTAACCATTGACTAATTGCCTAAAATAAATTAGATAAAACGTGCCCCAGAGCTGCACTGCAGCCAGGATTAAATATCATTCAGTCACCTGCACAGAGAAACAGCTGGGGTCGTCACACTTAACGAGCAGACCTGGGACTGAAATGTTTGACTTCCTTGAGAGATATGCATAACATAGATGCATAGTAAACAGGTCAACATGCATTAATAGGCAACATAAATTACATAACCTGACTCGTTATGCAAAAAACATCCCAATAGAGAATCACAAAGCAGACAATAGATATCAGCAGACACCGTAACAGCCGCAGTCCAAAAACACACAAACACAAATAAACACACAGAACAAGAACCTGCAGAGTTTATCCACAGCAAGAAGTGCAGACACACAACTCTTCTGTAGATGACTTGCAACCCATTGGTGTTGTTGTACTCACCTGACTCTACAGCGTCCTGCAAGCCTCTCATTCTGATATGACCCGTCCACTCAGCCTTTAACCTCCCACTGGGCTCCAATTGTAAGCCAACAATACACTCACCAAACACTCATGACGGGTTGATTGTCAAAACCAGCAGAAAAGTCCAAAGGTAGAAGGCACTTCTGGTAGATCCACCATGAATCTTCATCCGTCGGACAAAGAATTACATCCTGCTTGTGTTTGTTTCCTCTCACTAAAGATTAATCATTATTTTAATGCACCGTTTTACATTTTCACTGTTAAAGAGCGGTTAAACTCTGGGCCTGCACCCCCCACTGACACAGTTATTAGTTCCACCTCTGCTTGTCCTCTTCATCTTTGTGTGACATCATGGCCGTTTATACACTATTAGGCCTATGACTGTCCTCCTCAGGAAGTCCCTTTAAAGGCTCTGAACACCCACACAGGTGTTTTCAGTTCACCTGGCTGATTGGACCTCTTCTCAGGACTGTGATTAGACTGAATAATTAGGCTCGTTCGAGATGAACTGCGCCTCGCCTGTAAAGTAGACGAGAGCAGGCGGCAGCGGGGGGGGGGGGGGGACAGAAAGCTGTGGTAAAGTCGGACAGTTTCCAGCCGATTCCAGCCGCCTTCAGACTGGACAGGAAGTGACAAAAACACTGTGGTGCAATTCCGATTTAATAAAATATAATCAGACCCACATATCAGCTGGTACCCAGTCTCCAGTTCTTTTAATTATGACAGAGTAGCTCAAAGAATGCTCTACATGTGATCTGTTGCTGATTTTAATTAACAACAGACTGGAGATGATCCGTGATCTGATCAGATTTCGTCTCTCTGACTTCTAAACATCACTATCAGCCACACAACATGTGTTCTGTACAGAATAAGTCTTTAAATCAGACAAATAGCAGTTTAAATCCCTCTGATTCAAAAGCAATAAAAAGTTTATATAAAACGTCATCATGTTGAGTCGATTGTGAACCAATCAGCTGTTAGATCAGCTGAGAGGCCGGCGTTTCCCAGCATGCTCTGGGTCCGCCTGGCTCTTGCAGTCGGTGAAAACCAACTGCGCCCCCTGGTCTCAGACATGCGCCGCCTGCGTCTCAGACCTGCACCCCCTGGTCTCAGACCTGCGCCCCCTGGTCTCAGACCTGCGGCCGCCGTGCTCTCGTGAGATTTCCGTTGCCCACGTGTGCATGACGTCAGAGCAAGTCGGGATCAAGTCGGACACAAATCTACCCAGCATGCAACGGGCGCCGATCGCCGGTGATCGATTCTGCGCAGACCTGGCTCATCTCCAACGAGCCTACTAACATCTTCCTGAGCCTCCTGTTCGTGTTGTTACACCTGTTAGGGCGGTACAAATGACACCATTATCAAAGCTTTGACCCCCCCTTTAACCTGAGCAGAGGTATTATCAGCCAGCAGAACTGAAATCCCCTATTTGGGTGTTCAGAGGCTTTACAAACATGTTTAATTTAAATGTTCATACATAACACTATATCATGTACAAACTACCTGTCTGATCAAGTGTTGGTGCTCGCTTTATCCCATTAAGGATTTAATTGAAAATGTCTCATAGAAAATGTTTCTATGTTAGATTTGTTACATTGTAGTAAAATATGCTTAACCCATTCTGAACTCCTACACTTCCAAAGACTATTAAGGTGTCTTCCTATAATGTATAAGGTCTGATTCATCCCACAGTGCCTACAGATTTGAACATCGTACAACATTTGAATATCTTCTGGATTCATAACAATATCTGGCTTTTGAAACCTGTGCTTGCAAAAAATACAAGTGTCTCCCTTTGGTCTCATTTTCCCAATACCATGTTTAATTTTTCTTCCGAATGATATGTAATATCTGTCTCTATCTATACAATCAGCTATTTCCTTCTCCTCAACTCCAGCATGACCAGGAATATAACATGTCAAAATGTCTGCCACCACAGTCTGTACACCCCCCACACCAATCAGGTTACATAACTGGTAGTCCATATCCACCGGGATTGCTCAGAGGCCTGTACTACGAATCAAGATCAACATGCTATTGATTTATTTCACTTTTCCCGGCTTCACCAAACCTAACAACCGCGGTCCTGCATGAACGGTGGTTAAAAACTAGTTCAATCAACCCAGGGTTTCCCAATCAAGTGATACACACGTTTACATTAAAGAGGCTTTGCTTGCACAGCACGACCAATCACAAACATCTACCAGAGCCAGATATTTCACATAAGAACAACAAATTATAATTTAACATGAAGATGAACAACACATTTGTAACAGGCAAAATGCAATACAGTGTCTGCTTCCTAAAACAGGAAGGTATGCTGTAAAAATCACAGCGCTTCAATATCCCTTCCCCGTCAGGCAACACACAGCTCAAGAAGCCGACAAAGAGCCTATACGTAATTCCCTATGCTGAAATGTTATATCTTTCATAAATATACCCATCAAGGAATGTTAGGCTGTCTGTCTCTAAATGATTTAACTTTTATGAGCGTACATCTTTCTCTCTCCATGCACCAAGCTCCACAAGATCTTCTAAGAATGGTGACACCATTATCAATCGAGGATTGATTGGCCAGTATGCAGTGCTTTTTCACCAGTTGATCTCTAATCTCCAATATAACCTGCTCCCTAGCAGGTTAGGTGTTCAGCATAAGTTACCATGAGGATTGAACCCGGTAACAACTGATCTACCATCAAACCCTGGGTTGATCCTGAAGTAACCTCGTTAACACCAAATCTTGCTTCATTGTACAGGCCTCAGGTCACACCCAATGACCCTACTCACCAAGTTTCCAAACACGCAAATCAGATCAGAGGACAGGATGCTCTGTAGGACAGCCATGTAAAACAGATCTGCCTTGAAATGTATAAAGTGCCTTCTATTGCAACATAAGAACAATGCCTTTTTAATGTGAGCTACCCATTCTTCTATCAAGACTTACCTTTGAAGAAGACATGAACATCATGATTGAAATACTTCAGTTGTCTCATTAGTTAATGTATTGTTCTTACATCAACTCATGCATGAGATAGTATTCATTCTTCTACATTTCTGATAGGTGATGAAATAATATTACGTTACATTGATATAGCGTTTTACAAGGCACTCAAATACACTTTCATGCAAAATCAGCACATTTAGCACATTAAAAACAGATAAACTATAAAACCATCACATAAAACAAGCATATAAAAATCAATTAAAAAGCAAACTGTTGTATGTGGAAAGCTAATCTGAAGGTGTGTTTTGATGTGTCCAGGTCAGCACATACAAGTACTAGATTACATGAATTTATCAATGCCGTCATGATAACTAATGGACCTTTACCATGAAGTGTTACCAAAAAAAAGTAAAGATGGAGAAAAGTCAGCCCGTCTTCATCGAGGAAACGGCCACATGGGTCGATTGTGCAAGAAACTCATAACGGCCGATAAATGTTTCTTATTAGGGGCAACTCATATTCCTGAGTAGAGATATAATAAAATACAGTAGCAGGTATTATAGTAACATGAACAAATAGTAACATGTAATTGAGAATCTGTGCTAGCATTAGCAAGTTAAGTTTGTTTCCCAAACTGTTTGAATGAGTTTAGCAATAGATGACAGCAGCCATCCTGTTAAAGTCCATGTGAGAACTTTATCAAATATTACTTTAATCTGTGTTCTTATGACGCTGAAGAAGGTTATATAAAGTCCTCTGAGGAGTTATGTTTTATCATTGTAGGATTCTTTGAATTAAAGATGCTAATGTATCATGAACAATAAAGGTTATAATCTTTGGTACAGTCAACTTTTTAATCTAAAAGAAATAAAGTAGCACACAGTGATGAAGTCAGGTCTCCACTTTATTGAATATTCTGCTCAAGAAGAGAGTCAACATATCCAACAGGTGTTGCAGTGTCACAGGAATCTGACATTTCTTCATCTCTGAAACATCAGCAGGGTTTGCAACTAAATGCTGTTAACAGTGACAACTTTTTCTTTTAGAACTATGAGTTATAATAACTTGGATTGACATGTATTGATTAATATGTATTGATATAAGCTCAATATATTTAAGTATCAGGAGATAGAATACAAATTTACAGAAAGTAACATGCGATGAAAAGTTAAACTGATTGTGAAGCACTAACCAGTGTGAGAAGAAGGCTGGGCATCAAATCAACAACTGATTAACAGGAAAATACATTTCTTCAACTCTATAAACATCAACAATGTCCTCAACATCTAACATAAAAAAATGTGTTCCCAGTGACTCTCTCCTCACAGCAGTCGTCGTTAACTGAACCCAAAGTACAGACTTTAAAGACAAACTTAATGATTCCTCTTGTGTTCTGAAAAGAATTTAAAGAAATACTGTTCAGAGAAGAAAAAACAAAACGCTAAATAAAACAAAAAGGCTCTTAAGCTAATTCATATCCCATCACCAACATGATTATTTCAACAAAACAAGTTAATCATTTTTTTCTTTTACATCAGTTATGAGTTATATTTCAACATACTAGTTATGATGACGCAATTGTGTAACAATACAAGTTCTTTATCTTTAAGTATCAAGAATTAGAATAGAAATGTAATATTATAACTATATCTGTTATCTATCAAGCAACGGAAGTTTAAACTTAATATAAATCTGAAGTAGTAACCAGTTTCAGACGAAGGCTGCACATCAAATCAGCATGAAGATATTGACAGAAAATCCCACATACAGCCTCCTGATTACATCAAAGTTCCTGGTCCCTCTGGGTCTGAATGCAGGGGTTACATTTGTGAAGCATGTTTAAGATAAAATGTAAACCCATATCCATATTTACAGACCAAGAATCTAAAAAGTCATTGCTCTTATTTAACTGGATGCAGCTTCACATAGATGAATGTACCTGGCAAAAAGATTGTCTTATAAACCCAAAATCCTGGGTGACCAGGCTCTGTGAATGTGGTGTGAATAGTGTAGAGGTGCCTCAGTGTGTTAGAGGAGACTCTGTAGAAGGACAGAGTGCCAGCAGGCCAGTCCAGATACACCTCCACTCTGCATCAAATCAACAACTGATTAATAGGAAAATACATTTCTTCAACTCTATAAACATCAGCAATGTCCTCAACATCTAACATCAACTCTCTCATTAATACAGTAGTCAATGATGGAACCCAAAGTGGAGGTTGAGGTACAGACGGGTCCTCAACAGAAAAACTTGGATTCTGAGAACAATTTAAAAAAAATACTTCACAAAGAAGAAAAGGAACAAAATGCTAAATAAAACAATTCTTCTACATGAGCTGTGAGTTATATTTCAACATACAGGTGTTGATAAAGACATTGAGTTTTGATATACTCCCTGTATCTGAAATATCAAGTAGTAAGCAATGAAAGTTTAAACTGATTAGAAATATGTACCAGCCAGTTTTAGAATAAAGGCTGTGCATCAACACACACACACACACACACACACACACACACACACACGATGATTAAAGTATCAATTGTGCTGGTCCCTCTGGGATTGAATGTTTAAATTTGTGAAGCATGTTCGAAATAAAATGTGA